>JADLZN010005481.1:0-103713 GCA_018155175.1 Sinocyclocheilus anophthalmus | reverse complement strand
CTTTCTTTCGTCCCGATGTCTGCCAGGTTTACCCACATCTGCCTCTCCGTTACTACCATCGCCGCCATAGATATTAATGCCCATGGCCGAGGCAGCCGCTTAGTAGCACCGAAGCAGGGCAGATCCGTGGTGCGGCGTTAACTGCAGCCCATCTCATCATGAAGAAGAATAGGAACCTACTCGCCCACTTATATCACAGGTTCTGCTTTCCGCCACGCATCAGCCCCTGGTAAATGTTGGAGCCAAAACCGCCATCATGTGCGATGAAGCGACAGCCTGACCTGCTGCTGCTTATGCCTTGCCATTCATTTTAGATGTAGCTGGAAGAGGCATGGATGGCAAGGAGGGAGATTTGAGAGACGATGTCTCTCCCATAGAGAGATAGCTAGCTAGAGTCTCTTCTACAGAGGGCATTCTCTCATAGCCGTTTTCGCGCACAGCCTCGATATTCGCATAACTGGTATGCTGAAACCGATGGATGCGTGAGGAAAACGGCTTCTTCCATTCCTTCGTCGACTTCATGTTGGATTGATCAGTGGAAATGGAAGTAGGCAAAAGAATCACCTGAGCATGGAGGCAAGTTATGGCCAGAAAAAGATAACGTGAGTTCGAGGAGACCTCGCCGGACGCAAATTCATTAGTCCGCTTACCATGGGAGTAAAGTCTGCCGTGGCGGCGAGCAATACCTCCTAGCGCTCATCCGTCTATCCGCAGGCAGGAAGAGATTGAAAGAATATGGCAGCTCAGCAAGCCTTCAGCGGCTGCGATCTCATCATCCATTAATGCTCTTCCTGGGCTGAACCCAGCAGAGCAATGGCCCCTGGAAAGTTCCAACGTATGTATGGATGGAAGAGCGAGAACATCATCCTCAGTGGCTGTTCTCTCGCCCCCCGACGATGAGCGCGAGAGGAAAGCACTCTCTAAACTCATCGGGCCAGGTCCCACCTGGAGTATTCACACCACGAAGCGCATTATCCTCGGGCTCAGCTATGAGGAAGGATGTGACACGAAACCGCGGGAAGCAGATGGCTGCCCCATCTTTACTTGAAAAGAGAGACTAACGAGGAACGGGGCTTTTTCATTGGAAAAAACTCGCAAAGCACGCAGATTGCCCCCTCGAGGACACCGCGTGCGTGCTCTTCGTCCCAAACAAACAACACATAGATCGTGTGTCATCTGGTGTCAAATAGCGCTGACACGGATGCACACACCTTCTAAATGCTCTACTAGTGCTAGCCATCATAAATAGATAGCTCTTACTTTTTCCATGAAAATGCACGCTTCAAACAGAACAGCCAATGAAGACGAAGAAGAGAATGATGCGTACTCCCGGAACCGGATGTATACGTTAGGTCGACCGAGTGGTTTTTAGGATAAGTGACGGTCATGGCTGTCGAACGGTACCATTACGAGTTGGTGTTTTTTCACATGTAGCTTCTAGAACACGGAGATTCACGACGAGGCGTTTCCCCTAGAGACCCCTAGTAAGGACGCAGTTCGAAGTATCTTCACACATTAAAAGGGAACTCAATAGGCTGGGTATAGGAGGATTACTAGTTTTATATAGATAAAAGATACTATTATGACAAGTATAGATTAAGAGTTCTGCATTTGCGCTTTAATACAGTGTATACTAGTTAAGCAAATGAGTTTGACGTGCCCATTGATGTGGAAACTTGCACAGCGTCTTTGGAATTTGGGGTTAAATCGGGTTATGGGACTCCTGGCTCTTGGTTGGATCTCTTATTAGTAAAATTTCTTAACCAGCAATAATTGTAGCTCAGCTACACTCGTATTGTTGTCAGTGAGATGGTGTGTAACAGCTAAGAACGCATCGATTTAATAATTTTCCCCAGTGATTGTAAAACCGTCAACAGCCCTGTGGTTGTGGGAGACGTAAATTACTATAATGACTGAAACGGCTCACCAACCACACCACACAGATGGGTGCAATATTTAATGCAATACATTCCCACTAAGAGAATATTAGTCAACTAATTCAAGTGAGAAATATGCAATTCATATTCCTTCAGGCATGCACATTTTCTTTGCTTAAGTAATAATGTATTAGTTTCACCATTGTTGCTGTTGTTCTTTTAGGTGTTCCATTTAGACAGCTTGTACACAATAATATTTGGGGGCATAATATTCTTGACTTACATCAGCTACGAAGTTGTTTCTTGTGTGATAAAATATTTTTTTTCGCAGAGGTCATCATGCTACACAACCACGCATGTCCACAATCAGTGATTAATCTCGTTATGTCAGAAGTCTAACTTAATAGGTGGAACCTCATACAAGTTGTCCTAGAACCCTTGGACTATGTGTCTCATTTTACTTCTATTTCTACTGAGTGCGTTTGCAGCAGACCGGGATTTCGGTTACTCATCATTTCATGCTACAAAGCTTTAACATGGCATTATTCACAAAAGTCACAAGCTATAACAAAACCTTGTAATAAATGCTAAGTGTGTCACAGCACCCAATGCAAAGCGGGGTGTCAAAATATTGAACTGTTGCAGCGTGCTCTCACAAGGTAAATGTGGTCAAACCCATGAGTTGTACCCACGAGTCACGTTGTATCTTTGCATGTTTAGAACTTTTTTTTTTGCATGTCTTTTATTGAAAACTCTCTCTCCTTCTGTGTCACCCATGTCTGCTCTGTCCAGGTACACAGAGGAGTACAGTATGGATTCAACCTGGCGACTGCAAGTACACTTGCGCCACGAACGCAAGCATCCTCACACCAAGACAGGCTACCTCAGCATTTGGTGGCGAGCCGTGAAAATTTTATTAGGGTTGTACAGCACCCTCTGTTCTAGGGACTGAGAAGAGTCAGTGACGAACCATTTACATTATGCAGTACACTCCTTTTTAATGCACGTGATCTATTTAGCAGAAGCAATAAAGAGGGATTTGAATAGAGAAAGTATAGAAGTATAGATATATAAAAGACATAATTTTCTAGGATTACAGATAAAGGACGAAAACATACACAATATAACATTTATCGTATCATTATCTGTATTATAATAGTATATAATATTCTAGGATATAATATACAGCTATATATATGTGTTTACTTAACCTGGATAGGCATGTACCCCAAACAAAACCTAGTGACAAATTAAACAAGATTAGTCCAGCACCGGATGAAGGAGGTGATTTATATTGTAACTCCATAAAGCCTACTGTCTCAGATTTGATACGCAAGATTTCTAAGACATCTGAATTATCAACAACTATCAAACTTGCTGGAAAAATAATCTTGGCTGTTGTACACAATGTCTAGATGACTTTCTGTTTATTGCTTAAAGACATAGTTCAATTGATTTTCAAGCAAGTTTAAAAATGCCTTAGAGCCAACAAAAGAAATGGGGGGAATTCAGTAACCATACTTTAGTGAGTGAGACGAGGATTCGCCAATCATCCCATTAGAAGTGCCAATGGGGAGTGTTTTTTCTTTTTTTACAAAGTTCAGGCGGCTGCAATTACTGACAATATGCACTTACAGTACACAGTGGCCCTCATTATTACAGTAATAAATCAACAGCAAACCCTGCGGAGCCGTGCAAGTTAGGGATAGCAAAAAAAAACAAAAAAAAAAAAATGTATGCGAGGAACAATTTGGATATCACGTGTGAGAGGTAAGCTACTAAAACACAATATGAAGGCAGGGACAAACCACTGGTCCTGTTCAACCCTGATCAACACAACATGTACTGTATGCCATTATCAAAGTCACTTGTCCTCAGATCCTAATTAGTTGGTTTGGTTTGGTTGTGTTTGATCAGGGCTGGAGCTGCACTTTGCAGGAAGGTAGATCTCCAAGAACAGGATTGGGCACCCCTGCAATATGGGTTAATAATTTGATTATTAAATAATGATGCAAATCCCAGTAAATTGATTTACTACCTTAGTAAATAACCTTGCATAATTCATTTAAATACTCTCCTCCTATAAATTTTGCATGTGAAAGGGAAATTTCCACAAATACATAGGCTTTAAAGGTGTCATGAACTGCCTTCGTTTGTAGATTGATTCTGTTCTCTGAGGTCCCCTTATAAAGTTATCAAGATTTCTACATAAAAAACATCATAATCTAGAAGTAATAGGCTATTACTCACACTTGTGTATTATGTTGTGTATTACTGTCCAATATAGTCGGCACAGCATTGTCTTTGGGCCAAGGTCTTACTGACAGGGTCTGGAACTTAAAGGGTAATATATTGAATATGTTGTTACTATCTGTTTTTATTTTTAGGCCATTCTAAACTCATTACACTTTCTTTCTTCAGAAGAACACAAACATGTGTTTGTTTGACCGTTCAAATGCAGTAAGCATGAAAGAGATCTGAATTCAGGATTGCATGCTATCTGACAGGTGGCTTTTTGAGTGCGCACACCAGGTGTTTCTCAGTTAGCTCGAGTACCACAATGAGTTGGCTTATTGTGCTAAATAACTTTTCTCACCTTTTCTAATTCACACATGTTTATTTATTGCTCTAACGTGTCAGTAACTTTGAACAGACCTGCACTATGTGGGTATACAGTATTTACATGTCGCAATATACACAATCTAGCAAAATCTCCATCAATAGATACTTTATATTGTACCAAATATATCATCATACTATTACCATCCAACTAGGGGTAGCGATATTTAAACTGAAAAAAACTTTAACAGATCCAGGATGATCAGAGCAGAATCAGTCATTTAAAATACCCATTATGAGTTAGGCAGAATTCCACAACAGTCCGTGGTGATATAGTGAATTGGATTGAGTGGTTTACCGTGTCTTCGTCCACACTCTCCAAAAATGCAACAACATGGCCCTCCACATCCAATAATCTATACAAGGTTGTGAGTTGTGACTATGCATGCACGCTATTGAATGGCGCAATACCAAGACGTAGCATGCATTTTGGACAGCTGACAGAATTGTAACTTGCATATCATTTTAAGTCATGCCCATATAGTAATACAATTCAAGGCTGTTTTTAATGAACACATAAGTAAGTAATATTATTCACTAATCTATAAATTACGTTATATATAAACAGTAATGAACTCTCGGAGAGACGAAGTCTCGCATAGCGAACCAAGAGTTTTTTTTTTTTTATTTAGAATTTTTTTTTGGCAATTTTTTGCCATTTCCCTTTTGAATAAATAGTGAGTAATGACGGGAAGCACGTGGGACAGATGTGAGAGTGGTTGGGGGGACAGGATCAAAGGTTCGTCAGAGCCCGGGAGCACTCGAACTCAGTCGAGCACTCAAACACTGCCCACAAGACGCCATTCGATGCACCAGATTTAAAAGGGTCCTATGTGAAAGGTTGCTAAACAACCAAAGCAACATTATTTTGTGTATTTGGTTGTGGTAAATAAATGTGTATAAGGTTTGTTTTTAAAAAAGCACATATTTTCCACATGACTGTACATTATTGTGTCTCCTCTAAGGACGCCGCCTTTTCTGAAAACACAACGGAGTTCAGGCGATTTTTACAAAGCTCATCGTACTGAAAAGCGAGGTGTGCTCTGATTGGCCAGCATTCTAGTGCGTTGTGATTTGCTGAATACCTCAAGCGTGTGCCGGAAATGTTACGCCCCCTTACCATACTGTGATGCCCTGTCCGACCGGAGCGATAAGACAAAAAACATGAAAACCCATTATAAACGAGGCAGTTGTTGCATCCAGTTGGGGACATAATTATGGATTATAATGACTTGTACTGTCTTTTTGCGCATAGCGTTGCATCGCGCCATGTAAACATAAAAACATGTCTGCATTTGTGATCGGAGAAATGACAAACAACAAGCGCTACTCTACACTGGTCAAAACTTGCGTTTGAATCATCAGTGTCAAATTATTTAAATATGAAAACGTACTTATAGGGGGGGGGAATCTTAGTCACCTAACGATCCGATCGATTTCCAGAGAAGATCTGATTCTACTATTTCCCACCCTTATTAATTAACTTACGAACTGAGAAATTTTAAAATACTCGACATATTACGAATCCTTTACATTAAGTAATTAAGTACTTTTTAAACTAATTACAAATGAAAAAAATTATTGTAAACAGAGCTATGTTAATAATAATTATTAAAATTAATATGTATTTTAGAACTACTATAAGTAAAAACATACAAGCAAGTAGCAAATAATAATAACAAACAAAGAGTGCTTTCAGCGCATTTAACGATTATCTGTGACTGTGAGGATTTTTAGTCAGTATCTTTTAATGTTGTTTTTTACTATGACATCATAAACAGCGGGAGATCTATTAAGCTGCATTCACGCACGGAAGTAATATGGTTTGTCCTGTCCGTTTAATCCCTTGACACATAACTGGCTGTGTTTACATTAATTTTGCATCATAAAACCATTTTGAGATGCAAGTGCATTAAACCACACGGAGTCGCGCACAGCCACATGCGCAAGCAGTCTTCACAGACAAAGCGTGCATCAGCATTTTAAATTGAAAGCAGCCTTGTGTTAGTGAGGTTCATATTTTAAATATATAAGTCCTCTGCATTCCAAACCACATAAATGATGACTTCGTGGAGCATTTGTAAGGAAAACCGACGGGCGAGACTGCACACTTCAAGTGTAACATCAAACAAAGCGCGCGTCTCTCACAGCGCATGCTATGCAATGAAGCCCGCGAATGTCTTTGTAATTTGCTTCTACCTTTCCGAACTTTAGGAAAGATTATTTTACGGAAGGTTCGAGTGGTGTATGTGTGTGAGGAATTGGAAGCAAGCAGAATATGGGTGTTTCTAAAGCAAACTCCGCGTCATCGCGCATCTGGTTAAAAACTAAGCTCAGAATCGATTCTGAAATTCTCAGAATCGTTGGAGAGAGAATCGCGATGCATCGATGGATCGATTTTTTTCTCCCACCCCTAGTACTTACAGACTGTGAGTCAGAACGGCCGGCATTGTGGTCTACTCTCCCAGGATCAGGAAACAGTCCTCGTCCTCTGTAAAATTTGTTGCACTTATCTGAATATTTGGGTTGAACTGTTCTGGAACAGTGTTGTAAATAGAACTTAACCACTGATTTCTAGTGATGTCCTCTTTTGGAAGGCCAAACAAAGTATTTTCGCTTTTGCAACGAAACACACAGCGTCTTCACAACATGGCGGCGGCGGCAACAGTGAGAATAAAAGTTATGCCTTCTTTTTTTGTGTGAACATTTGGGCGGTGTTATGCAAATCGTCCCACACAGTTACATTGACATGTTGAAGTCATTTAAATGAGGCGTTTTAGGAAGGCGTGAACGAGTCTTAACTTTTATAAATAATATCTCTTTAGATTTGAGACTTTAGCCTTTGCACACTTTAGGATCTATTAGTAGAAGAGCTTGTAAAACACCAAAGAGAAAGGAAAAATTTTAATCGCTTCATATGACCCCTTTAAATATGCACAAGTATAAATGAGATTTGAGGGCTACAGGGACAATGGTCAGTTTTTTTTTTATTTTTTGTGTGAACTATTCATGTATCCAAAACTGATGTTATACTCTCAGAAAAAGGTAAAAAGCTGTCAATGGGTGTCATGGGATTTACATTATAGTTACCCATTGCGTGTAAGTACATGGTAAGGTGACACCATAATGTAAAATATAGGGCGGACCCCCTGTTTCTGTATTATATATTTTGTTTCATATTAGGAATCAGTTGTGACTCCGGAGCACACCTGAGTATGTACTGCTGTTTGTATGTATAGGTTAATTCAAAAGTCAAATTACGCCATTCATATATTATTTCAGTTTGTATACCAAAAATATAGAGACCCAAGATCCAAACACCAAACCAGTGGTGTAGTAGCATGGCCACAAAACTCTCCAAGATGCAATAGTCGTTCATTCATAACACTCATAAAAGGGAACAAGCACTCATCAGAAGAGTTAAACGTTATTGTGCAACATATACAAAAGAAGAGACCAGTTCCCTTTCAGTCGGTCACTCCGAGTCACGCGGTGACCAACGAATTGGGAATATCGATGCGAGTGTAAACTAAACGAGCCAATGCACATTGGCATGTGATTATTTCATCCAGCTGCTGCTGATCACAGCGTTGAGTATAAGTAGGCAGCAGATGCAGGGCATATTCAGTTTTTCGCTTCGGAGCCGAGCGACAACGTCGTTCTGCTCAACTGTGTCTGTTCGAGAACTACGAGTTCAGCACGCTCTCGGAAGCTTCTTGTGCTGGCGAGACGGCGCTTCAGAGGTGGTTGTTCCAGTGTCAAGTGGGTTGCGCACTTCAGGCTGCACTACCCCTGTCGTGTTGCAAGCGGCCATTTCCCCTGTGCGCCTCAGCACTAAAAGAGCATTTCCTAAAGATCAAATTTCTCTAAAAGAGCTACACGGGTGTGTCTTTATAAAGATGATGGATCGTCCTTATAAGGATGCCGTTTCACCCGTGCGTTTCTGGATGCGGTCGTTACCCACGTTGCTAACGTGTCTGGGCATCAAGCACGCTGAGGTGGCCTTCGTGGATGAGTCATGTTCTCATTGCGGGAACATGACCATCTCTGAGCTGCGAACCAGGCTCCACTACTCGCAAGGGGGTGGAGTCCCGTTGCCACTGCCGCAATCTGGGGCTCGTTCTGGCGGACAGACGAGAACCACTTCCAGCAGTAGCGCGGGCGGTTTGAGGATTACAGTGGTGGCAAACCCCTCACGGAACCAACCCTCGGGGGCCCACCACTCCTCCAGCACTCCACAGCCAGCTGAGCCGCCGAAGGAACGCACTGGGCCCTCTTTAAAGAGCGTACCAGCAGTATCCAGTGGACCTCCCCCTGACCAGATGTCGATCTCAGCATCGAAGGGAGAGCTGTCCGATGAAGATTCGGCCCCGCTGCTGCCCTCCGGGATGTTGGCGAGGCCTGAATCGGATCTGGAGATGGCAGCTATGCTTTCCCGGGCCGCGGAGGGGTATGGCTCGAGTGGAAACCTCCACTGCCTCCCGAGCCCTCGAGGCTGGATGATTGGTTTCTCAGGGTGGCTCGCGCTGGTTCTCAGCACCCCCCCCCCCGGTGCCTTTCTTCCCGGAAGTGCATGACGAGCTCACCAGGTGCTCACCCCACACTCACACCCCTCTCCGGCCCGCTCACAAGCCGCCCGAGCTGGGTCCCTGTGTTGCACCTCACTGCCCCACTGCGGGTACGGCTGTGGTCCCGCTGGTCCCGCTTGTACGGTTTCTGGGCGCCTGGTCAGCGCTACCCAGCCCGTCTCGCTGGCTTCTGCGGACCATCAGCCTCGGCTATGCGATTCAGTTCGCCCGGCATCCCCCCAAGTTCAGCGGTATCCGCTTCACTACAGTGAGGACGGCCGATGCCCCTCTTCTGCGGGCAGAGATCGCAATCCTGCTGGCGAAGGATGCGATAGAGCCGGTCCCTCCAGCCGATATGAGGTTGGGGTTTTACAGCTCCTACCTCATTGTACCCAAGAAAGGCGGTGGGTTACGGCCAATCTTGGACCTGCGAGTTTTGAACCGGGCCCTTCATCGGCTACCGGTCAAGATGATGACGCAGAAACGCATCTTTGGGTGCGTCCATCCCTGAGATTGGTTTGCAGCAGTCCTTCGACCTGAAGGACGCGTACTTTCATGTGTCGATCCTTCCGCGCCACAGACCATTTCTGCGGTTTGCGTTCGAAGGACGGGCATATCAGTACAAGGTCCTGCCCTTTGGGCTGTCCCTGTCTCCCCGTGTCTTCACGAAAGTCGTGGAGGCAGCTCTTGTTCCCCTCAGAGAGCACGTTGTTCGCATCCTCAACTATCTGGACGATTGGCTTATACTAGCACAGTCTCAGGATCAGTTGTGCGAGCACAGGGACCTCGCGCTCCGGCACCTCAGCCTGTTGGGCCTTCGGATCAACTGGGAAAAGAGCAAACTCTCCCCGACACAGAGGATCTCTTTTCTCGGTATGGTTGGATTCGGTCGAACAGACAGCGCGCTTCACAGAGGAACATGTGCGGTCGGTGCTAGCCTGCTTGAATACATTCAAGGGCAGGGGGACAGCGGCCCCATATGATACTTTTCAGAGGCTTACTGGGGCATATGGCGGGCGCAGTAGCACTTACACCCACTCGGCTGTACAATTATGAGATACGCTGCCAGCACTGCGGCTTTATGGCCGCAGTCCCGAGTGGCGCGTGTGGGGAAGGTGCGGCACTCACGGGTCCAAGAAAGAAAACCGGCCTGTCGACCGCAGATGCATTGGCATATCAATTGCCTGGAGTTGTTAGCGGTGCACCTTGCCTTGAACTGTCTCAAAGTGTGCTTACGAGGCAAGCATGTGCTGGTCTGAACGGACAACACAGCGACCGTTGTGTTCATCAACTGACACGGTGGTCTGCGCTCCCGTCGCAACTCACCCGCCACCTCCTCCTCTAGAGTCAGAAGCATCTGAGGTCACTTCGTTTTGTTTTTTTTTTTGTTGCTGATGTTCACATCCGGGCCAGCTCAACGGCAGCAAACGAGCTGTCTCGAGCAATGATCTAGTCGAGAGAATGGCGACTCCACCCCGAGACAGTCCAGCTTATTTGGAGACGCTTTGGGGTCGCTCAGGTAGACCTGTTTGCCTCCTTGGACACGTCTCATTGCCAGTTGTTTTACTCCCTGACCGATGGAACACTCGGCACGGACGCACTGGCGCACAGCTGGCCGCGGGGCCTTCGCAGTAGCGTTCCCCAGGAAGCCTTCTTGCACAGACACGATGCAAAGTCGGGAAGGAAACGAGGAGGAGTCTTGCTGAGTGGTGCGTATTGGGACCGACGGACCTGGTTCCAGGGAAATAGTGCTCCTCGCGACAAAGACTCCTTGGACCGATTCCTTGAAGGAAGGATCTAATGACATCAGAAGACGGGGCACCGCTTATGGTCTACCAGCGTCCAGACCTTGGGAACACTCTAATGTTCTAGAGGTCTAGGTGACATACCCCAGGAGTTAAGTGAACACCATCACTTGGGAGTATCACCGTTATGAGACACGCTTACGCATTGAAGTGGAACCTGTTCTTCGAGTGGTGTTCTTCTCATCGAGAGGACCCCCGGAGATGCCCGATCGGAGTCGTGCTTTATTTCCTGCAGGATGGGTTGGAGCGAAGGTTGTCTCCCTCCACCCTCAAAGTCCAGTTTATTGGACTATTGCTGCGTACCATGACCCGTTGAATGGGAAGTCGGTAGGTAAGCATGACTTGTATCAGGTGGCCTGTCTGGCACTTTCCCACTGGTGGCTACGACTCGGCTCGGTGACGGCTCAGTACGGGACGTGCACGCGGTTTCGGCACCTCGGCACGGTTTGGGTTTCACAGAAGTTCAGACCGCTTAGACTGGGCAGGATTATTCAAAATGCACGTGATAGTTGCCCCGCCTAAACTGCCCGGAACTCCAAAAAAGTTTTCTTCCGCGTCGGCCCCATCAAGCTCTCGCTAGGATCGCTCCGCTGATATCAATGAGACGGAACGTATGGTCGTTCAGCAACAGACAACCCAAACTTTGGTTGTTAAAAAAGGTGCGCTCTTTCAAAACAGTTGCGTTCGATCCTTTGTTGGCTGTGCTGATTTAAATCTAGCGGTCCTTTTTGTGTCGCAAGTTCAGTGATGCAGGTACTGACGATTCTCTCTGGCCAATACGTGATCAGCAGAGTTTACACGTCACACTTTGGTAACGGTACGGTTCACTTGGAACCGCCACGACAGTCGGCGGGGTGGATACTAAAAAAATTACCAGATCTTACCACGGTACTGTACCAGTGGAAAACCTCCCCAAAAGTGAACGTCCCGTGCCATACCATGAAGTGGAAAACGGCCGCCATGAGCGAGGCGCAAGGAGGTGTTAGTTGAATCCTTCACCTGGGCCCCCCCTCATATTACCTGTTGTCGAATCTTTGTCTCTAGTGCCTACAAATCACTACGCAGGGCCCAGTTCGAGCCTTGCCTTTCATGTGAGCACAAGTTTCTGTCATGACGGAAAACTCTGCTCATGCTTGACAATGGCATCCATCATATGTGATGTGGTAGGGAAACCTGCACGCATGTTTGGCGGTCGCGATCATGCCTAGAGTTTGGGATGGGATCCCCCAGGTAATGAATGACGTGCCCGGCCCCGGATACAGGCCTACAGCCCGTCCAACGGTTCCCACTACACCTTCCAGACCAAAAGTGGTGATTGCAAGAAGCGCTGCCCACCTGAAGGCAGGCAAGATCCAGTCCCTGGAAGCTTTGCTCTGTCCCGTACCGGAGCATTAGAAAGCTACGTTGACACGACACAAAAGATTCAGGACTCAGACCAGAGTCTTCGACTGTACGGAGGCCGGACAGAAGGGGAATGCCGTCTCTACGCAAAGGAGGCCCATGCGATTGTGGATGCCATCCACCTAGCTATAAGGCACAGAGGGTGTGCACCTGCCGTTCACGGCTGCGAGTTCATCAACTAGCAGTGTGGCATCCTAAGAGGCAATGGTCGTTCCCCCTTTAGTCACATGGCGCCTCACTAGTTACAGAATGATTGGAGAGCTGCCGCGGCTGGGCCAACCCCCAAGCAATATTGCTAGTTTCTATAGGCCTCCATGTGGAGCCGGTATCTCCTGTGGTGCTTCATCTCAAAACGGGGTAGTGGCACAGAGAGGCCCGGTTAGTCCGGCGAGGCCTTCAACGAGAATCGTCGCCCCCCGGAACCGTGGAAGGCCGGGTTCCATATTAAGACCTACGTGGGTTTCGTATGTGTATAATCCACGGTATAGCCTTAGAGCCCGTGTTCCCCGGCAGACTTCTGCCATTCCAAAAGGGTTACAATCACCTCCATTCTTCCATAAGCACCTAAGAAATGTCCATATGTGTATTTGCTTCCGAAACCTCCTTCGGGAAGGCTGGAGCGGGTACGTTTTTCCAGTGTTATCCAGTCTCACTTAGTAAGGTAGTGCTTTGAAAAATGGTGAGTGGAACTACTTGTCCTGAGCCCCGACCTACACCAGATAGGGGCGCAGGTGGCTCGCACAGGGCACTGGAAGCGGCAGCACCATGGCGCTTTAGTAGGGATCCCAATTCGTCGGTCACCAAAGTGACTCGGAGTGACCGACTGAAAGGAACGTCTCGGTTACATAGGGAATACTCATTCATGCAGGAGGGAAGAAGATGCCACGGTTGGCCTACCGGTTCGGCTCCTCAGCGAAAACCTGGTATGCTTTGCACCTGCTGCCTTATTATACTCACTCTGTGATCAGCGGCAGCTGGAAGGAGTAATTGCATGCCAATGTGCATCAGCTTGTTTAGTTTACACTCGAAGTAGATTGGTCTATCGAAGCGATATCCCAATTTGTCGGTCACCGACGTGACGTCTCCATTCCCTCCTTCAGGGAACGAGGGTTACCATACGTAATTGAGACATTACCAGTAATGCCTAATTTGTAAACTTACAAAATAAATATTGTGATTTTCTTACTCCTATGCTAAGAAAATTTTGCTTTACAAAACGATGTGAATGTCCCCATTCTAACTTCTAGTGTTATTTATCTTGGAATGCTCTGTAAAGTAGGCTAACATGAGCACACAGACTCTGAGTCTTCAATATTTATGCTCCGCGCACTATAAATAGAGCTAACACAGTATCTGTCAGTTGGAGAGCTAGCGTATGTGGGTGGATTGAAGGTATATTTTGGGCCGCTCAAATCAAAAGAAAAAAGATTTTTACAGAGACTATATTACTATCAGTTCAGCTATTACTGGCCAGCCCTGTTGTTCCATGTTGCCTCGAAATGTTATGGATTTCCTTACAATTATAATGTCAGTCTTTTCTAATGTGAGAAGCAGTTTGACAGTCAGGCAGAGCAATTATTTCTGGCACAGTGAAGACTTGCGGACAAGTTTTGTGTGTGTGGGTGTTGTGTGTCTGTTGATCCGTTCTTGCGTATGTGAAATGCAGTCCTATTTCAAGAAGCTGGTATTGTTTGTTTTTTTCCTAATGCATTACACTGGTCGTTGTTTTATAATTGTAAACTTCTTTTTTTGACTTCAACAAAACAGTCCTCAGCTCAGTAAACATCTACCTTACAGTATGTGTGTCACCACAACCTGTTTTAACTGCATTGCCATGGAGACAGAGCAGGAGAAGCAGGAAACAATGGCTGTTCTCCAGGATATCTCTCTCTCTTTCTCTGCGCCTTTCTCTGGTGCTCATAATTTCTGCCTGCAATATACATCATGTCATGCCCTCGACAAATGTAAAGGGCTTTGAGAAGCTCTAGCCTACCATTAGTATGATGCTTGTGACATCACAAATAGCAAACATACTCAGTATAATGATCCCCATAGTGAACGTGTACCACAGTGATTTCAGTTTTTAAGGGCAACTGAAAGTGTAAAAATCATGGATTATTCAAGCTTTATATGCACAGCTTTTATGACATAATATGCGTTATCACCAAGAAATGTGCGTTAGTGGAGTAATTAGAAGCAAGAATGGTTATATGGAAAAAGCAAAAGGGTTTTACCAAAGGAATTTCGAGATTATTATGGTGTTGTGCCCAAAATTGCAAAAGAAGAAAAAAAAATATGTTCATTAAAAAAGTACAGACTGTAGCATTTTGAAATTATTTTTTGATTATTAAAGATGCTGGTAAATATTAAGGTGTTATGTTGTGTGTTGAAAGTATTTATGCTACATTGTGGGGACTAAATGTCCCCACAAGGATAGTTAAACCTGAAATTTTTGAACATTTTGACACGGGGGAAAAAAAAAGAAAAAAGTCAATTATGTTTATCTGAAAGTGTAACAATGCAAACAGGTTTTCTGTTAGGGAAAGTCCCCACAATTCACAGAAACAAACTTGTTTGTGTGTGTGTGTGTTCTTTTTTAGACCATGCATAAAATGTCTCTATGGCTGACAGATATGACTGAAATACCAGTATAGGTGTCCTGGGAAATTGCACATCTCTGTGGCGGTCGTGAGTGCTGTATATTTGCTCTCTGCTGCGAATCATTAGCTGCGTCAAATCACATACTGTCAAATGTACAAATGACTTCTCATCTATAAAGTATATTCTGTGCATGTCATGTAGATTTCAAAATCTCTTTGGAAGCAGTGGGAATGTTTTCACCATGTGTTTTATGAGGGTATTTGGATATACTACGTTTTTTGTAGTGGTTTTTGCATACTATATACACTACGGGTCAAATTATGATTTTGTAAAATTTGTTTTTTAAATCATAATATTAGTTTGGAATAATTATGATTTTTTTTTATTATGTTTTTTAATAATATTATAATTTAAATTCTCGGCATGGCCAGCACAGGAATAAATTAAATTTTAAATGTATTAAAATAGAAAACAGTTATTTTAAATTGTAATATTTCACAGTATTACAGTTTTACTGTGTTTTTGATCTAATAAATGCAGCTTTGGTGAGCAAATATTAAAAATTATTAATTATTAAGCATTATTTTGACTGGTAGTGTAGTAAGGAAGTAGGCTGTGATGCTCAAATAGATTAGATGCTGTGATGTTTTGTGTTTGGGATACCTGGCCTCGGGGTTTCTGATGAATTGAAGACAGGGGTTTTGGATTGAGTGTGGTTGGATGACAGACAAAAACAAAATGACGGAAATTAACAAAATGGCAGAAATCACTTATAGCACCACTAAGTACACACTCCTATTCTCTGCAGCTTGCTTAAAAAATGTTGGTTTTAATAATAAAAAAATAAAAAGTGTACTGTATCTGGGCAGAATCTGTACTGTATCTTTTTCCAGTTTCAGTTTTTATTGCAGAATACAACAAATTTTTTTTTTTGTGAAATTATTTTCTGTATGCAAATATGAATTTCTTTTGATTTTGAGTTTTTCCCGAAATTTCACCCAAAAGCATCTCATTAGTGATATGCATGATCAATGGGATTAATCATTTTACAGCATTGTGTGGGTGTGCATGTAGATTTCGTGTGAAGCTATGCAGTGTGTGCGTTTTGGGATAGATTCAAAGATGCTGTATTTTAGATCATAAAGGATGTTGCCGCAATATGATGATAATATATGCAAATTCAAAATTATAGACACTGAAATAGTACTTAGGGAAACATTCATGCATAGATGGGAGAGGCTGATGTCTGCTGAGAGTTCATCTGAAGCACCACCGTTGCTAATGCTCCTTGTCAGATGTCCTAAAAGATTTGAAACGCTCTCGTACATCTTAAAGATGGATCTGGAGATTAAAATAAGTTATTTACCTCTGGGCGTTTTGGATGCTGTGTACTTAATTATCTAATATATAATATGTGATATAGTTATTTTCACTATTATATTTATATTTTTTTTTTTGTTTTTTTTTTTTACACCAGAAAGGAAGGAATTGAAAAAAATGACTTTTAAAATGTGTGATTATCATTATAAAGTGTGATTGCGTGTCCAAATATTTTGGGCGTAACTATATCATACATTTACTACCACTGCATGTAAAATGAGTTTTAAAATATTGTGTTAAAACATCGTTTTATTTCCTTTCCACAGGGTGCAGGTGGAATTTTATGTAAATGAAAACACATTCAAGGAGAGGTTGAAGCTCTTTTTCATCAAAAACCAAAGGTCAAGTAAGTAAAATCTTTGACCCTTTGAGCCATTTACAGCCAACAAAACAGAATCCATTACTGCAAGCATAAACAATACTCAAGATTTTTATGGATCTCAATATCACTATACATGCACATGTACAGTGCCTCCATATCTTTGCCTTTTATGTGTCCTATTACTAGCTAAATCATCATAACAGTGAAGGTGCCTTTGTTTTAACTGTTTGTGTAAATTTATTATGGTACTGTAAGTTTGCAGGATTGCCAGACTGCTGAATTATTTATAACACATTTTCCAGATGGGTTTTCTATGGTATGAATCTCCACTTCATAATTTACTGTATTGCAGGTCTCAGAATACGCCTCTTCAACCTCTCCTTGAAGTTGTTAACATGCCTCCTTTATATAATCAGAGTCTCACTAGATGATCCACTACCGGCACAATTTCCGGTGAGTAAGCATGATATTTAAAGGGAAAAATATAATATGAAAATTCTGTCATTTATACATCTTCATATATACACTACCATTCAAAAGTTTGGGGTTAGTATGATTTTATTATGTTTTCGATACAGGTCCCTTATGCCTAATTTCTTAACGTAAAAAACAGTAATATTTTGAAATATTATTAGAATTTTGAAACCAACGTTTCTATTTTATTTATTTATAATATTGGGATCATTTTGTGTGTCCGTGACCAATGATCCTGTAGTCAAAGCTGAATTTTTAGCACACGATGCATCACGAATTTTTCAGATCAAATGATCCTTCAGCAACCAATCCAACATGTTGATCTGCAGCTCAAGTAACATATTTTATTATTATCAATTTTGAAAACAATTGTGCTGCCTTAATATTTTTTGTAGAAATCAGGGGGCATTTTGTCAGGATAAGAAGTTTAAAAGAACATTTATTTGAAATCTTTTGTAGCATTAAAGTGTTTGTTTAGGTCACATTTTGAATCGATTTTTAGCTAATGGAGAATAAAGTATTAATTTCTTTAAAAAAAAATTTAATGACCCAACTTTTGCATGGTAATCTTTTTTTCAGCGCAAACGCACATCAAGCTACATCCGCATCGACTCTTGCTTGTGTGATACTTCTTTTATACAACAGTCCATTTCAGCTCCACTGTGGGTTTCTTTCTCACTGATGAGATGATGAGAAAAAATGCTCCTTGTTCTGTGCAAAATCAGACAACTTCACTTCCACTCACATACTCTGGTCTGGAACGTTAACACACAACAGCAAAATGATATGAACAACAAAACCTCTCGCAACATTCCATGCAAAGTATCAGCAGTATTGAAACGCTGCTTGTCCAGTCATCTTAGAGGACAAGAAATAACTGCTGTATAATGATTTTACTTCAGCTCTTTCGTGACATGACAACAAAGGCACACCAAAATAAAATGCATTATAGTACGCCTCAAAAGCACCGCTTAAATTACATGAGACCGACTCTTGGGATCAGCCCAGACTCATCAGTCTGAAGTGTCCATTAGAGTCGCTTTTAATACCAGCCACAAAAACCATTCATGGACAGCGTCTTTTAGTAACTGACAGAAAGAGAGAGCAGTGTGTACTTGTGTGCAGGCATGCTGGGAGAGGAGAGGGTGCCCTACGAGCAGTAATCAAATGAGAGAGGCCATCTCATGCTGTCGTTTATGTCAGAGCCAGCAGGCATGATCCCTCAGTGTTTCAATCCTGATGCCTTTCACTTTTATGTGTGTTATGTTCTAACTGCCTGTTATCGTGATTATAGGAAACATTGCACAAACATCACAGATGCTCTTTGCAGCAAAGCCTGTGGCAACTACACAACAAACCTGACCGCAGATCACACACAAATAAACTGGTGAGACCCGTCTGCATATTTGATATTGTGATCATAAATCAAACTTATTAACTAATTAGGGTGTTTATTTTTGAATATTTCCTTATGTGTTTGTGTTTCTTGTGATGTATTTTTGAAGGGAGTTAATATTTTGGGTGAATAGGAGAGTTCCTGTATGGGCGATACAGGTAGGTAGAGATTTTTTTTGTGATTCATGGAAAACCTTTTACAAAAAATTTCTTTAAAAAAATCTCTATTTTGTGGTTTAGAATCTTAATCTAAAAAAAGCTTTATTGGATTTTTTTGTGCTAACAACTTTCATAGATTAAATATACAAGATCCATTACAAGAATAAACATATAGGCAGAGTAAATTAAAATATAAAAATCTTATGGAGAGGTGTGTGCAGATTGGCTCAATGTCAATATATTTAAATATCTGAAATAATATGAATACCCTGCTGGAATTCAGACCACTGCACTTGCAAGTACAATATTGCTTTTCTACAACACTTCAATAAACAAGAAGTTACATTGCTTAAGTTACATTTTAGACATACTATTAAAATATATTGAAAATCAGATACTTTGTCTGGTTTTGGTCCGCCAAACTAATTTGTTCTAAGCCACTAAGCCAAAACAACTGTAGAGGTGTTTTTATTCCTGATTGAATCAGTTTTTTGAATGCACTGTTTGAGCGAATAATTCAGTAATACATTTATAAAAATAGTAACTTGTTTCATTCCTGAATAAATCAGTGTGCTTTGAACAAATTGGCATAAAACTAATGACTCATGGGACTACCAAAAATCAGGAACTTATTTGGTTCCTCAAGAAAATTCAATGAACATCCTCATTATTCACTTGTTTCTTGGAACACTATATTATATGCATCCGCGGAGTGGCGTGAATGATTCAAAGACTATAAAATCATAAAATCAGTCACTTCTTTGGTTCCTTTATAAATCAGTGTGCTTTTTAAACTATCAATTTGAATGTTTCTCTCATCAAGATGGTCTTTGCACTATACTTTAAACTGGGTCAAGTAATTGATGTAACCTGCAGAAAGCGTTAATGATGCAAATATACCCACTACTGCATTGACTGACAGTCTGTCTGGAAGACAGACAAACAGAGTGATATAAACGGTGAAAAACAGTGCACCAATTATCCTCTCAGTGGTCCTGACTGTCAGATGCAATTTTCTTTTGTCCTGTTTGCTGTCTGAACTTAACCAGACAGCAATAGAGGTGCACAGGACAGACCCCAGGAGGGTTTTGCATTGCGTAACCTTTTTTATTTTTTAAGAGTGTGCATCACTGTTCACATGTCTTTGACAACTAATTGTTTCTCGCTCTCACACAGTACTCAGACTCTGATAGGATTTTGAAGTTATTTCCTGAAATCTCATTATTTTCTGTTATTGATACTCCACTAATCAAAATTATAATGTTTCCTGCACCACAGGTGACAGTGGCCTTAATTAGCTTCTTGCAAGCAATGCTCCTGGTGTATCTCAGCTACAAGGTAAGATTATTGTCATTGTTATTCTGCCCTTGTGAGATTTCTAACCACTGATCTAAATTAAATCTGACTATTTCAGCTTCTCTTGGGTCGCTTAAGGGCCACTTTGTGTCTTTAGTTCCCCAATAATGGGAAGTGTTCTTCACTTTTGACAGAAAAAAACTTCTCCAACTTGTTTCTTTATTGATTTAACAAGAATAAAGCTGAATTTTCTGCTGCTGAGACCTTAATCTTTGTTGTAATTAAAGGGTGCATCCCAATTTTTGCACTTGCACTATGAAAAGATTTGTAGTGTACTTTTTTACACACTTCCTTCCTATTGTGTTTCCACCACAAAATAAACAGAAAAGGTTATTGCAACTTTTACTTTTTTTCAGAATTCTATAATTTTCCGACATTTTCTCAGAATTCTGAGTTTACATCTCATATTTTCTGACTTTTTTTCTCAGAATTCTGAAGTTTACATTTTGTAATTCTGTTTTTTGTTTCAGCCATGGAAAAGGTCATTGTGACATTTATCTCTCAACTCTGACTTTCCTTCTCCGAATTGAAGGTTTATCAGTTTATCTCAAAATTATAAGATTACAAAGTCGCAAATACCTTTTTTATTTTGCTATTCTGTTGTGGAAACGGGTTTCCATACAAAATAGTACAAAATACATGCTATTTTCACACTGTAAGTTGGATGCAGTAATTCCAATGTCACTATTTAGGACAGATTATTTTAGATTGTTACATTATATGAATTAGGATGTTTTTATTTATTTATATATTTATTTTTGTGTAATAAATTTGCATTAAATGTGCTTTTCTGCAGTATAACATTTATTTCATTTCTAGGGGAACATTTGGGAGCAGATTTTCCAAATCTCCTTCATCATTGAGATGATCAATACAGTGCCATTCATAATTACAGTAAGTTATGAAGATATCTGGTATCCAGTTGCTGCCGTCAAACAGTCATTGTTGATAGTAATTGTTGAGTACTGTTGGGATAGTATTGTTGTGATTGATGGTAATTATATGAGTAGCCATTGACATTTGAAATCTAATTGTGATAGTGAATGATTATTACTGAAATGCAACAATTAGCCAAGTAACAAATAACCATTTTTTGACCTGCATTCAGTGGGAGCAAATTATAGGATGTTTAATTCCTTTCTGCTAATGCCATTACAGATGTAAAAGCTATGGAGTGGAACACAACACAGTTATGCTTTTCTGTTATAAATGTTTTGAATGTTTTTACTTTCTTATACTAGACTGAAATATGTCTGATATTTTCTAGATCTTTTGGCCTCCGCTGAGGAACATATTTGTTCCTGTGTTTCTTAACTGTTGGCTTGCCAAATCAGCACTGGAGAACATGATTGTAAGTAGTTTTTGCAGCTCTGCAGTGCATTTCACATGCCTTTGGGAAATCACGTTGGGTGTTTTAGCAGAATAACATGGGTGGTGTTTGATAATATTGCTTTGTTGGGAAGCTTTACTTGACAAATGATAATGCATCATCAATGAGCAAAAATTTGAGAGGGTGCCAGCGTTCCCTTCCCTGCCAGATGGACGGGTCAAATGGCCAGAGAGAACCTGGCAGGGGGAATGTCCTTTTACAAATGCTTTAAGCAAAGATATTGGTAGAAGAGAAATACTAAAAATAACCAAAATGTGACATGGAAGAAATATTTCTCTATTTTACCCCAAACTTTTCTTAAAATATATTTTCCTTCCTAGTGAGGTGAATATTACGAAAAGGCAGTCATTTAAGGCATGATCTCATAGGCATGACATTTTAGTTAACATACATGTGTATCTCATATATAATTGAGCAGTACAGTTATTAAAGAGTATTCACAGTTGTCTTACTATATTTTGCTCTATTACATTCAGCGGAATATAATAATTAGTTATTTGAGGAGCACTAGACCTTCATTGTGCAATGAATGAAAGATAATGAAGGTTATTAAGTTCTCTTTAAAGCAGGCACTTAAATGGGCCTGCTTTCTTTCAGAACAGGGCTTTTACAGTTATCTCACGTTGCCTGCAATATGTGTTTTATTCTTGTACTTGTACTTGTCTTGGTTTATTCTCTGAGGGATGAGATCGCTTTCACCTATCTCTGTTCCTTTCTAGAATGATCTCCATCGTGCCATTCAGCGCACACACTCTGCCATGTTCAACCAGGTCCTCATTCTGATCTGTACACTGCTCTCTCTGGTCTTTACTGGGTAAAGCTCTTTGATCTCTTTGGCTCTTAAGCCTTTTACAGGCTTGGATCTAATGCCGCAAATCTGAAACAGTCACACTCAGATGCATTAACTGTCCAGGGCTGCGTTTCCCAAAAGCATCGTAAGCCTAAGTTGATCATAGCTCCATTGGTTTCAATGAGGATACGCCTGTACTTTAAGAGTGATTCAGTTTTGGGAGAGACGAAAAGCCCTGCATTAGGTCCAAGTATCATCCCGTAAAAAAATATTTTTTACCCCTGCAGTGTCAAAACAAGATGCTACTGTTTTATTAGAAATTGTTAATAGAGTACAGCAGTCACAGCTCACTTTTTTCAACAGTCTGGGTTCTGGAAGTATTTCCCCATTAATTTTCTCTGTCGGGATTGAAAAATAAATCCTTAGTAAGGAGCTGTAAGCCATAAACTGAACCACCCAGCTCTGACATGAATCTTATTACAAACTTTGTTTCAAAGCAAAAAAGTCTTTTAAAATCTGAGAAAAAAGACAAAGGTATAAGACTGTGAACTTAATGCCTTTTATTAAACAGTGTAGGTCACATAGCACATGAAGAAAAAATGTAGCTGTCATCACAAGAATAAATTACATTTTTAAATATTTTCAAATAGAAAACAGTAATTTTAGAATGTAATAAAAATTCACTGTATATTACTATTTTTTGCTGCATTTTATGTCTGTCTTGAACAATAAATACTTTAATGCTAAAAAAAAGTTTGTAAATGGTATTCTGAGTTTCAGAACAGAACAGTTGCGCTATATTTGGAAGCATGAATAATTTAAATGAAACAACTGAAAATCTTAAATCATAAAGTAAAAGGGTGTGCTGGTTTGTCAATCAAGTTGACAGCATCGTCACACAAGGGCAGCAGAAGGTAGTTTAATTTTATTATTCTCAGGTGGTCAAACTACAGTAATTATTAGCCCTTATATTTTATTTTGTATTAGCATATATTTGCATATATATCTGATACACTTGTATCAATATATTGGGTCTTGGGTCTGAATAAAGTTCTTATGGACTACAACTACCACAGAATGTAATAAATCACACAACTGTTACAGTCCTTATGTATTTACATTATAATTGAAATTGATGTTATAATGTAAACCGCACAGTGTTTTTAAAATGGCCATTTTAGACATGACATGTAATATGTTGTAGAGCGAAATGTGAAAGTCTTTATTTCAGACCTTATTTTACTCCAAATCAAAAACCGCTATTTTAAAAACCCATTTGAAATTCCTGAGGGAGCCCATGGTGAAATGCCCTTCTGGGCAAGCCTACAAATTGCCATCATGACTGAGCAGCTCTATTGAACCCTATTCATGGAAAGAGCCTTGAAATGTCATCCTAATGAAACTATAACAATACCATGATGCTAAATTTATTAGATATAATCTCTATTTTCAAAATTATTTTCTAATACTCCATAGGGCTTGTGGGATTCAGCACCTCGAGCGGGCAGGGAAGAATCTCACTCTTTTCGACGCTTTATATTTCTGCATCGTCACCTTCTCGACTGTTGGTTATGGAGACGTCACACCCAGAATCTGGCCCTCTCAGCTACTCGTGGTCATCATGATCTGTGTGGCTCTGGTGGTGCTGCCATTACAGGTGATACGACCACAAGCAGCACAATCACTAGCCTTCAGTATTAAACGAATAGTTTACCCAAAAATATACTCACCTTCAGGCCATCCAAGATGTAGATGAATTTGTTTCTTCATTGGAACAGATTTGGAAAAATTAAGCATTACATCACTTGCTCTCCTATGATTTTCCTGCAATCTAGTGCCGTCAGAATGAGAGTCCAAACAGCTGATTAAAACATCACAATAAAGGGGTCATTGATGCGATTTCATTTTTTCCTTTCTCTTTGGAGTTTTACAAGCTCTTGGTGCATAAAGAAGATCTGTAAAGTTGCAAAGACTAAAGTCTCAAATCCAAAGAGATATTCTTTATAAAAGTTAAGACTTGTCCATGCCCTCCTAAAACGCCTCATTTTAACATGCCCCCACATATCTACCTCCACTGGGGGAAATTTTTGCATAACGCCGCCCAAATATTCACGCAAAGAAAGAAGGCGTAACTTTTATTCTCGCTGTAGTATTGTTGCTGCCGCCGCCATGTTGTGAAGATGCTGTGTTTTTTTGTGAAAGCGAAACTACTTTGTTTGGCCTTCCAAAAGAGGACGATATCCGCTTTGTCATGCCTAGAGCTGATCCGTGCTTGTCATTGAGGAAATACATCAACTTCGCGCTGTGGATGCCGGATTGGCTTTCACCGTGGACGAAGCGGAGTCCAGCCCGGGGTCGTCACATGTGGTTCCCGCAAGCCTCCTTTGTCGAATCCGCCGGGCGCCGCTCACTCAAGCCGCTGTATGTTTCGTTGTGAAAGCGAAACTACTTTTAGTCTTCCAAAAGAAGGACATAATGTTTCTATAAAGTGGGCAGTTCCAACTTTGCAAGGACAGTCTGGCTCTTCTGACTCTCAGACTGTAAGTATGTTTTTTTTATATTTAAAGAATTTGCCAGTGATTCAAAACGCGAGTTTGAGCAGTGTAGAGTAACGCTTGTTTGTCATTTCTTTAAACTCTTTTCTCCAGTCACAAATGCAGACATGGTTTTGTTTATGCGGCGCGATGCAACGCAAGCGTAAAAACACAGTATAAGTCCTTACAATCAGTAATTATGTCCCCACTGGATGCAACAAATGCCTCGTTTATAATGGGTTTTGTCTCATCGCGTCGGACACATGGAAACCATAGACTGTATGATGGAAACACAGTATGGTAAGGGGCGTAACATTTCGTAGTCACACGCTTTAGGTATTCGGCCAATCACAACACACTTGATATCTGGCCAATCAGAGCACAATTTGCTTTTCAGAACGATGAGCTTTGTAGAAATCGACTCGTTTCAGAAAGGCGGGGCATAGAGTAGAAAACATAATGTACATTATGTGGAAAATAATGTGTTTTTTGAACCTTAAACCGCATAAACACATTTCATTACACAAAATAATGTTCTTTTTAGCAACATCATATGACCCCTTTAACATCTTGTAAAGTGAAATGCTGCATGTTTGTAATGAAGAAATCCATTAAGATGTTTTAAACCTTGAACCATTGCTTCTGTCCAAAATACAAGTCCTTTATCCATAGTATTGTTTTCTCTAGTGAAAGTCAACTTACTTGAATCGGGAGAGAAATATGCACAGATCAAGTACAATTTACAAGCGAAAAAAGTCAGAAAAGACCGTTCAAATTTAAAACATCTTAATGATGGACTTGTTTCTTAAAACCATGCAACTTTTCACTTCACAAGATGTTAATTGCTGGACTGGAGTCGTGTGGATTATTGTGATGTTTTTATCAGCTGTTTGGGCTCTCATTCTGACGGCACCCATTCACTGCAGAGGATCCATTGGTGAGCAAGTAGTGTGATGCTAAATTTCTCACGGTCTGATGGAGAAACAAACTCATCTACATCTTAAATGGTCTGAGGGTGTTACTATTCAGCAAATTTTCATTTTTGTGTGAACTATTCCTTTAATGCCCTGCCATGATTAAATTTACACAGCATAATGAAGGGAGAGCCAGCCTCACTGAGCACTTTTTGCATTTTGTTTGGCATTTTTTAGATGATTAAATCAGAAATAAGTGGAATGGTTAATAATATACTCCATTTACACAGTACTTACTTTCTGTCTCTCATTTCGACACCAGTTTGAAGAGTTGGCGTATCTTTGGATGGAGAGGCAGAAGTCAGGTGGAAACTACAGCAGACATCGTGCTCAGACAGAGAAACATGTGGTTCTCTGCGTCACTTCACTCAAAATAGACCTGCTCATGGATTTCCTCAACGAGTTCTATGCCCACCCGAGACTACAGGTACATACATAATCCCATATATGGAAGTGTTTATTTTTGCTCTGTGTTTTCCAGTATTAGTATCTGTATTAGAATCTAGCTCAGTATGTGATGGTAGTATCATTCATTCTCTAATGTCTTGTAGGATTATTATGTGGTGATACTCTGTCCCTCTGAGATGGACATCCAGGTGCGGCGTATACTGCAGATCCCGTTGTGGTCTCAACGGGTCATCTACCTCCAAGGCTCTGCGTTGAAGGATCAAGACCTGATGAGAGCCAAGTAAGTTTTCAAATTTTGGTTTTTGTCTAAGAGGTCCCTTTATTATATGTAGATGCATTCTGAGCATGATTAAAGTAGGAAAATGAATGAACTAAGAAATGAAACAACTACAATTTTGGATAGACCTTTATAGACGTGTCATGTCCATTGACATGCCAACACAGATTTTTAAACCATGTGGATTTAAATGCAAAAAATTATTTGTATCTTTGAATATGAAGTTGCACTATTATTATTGTTATTATTGAGAAAATGGATGTCAAACTATTTCCTCTTTCACACTAAAAAAACAACTGGATTTTACTTATATATAAACCACTAGTTAAAGGTTTATTTTTTCTTTTGGTTATGCCTTATCTCACTTGCCTGCCACTAAATTCACCTTCAAAAATGGACCTACAGTTAGATTTTCACTGAATGACTCCATGTTTGAGTCTATGAGAGAGCCATTAGACTGATACAGACATCAGTCCAATGGATCAGCAAACTTATCTGTTACTGCAAGTGATTTCATCAAGTCCTTTTTAAATACATTTATACTATCTCTAGATTACTGAGAACATTTGAGAATTGACCTCAGAATGAGATTAATATTGTCATGTAGAGATTTCCATTTTCCATGTAGCCTGTCAGCGAGAGCTCTTGTGCATTAAACAGTGTATTAAGAGTTACAGTACATTCACCAAAAAACATTTAAGGACAGAAGATATGGAGTGCAGTTCTTTATAACTGAACTGCTTTTATATTGAGTAAGGTGACTTCAATGTCTATGAAGTGTAGACATCAATAGTACAACTTGCAAGAATGGTACTTAAAGCAGCAAATGTGTTGGACGATTTATGGCTCACTATAAAGTGCACAGCATTTCTTCACCGTTAAGGTTTGGCTTAATGGCAGGCTAAGCAGTTTAGCTAATTAAATTAGCATAATCTAATTATTCTCTGTGAAAGACAACGTGTGTTTCTGGCTTTTTAGATTCTGAGAGTGAAAGAGCTGTTAGTAAACTTCAGTCACAAGTCACTTTTTCACAGTGTACAAGTACATGAATGTGGCATTTCTATCATTTAAACTTGCATAGGCTTACTGATGAACTGTTTCCAAATGGAAGCTTTGGACAGGCTCCCAAAAAAAAGAACTAAATTAGTCTGAAAGGAAATTTGAAGAGTCAACCTGCAAGCTCCACTGCCAGAGCCAAACCTGACACCAGTCTCAAGCCCATCTGTTCCTTATTAAAGCAGCCCTGAAATGTAAGGATAATATATCTGCTTCTTCCTGCAATGTAACTGCACTTAAAATCCTACTATATTCCTTCATTATAAATGCAGCGAATGTGTCTCAATATGCCCACTTCATATTCTAGTGCATGGATTTCTCATAAAACTCAGTCGGTTTCCTGGCCAGACGTGTAATCTGTGTATTGTAATGGGAAAGCTGGAATTTAAATGACTTTGTTGTTAAAAGTCTCTATGTGGAAAAAAGTCATTTTCTAATTATTAAGATGTGTTCATTGCTGCTGCATATTACTGGATGAATTATGCATGTTGTGAGCACTTTACTTTTGGTAACACTTTAGAATGGGGAACACATATTCACTGTTAAGAGTTTTCCCTGAACAAACTCTTAATTTGCTGCTTATTAAAAGTAGTAAAAATATTTGTGTTTAATTTGGTTGGGGTAGGATTAAGGGATCTGAACTATGGTCTTACAGAATAAGGCATTAATATGTAGTTTATAGGCAGCCAATATGCTAGTAATATGCATGCTAAAAAGCAACTAGTTAATACTGAGAAAATAATGTTACCTTACTTTTTGCCAGTAGTTATATCTTGGTTTAAAACAGGCTCTATCGAAAGCATCTGGTACTGATGTGATTTTGTTTCTTTGCAGTAATTCCCGCCAAAAAATGCCGGTGGAACTCTTAAAGTGCGACCAGCCAGGGCATTTTTTCCAGGGTTTAAATGCAGAATTGTGCACTGCAGCTCATATTTTTTAAGCACTTCTGTTAATGACTTTGTGTCATTGTCAGTACAGGTCAACCGACCTTTCAACCAAGAAAGTTGTTGTTTCGGAGAAGGTAGAGGTCTGGTTAGTATGATTCAGTTTGCCCCTGCTGCTAGACACTGTAACTACATTTCAGCATCTTTCATCTGGTAAAAAAAGGTCATTATATAATTTCCCTGCATCTCCAGAGAAATTATTGACCAGTTTTTTAACAGTATCCCTCTCCTTCTCGTATGGTTTTCTCTACAAAATGCCTGGCGTTCACACATCAACGCTAACCTGGCATCAAAATAACATAGTTTAGTACACTCAACAATACTGTACAAACTGTACAAATCAGTCTTGGGTCTTTTTATCTGTAATTTAATGCACAAATAAGCTGTTATATTTGCACTCTACGTGAATGTGTGCTTTTGCCTTTTTAATACTTTAGAGTTTAGAGGACTTTTCGATTTTAGACATTATATTTCCATAATGTGATTGCGGAATGTAAGGTGGGTCCATGTCTGTTTAACAGTCAACAGAAGATGATAATAATGTTTTGTGTTGGCTTTGCTTGCCCGCGGGCCTGCTGGGTTTACCAGTGTTATGTGGCTGTTTTTTGGGGGGGTTTTTTGAAGATGCAGTGTAATATTTTTTGTGACATTTATGATATCCTATTTATCCTATTACACCAAAAGCTTCCATTGTAAAAGCATTACACTAAATTTTTGCTTGTTTTTACAAACTGAGGGAAGAGTCAAAATGATTTACTGTGGTAATTGACAGCATGTCACAGATGCTGTTGACAGAGTTTAACAGGAACCTGGAACATATCCAGAAAGCATTAAGAGTGTGAATGAAAACCATCTGAATATTAATGGCAGCTTTTTCAATGAGAAAAAACATCTTAAATCTATAGTGTTTTGCTGGACGTGAGGCTAGTATACCGTGAAATTGACCCTCAGTACTGACTGTGAGAAGCATGGCAATAATTACCTATCAGCACATTAATGCATACACACATGTGCAGGCCTTCAGGAGGAATTCACTTTACATCTGAGTGACACTGCTGTGTAATGATGTTCTATGTCCTGCAGGATGGACGATGCAGAGGCGTGCTTCATCCTCAGCAGCAGAAATGAAGTGGACCGCACCGCAGCTGTAAATATAGCTCCTTGCCAAAAGTAAAAGTTATTAGGGCTGCAAAAACAACTCTGTAAATAACTGAGAAGGAAAATAATCGTAAATCCTATCTCATTATCGATTAGTCGGGTCTTTGAGTTGTGTATAGAGAATTTTTATCAGTGAAGCCACTTCAAATTAATAAAAATAAACCTAATTTCTATTTAAAAAACACACATTTTTAAACTGTGAGCTGCAGCGGATGAATATACAACGCACGTTTTCCCAAGCACAGGAACTTTTTTAAATAAATCAAATGGAGTGCAGCAAAAACAAGAAACCTAATTATTTTGATCAAAAAATCAAATTTACTTTATTAACCATAATAGAAACTCTAGTATGGAATGCAAGTAATTATATTTTTAAATGAACAGTAACTTAAAGCTAGAGGGAAATTTGAAACGTATATTGTAATATTATTCTTGTTTATAATATGATTATTTTGTTTTCATCTTTTAAACTATGATGACTGTGTTTTATCACTTTATATTGTAGGCCTAACCATTTCAAATGGTTTTGTTTAACCAGTTAATCAAAGAAATAATCAAAAGATAATCTGATTGTCAAAGTAGTTGTTAGTTGCAGCTCTAAAAGTTATTATTGATACTTATTGCATCTATTTCAGAATGACTATCAATTTTTTGTTGTTGTTGTTTTTTTAACCTTTTGTTGTTGTTGTTTTTTGATTTTCTCACTAAAACTGTATTTAATGGCAAAATGAAGTGTGCATATCATATTGTAAGAATGATGTCTGATCTTACAGGATCATCAAACCATTCTGCGAGCGTGGGCTGTGAAGGACTTTGCTCCAAACTGTCCTCTATATGTCCAGATCCTCAAACCTGAGAACAAATTCCATGTCAAATTTGCAGGTTAGTTTTTTTCCCCTTATTCTTCAGGTTGACTCATTTTATATGCAATCAGTAAATATTCATCTGTCCTTCATAAAATTCATCTGTCCTCCTCACAAGCATGGGGTAGTGTTTATTTACATAGTCATAATTTTTGGTCTTTTGACCAAAATTTATGTAATTTATATAGTCCATTACTTTTAATACAACAGCAAGTCAACAAAAAATCTAACATTTTAAATGCCTTTTGATATATAAACATAAAATACAACATTAAAAGTGTGAAATGTGAAATCTTTCCTGACAATTAGACATGGTCTTATTGTAAGGGCAATATGTTAGCAGCTTATAGCTTATTGTATGTACTATATATGGTTGTTGTTGATGTTGTGTGTGTGTGTGTGTGTGTGTGTGTTTGTGTGTAAAATATTGTGTGTGTTTGTTGTCTGTAGTTGTATGAATAATAAATATAGATCCATCTGGATTCTACACCCTCTGTCTCCCAAGTTATACATCATCTTTGAAATGTTTCATGGTTATGAGCAGCCATTTTGTATGTCTAGCATGGCCTCCACCTCTTGGGTCACTGCATTTGCATTTACATGTGTTCATTTAGCAGATGAAGTGAAGTATTAAGAGGGAATAATATGCCCCTTTGTGTGTGCAGTGCTCTAAAAGCATGTCGTAATTCAAACACCTTGAGAAAGGTAAATAGTGAAGAAAAGAGATTTAAAATAAACAGCTTTAACTCACTGGCATATTAAAACTTTTAATGCAAGATTCTTGTTTAGTTTCTCGTTTTTGTGTGTAGCACAGAATTATATTCTTGATCCACATGTTCAGATAAGAGTCATCCATGACAATATAGCAGTAGCCTTGACAGTACAACAGTACTTAACAGTACAGTGTGATTGTGTGGTTTTATTGTGAAAAATGGTTGTGATATTAAGATCTTTCAACTATTATTTGTTAAATGTTGAATATGCTATCAAATGATCTTGTTGGATTCTGTAAAAGCAGTATTATATCATTGCATTTAAAGTGACAGGGTTTACACATACACATACTGTAAATATATCGAGGTTAACTAAAATGAACTAAAACATTTACATTACTTGAAATAAAATATTGTAAGCATTAACTGAAATAAAAACTTTGTATTTCAGCTAATTCCCAAGGCAACCTTTTTTTTCCACTTTAAATAATTTTAACTTGTTGTAAAATAACTAAATGTAAACTTAAATGAAAAAAATTAATAGAAAGCTACGTAACCATACTATATATATATTATATATATATATCTATCATATATATATATATATATATTTATATAGAATATATATCTAAAAATGATCAAAAACACAACACACAACATAAGCATATATTTTGTCACCAAATGTAGTTTTGAGTTGACTGATTTCATAGAAAATCACGTAGTGTATGATGGTCACAGACTCTGATTTTTTAGCTTGAGATTCTGAGTCCATCCAGTTGGAGGACATCAGACATGTTTGATATTTTAAGTCGATTTTAGAACACGTGTTGTTTTCATTTGTCACGTGTCTCCAAGCAAAATATGCAAACTCTGCGTGATTTTTGACTTTAAAGTCTGGTAGTGTGTGATCCTCCTCAGTCAGTGTATGATGACCAAGTCGGTAAATGTATGATGCCCAGTATTTTAAGATCTGTTCAGTTTTTAAAAGTTATATAGTGTATTCCAGCTTTAATTTAAAAAGTGTCTGCTTGTAATGAAACCAATTTGATCTGAATGAACAAGATGACCGAATCAACTCTGGGTGTTAAAGCTGTTCTGATGAAGTTGACGTTATGTTGATTAGTGATCTGGAGTGGTAAAGTTGGATTTATGTTAGTTTTTTTAAGTACTGAGATTAGGGCAGTTCACTTGTGTGGTGAAACTGAGGTGTTTTTAGTTTCATAGTGTCTCCAAATTTCACAAGAATGACCGGTGTCATAGAAGTGTTTATAGAATTCAGCAGGGAGTTCATCTGTGCCTGGTGCTTTATCATTTGAGAGCTGTTTCATTGAAATTCATTTCTTTTTAAGGGAACATCAGTATTTAATATTTGTTCATTTACTGTTGTGACCCAGGGTGATTTGATAAGTATGAAATTAATATTTGGCCAAAGTCATAACAAGCAGTGCATGATTATATTACATTACATTACATTATAAATTCTCACACAAATGATGTGCCGGTATGTTTTGTTTGTTAGATCATGTGGTGTGTGAGGAGGAGTTCAAGTATGCCATGCTGGCCCTCAACTGTGTGTGCCCAGCCACTTCTACACTGGTCACACTCCTGGTGCACACGTCTCGTGGACAGTGAGTACTGATGTCTTCCTTTTTTCCCTGACACTGATCAAAGAGAAGTGTTTTCTCAAATGCTGTTTATTTTATTGAAGGATTTAATAATGATTAATGGCACCTCACGTAACCGTTCCAATTCTGTGATCCCTAACAATTAATAGTGTCACAAATAATTACTCAGGGCAGATTTGTGAGGAGAGCCGGTCAATGCCATTAAACTTCCTGTGATCATTTCCCAGAGGAAGACTGACCATGCATTCACTTGAATTTGCTGAGATTTTTTTGTATAAAGAAAACTCTCTCAAATATTCCCACAATAACAGCAATATCACATTTGCTGAAACAAGGTTTGGAGTGTGATCTTTGTGCTTGTGTTTGACCTGTCTGCTTGGGGTTTCAGGGAGGGACAGATGTCTCCAGAACAGTGGCAGAGGACATATGGCCGTTGCTCTGGGAATGAAGTTTACCACATTCGTCTGATAGACAGCAAGTTCTTTGGCGAATATGACGGGAAGAGTTTTACTTATGCCTCCTTCCATGCACATAAAAAGTGAGTGATTGTGGAACACTTTGAGCTGCACAATTTACTATCGGGATGCATGTGAAGGGATTTATTTATGAACCCTCCTAAAACAAAACCCATCTGTCAGCTGACTGAGCATGCTGGTATTTTGTACATTTTCTTGATTTTTTTAATTACATAATACAGTTGCCACTTTGCACACTGCTGTTTTCATTTTACACATTCCCTATATACACTACTGTTCAAAAGTTTGGGGTGGGTAAGATTTTTTTTAAATGTTTTTTAAGTCTCTTATGCTGACCAAGGCTGCATTTATTTGATAAAAAATATCAGTAAAACCCTGGGGTTGTAATATTTAACTATTTTCTATTTTAATCTATTTTGAAATGTAATTTATTCCTGTGATGCAAAGCTGACTTTTCAGCAGCCATTACCTCAATCTTCAGTGTGACTTGATCCTTCTTGTGAAATCATAATGCTCAGGAAACATTCCATGTTGAAAGCAGTTGTTTTGTTTATTGATACTTTTTTCCCCAGAATTCTTTGATGAATAGAAAGTTTAAAAGAACAGCATTTAGTGGAAATAGAAATCTTTTGTAACAATATAAAAGTCTTTAATGTCACTTGATCAATTTAATGCATCCCTGCTGAATAAAACTATTGGGGTCAATTTGGTGTCATGTTTACTATCACATTGCGCCACCAACCCTCATATTGCGTTAAAACGGTCAGAATGTACTAAAGACCGGAAAGAGACAAAAAAGAAAAGAAGAGCAAGCATTGGACGATCGTTCTGCTGAAAAGGTGTGGACAGTTATTTTTGTGCCTCACCTTATTGAATATGCATTTGTAGGAGTTTTTTAAACTCTGTAAATTTATGGGAGGAGATTTAAATGAATCACGCAACGCGATTTACTAAGATTTGCGCTGGTCAGTTCACTGGTATTTGTGCCATTATTTAACGCCCAAAAAAAGCATGTCTTAAAGCAGGTGGTAATTTGCGCTGCTCTTGGTAGATTGCGCTGGTCATTATGGAAATGAGATGTTGCGTCTTTGTTCTGTAATGAGTGCACTGTCAGTAAATCACCCACAGAATTTTCCAATCCCATCGGCACTGTTATAGAATTGCGCTTTAATGCTAATTTGCCCTGTTTAGTAAATCTGGCCCTTTATGTCTTAAAAATTTTTTTTTTTTAATTATAGACCCCTATACTTTTAAACAGTAGTGTATATATCAGGTAATTCACACTCTATTGGCCACTTTGCTCAGCCTGTTATGACTTAATCTCATTTGCATTATAATGGTTTATTTATTGCCATGTGTATTTCATTTGCATCATGTTTTAATTCACGTGATATATTACTATATGCATTTCACTGGCTCTGTACTTGTACTCTACTGAATGACAATAAAATATAATGTATTCAAGATCCTCAAAGTAGCATCAGGGTGTAGATCCTCCCAAATAAAGATCAGGTAGCACTGCAATCTAGTGTTGGGTATGCTCCATAGTCATATCGTCCTATCGTCAGCCTGTGAGATCGACGATACACAGTATTATCGTGCTAATTTAATTATTTACTTACTTAGTTTCATTGCTGGAGAGTGAACCAATTCCAGCGTAATGCTAAACGCAGCCTAATGTTAGCGTAATCTATTAAGTACACATCTTCTTGTCAAGTACCAAGTACCATCGTACATGCATCTGCATTTTGTTCGTAATTCGCAAGAGAGCAGGATTCAGTCTGCATGCACTTGCACTGAACAATGGAACAAACTATTGTCTATCCCCTACTGCAATTCCTTTCTCTCTTAAACACCAAAATCATCTGTTCCCTAGGTATGGCGTCTGCCTAATCGGCACAAAGAGAGAAGACAATAAGAGCATACTTCTGAACCCCGGCCCTCGCCACATCATGTCTGCCACAGACACCTGCTACTACATCAACATCACTAAAGAGGAGAACTCTGCCTTCATCTTCAAACAGGAAGAGAAGCACAGCAAAGGGCTGTCGGCCACCGGCGTGTATGATGCCCCCTCTCGTCTCCCGGTGCAGAACATCATCGCAAGCATGGGTGAGGGAACAGATAGTAGTGTCTACCTGATGAAGTGATGTAGCTAACAGAAATCTTCAAACTTTTAATCATCAGCCTAATGAGTTTCTTGAAAGCTGCACCAAGCGGAAATCCGAAAATAATGACTGATTTAAACATCAGTGGTGTTGTTATTGTTACATAACACCGCCTAAACAAATGAAGCACAAGTTTTAATTTGTTTACATCAGTGCAGCCCGAGGGTTGGTTTCCATATGGATGCCATGTGCCAGTTAGTGGTATGAGAGAGTAACTTTCAGAAACAACATTGTCAGGGTGAATTTATCAAAATAAAGAAGTTTTAAGTCATGCTCATGATAAAATATACTTTCTTTCATTGTTTTTCCTTTGTTGAAGTTGATCAGTCTACTTCATATGGTAAGTCTGAGCATGTGGTTTTGAGACACAGTTAAATCATAAGACATCATTAGTGGATGTCTGTGTAAATGTTAACATTTACAGAAACCTCTCTCTCCCATTCATTCCTGTTATTTTGTGGAACTCAAAAGCTCAAGGCTTTTGTCCTGCAAGCTTTTTACCTACAAAATTACGTTTTTTTTTTTCCTCGATTGGGCTTGAAAACTGCTTTTGCATGTGTAAAATATCCCTGGCCTACTCTCAACTGTAATTATTTATATATGGAACTAGTTCATTATGTTTCTTCACTGACTTGGTTTCACAACTGCTCTTAACATTTTGCAAAGGAACAATTGTCTGCATAACAGCAGAATATTCAGAACATGTTCTTCCCTTCAGCATTTTTAAATTAAACTTCACGGTGCTTAAAGATTTTGGTTGCAAAGCACTGATTTGAAATGTGCAAATCAGTCTTCATTCATAAAAAGCAATAAATCAGGGTTGAGGTCAACTTCAGTGCGTTTAAGAAATATTGTGCTGTAATTAAATATTTATCGCATCTACTGTGTACGTAGGCTAATTTTCCTAGTAATTTACGCAATATTTTTCATTTGATTCATTGTGCTGATGGAAACGAACTGGAATTGACCTAAATTCTGAGTCATCAAAAACTGATGTTCATAACGCAGTATTTCTTTGGCCGCGTTAATTGCACTGAAAATAGCACAAAAGCAATTGACATTTCAGATTTTAGATCGTTTCATCGGTGGACACATTAATTTCCTCACACCACACTTTCCCAAAGCTTGCCCAAAGAGGAAAACCTCAGCTCTCATAGCTCATTTGTTTTGCATTACAGGAACTGTGGCCATTGACCTGCAGAACCCAGATCCCCCGGCTGACAGCAGTAAACTGGCCCTGCCCACAGAGAACGGAGCTGGGAGTCGTAGACCCAGCATTGCCCCTGTGCTGGAGATCGCTGATTCCTCTGCAATCCTGCCTTGTGATCTTCTCAGTGACCCCTCAGAAGATGAGACCAACCAATCGGATGAGGAAGGAGCAACAGCCTTAGAGTAAATACCATTTTAAAAGTACAAAATCGATATGATTTCTCAGGGAAAGCGTGATAGAATTGTTTGTCTTTGACTTTTTAAAGAGCCAGCAAATGTGAAAGACATGAGCCTTAAAGTCTCATGTGGATAGCTGTGCTACTACTTTCCTAAGCAACCCATTTTTAACTAGGAGACAATAAAATAATAAATTAAATATTCAAGTACAGCACCAGGAAAACCCTGTACACTTACACTACTGTTCAAAAGTTTGGAGTCAGTAAGATTTATTTATTTATTTAAAGGTGTTCTCCGCATAACAGGAAAAAAAGAAATATTATTACAATTTAAAATGACTGTTTTCAATATGAATGTATTTAAAATTTAATTCATTCCTGTGATGGCAAAGCTGAATTTTCAGCAGTCATTACTCCAGACTTCAGTGTCACATGATCCTTCAGAAATCATACTGATTTGCTGCTTAAGAAACAATTATTATTGTCAGTGTTAAAAAGAATTGTGCGTCTTAATGTAACTTACACATTTTTTCAGGATTCTTTGATGAAAAGAAAATGACAAAGAACAGCATTTAAGTCAAATAGAAATGTTATCAAGTTATAAATGTCTTTACTGACACTTCTACTGATATCAATTTAATGCATCCTTGCTGAATAAAACTTAATTTTTTTATGTTACCTCTATGCAGTGGCATAACTTTGCTTTGAAAAGTGCACCGCGCAACTCGTTTTGCTAGTTTTTCTATTTAACAACCTAATTTACATGGGGACTGGGTTTAGAGTTGGACAAACTTCATTTTTGCTTTTCAAAAATACATCGATGTACCAGGGGCGACGCCAGATAATTTTGAACGCAGGTGCTGAGGGGGTGCTAGATCATTGACAGAGGCAGCTGGGCAATTCAGGGCTCCAGACTAATTCTTCCCACTGGTCGCTCTTTTGCGATTAACTTTCTCAGTTGGTTGCACGAGCAGGGTTTTTTTTTTTGCGCTACAGCATGCTATTATTGAATGCATGCTGATGAACTTTTTTTTATCATAGTTTATAGTTATATGAAACGAAAGTGGTTAACATTTTAACCGTTCTTTTTCATCAGTAGTAGTATTTGTGATTTGAATTTTGTGAACGGGAGTTCCTCTTTTGACATGCTATAAGCCGGGCTTCGGATGCTTTCACTTTCGATTTCACGATCTTGTCAGGTTTTACAATAAAATATAATTGTCTGTTTAGCTTACATCTATACACCTTTCACCTTTTAAGACAAAAAAAAAGAAAGATGGATTCATTATTTTTAATTAAAATGCACAACAACAATAAAACAGTAAGATTCAATGACAAACTAGCTTACAAAACGTTATTAACAAAAACGAATAAGATGAGTCATGGCATAGGCCTACACGCTGTATTAGGCTATATAATGACTAGCTAATAAATTACAGAACGTTTAGCAAACACTGAGGAATCTAAAAAAAAAGAAAGAGAGAGCCTCCATAGCATAAGGTGAGGTAAACAGCAAAGATAAGCTTTTAAAAATGCAAAAACAAAACAAAAAGAAAAGTAAAACTAAACTTGCTGCCGGTGACAGTGCTTGCATGTTTTGCCATTTGTTCGACCACAAGCCTACCAACATGTTCACCTTCTCTGTTTAAGAAGCGGTCTTTTACTTTACTTTTAAGCGTGAAAACCATCAATATTCGCGTCGTTTTTGCTGAGCGCACCTTCTGCAATTAATAGTAAATATAACCAAAACAGGTTATTATAATTTTTATATGAATAATAAAATAAATATAAGGAAAACTCGCCCACTCGATTTTGTAATATTCTTTAATTTTGTAGTCAGTTTCTATTTAAGTCACGTCCATGTGGAGATGGCGAGTCAGCGTCGGCATTCGGCAACCTCATCTTTGCACCCGACACTGACTCAGAAAGCACTAGTTTATTAAAAAATAATTAAAATGTCTTCTTTTCCCCGACACGTTCATAATCACTTTGCGATGCTTTGAGGCAATTGCTTTATACGCGAGCTTGAGCGCGGAATAGGCTATAGCCTAATACGTCTGCCTATAGCCTATATTGAAGTATGGTTAATATATTATTATATTAATCAATTTAATATAACGTGCGACTAGTTGACTAGAAAAATCTTTAGTAGAGGGCAGGCCTACTTAGCACAAGGAAGCTCTCCATTTTTAAAATAAAATGCTATAGCTAATGACATTACGAAAAGTGTGACAGCTGCAAATCACGTCGTTATTGCATTGCACGAGTTATGCATGCATAAGGAGTCAAATGTTGTTGTTTTTTTGTTGTTGTTTTTTATCACCATAATTAGATTATGAAGAATGATTTGTTGTTCTTGTTTTCCCTTTAATACATACCTTCCGCAATATATTTTTCAATTACTTTCAAAAAGTGGTAGGTACAATATCGACCCTGGCAAAAAGTGGTGGGGACATGTCCCACCCGTACACCCGAGCAATTACGCCTATGCCTCATGACTTATAGTATTTCTTAACTGTGCGCTCTCTCTAGTGTGATTGTTGAATTACATTTTATAGCTTTCAGGAAGATCAGATGAACCTTAAATGTATTAGTTGCTATCAGCCTTTCTGCGGTCATGCTGCAGAATAATTACAGCGTTTGCTTATGTCAGTCAGCGCCGGAGGAGACGTGGACTGATTCTCTCTCTCTCACACACGCACACACACACTATTGATAAAGACTAAATCTCTGACAGAACAGCACTGAGTCGCCGCAGGACTCCTGTATTTTCTAATGCTTTCTCTGGTGAGCAGAGTGAATTGGTGAATATCCCTGCTCTGCTGTACTGAGCTGCTGATTCTTCAGTGCTCTCACAGTGCCATCTACTGATTATTTACATGCAATGCTTTAAAAAATAAAGCCTTTGTAGACTGATTGATGTCAGTCAAGGGTTCATGAGCTGTATCATGTGCTAATTAATACTCATACTTGTTACATTTTATATCCTTCTGCTTTTTCAAGGTGTATTAAAGGCTATCCTCCAAACTCCCCTTACATTGGAAGCTCCCCAACACTTTGTCACCTTTTGCAACAAAAGGCGCCGTTTTGCTGCCTAAGACTTGACAAGGTGAGTGTATAACTCTTAATTCACCCTTAAATACTGAAAGCGATTCAGCTTAATCCATTGCTGTGGCATAGTTTGATGAAAGATAAATTGTGAAGTTTTTACTGACTTATGTAATGCTAGTATATTTATGTGGAGGGATTTAACAGTCTGAATTAATTAATTTGTCATGCATTTTAGCAATAAATACATAAAAGTACAAAGAAATGGGTATCATGTCATTTTTCAGGTCACTTTTCATTTTACATAAATACATTTCACACACCATATTTATTTGAACTCACTTTTCATTATGCTTATATTTACTGAATGTATGATGTTTTCAATTTAATGATATAATGATGTTGTCCACTGTATTTTATTTTTTTATAGCATGTATTTCAATTCATATTTCCTGAGGTTTTTCATTTTGTGGCAATTTGTTTCATTTCATTTTACATGAAAAAATCATTGTATGTATTCCATGCATTATGTATTTATTGCAACATTCTATGATGCATTTAAGAACATTTTGTGTGTGTGTGTGTGTGTGTGTGTGTGTGTGTGTGTGTGTGTGTGTGTGTGTGTGTGTATGTGTGTGTGTGTATAATGTGTGTGTGTATAATGTGAGAGCCTGATATATGTATCATTAATTTCAGTCCACTAAACATTTACTTGTTTTTGATTGCAGGGTTGTCGGCACAATAGCTTTGAAGATGCCAAGGCATATGGTTTCAAAAACAAGTTGATTATCGTTTCTGCTGAGACAGCGGGAAATGGCCTGTACAACTTCATAGTGCCGCTGCGTGCCTATTACCGACCCCGGAAGGAGCTGAATCCCATTGTGCTGCTGCTGGATAATCCGTGAGCGAGCTGCCTCATCAGTTTTCAGCCCATGTTACTGTTCATAGTGATGACTTTAGACTTCGAAAGCCAGTCGAAAGCATTGCTTAACCCGACTTTACCACTTAAAAATACTTTCAGGCATATTTGCATAAAAAACAAATCTCAGTTCACACTCTGTCATGTATTAGATGGAAATCCTTATGTATTATATTGCTCTCTAATGCTAAACGCTTTCAAAAGTGTTGTTCATTATGTGCCACATATTCTTCCTTTCAGTAATGCAAAATAGTGTACAGTCACATTGTAGAATCTTCCTCAGATTTTCCATGGCAACTCTGAGATGTGTCAAAATCTGCATTTTGCACAAGCTTTTACCCTGAGAATACATTTTTATAAGGTTGTTTGCCAGTGCCAAACCTTTAAGAACTTTAAAACTGCAGCTGTGAGTGGATTAGCATTTTCAAACTGCTCTTCCCCTCCATTTCCAGGCCTGATAATCATTTTCTTGAAGCCATCTGCTGTTTCCCTATGGTGTACTACATGGCTGGTACCATTGACAAGTAGGTCTTTAAACATTTCACTGCTCAAACACAACCCAAAATGGGTTTTAGTCTGGTCTGAATGGTCCATTTGTGCTGGTTTCTGTCATAGTTTAGATAACCTGCTGCAGTGTGGCATCATCTACGCTGATAACCTGGTGGTGGTGGATAAGGAGAGCACGATGAGTGCAGAGGAAGACTACATGGCAGATGCTAAAACCATAGTCAACGTGCAGACCATGTTCAGGTACGTTGTATCCTCTAACAGCAAATTGCTTGTATTTGTCTTCAAGCTGATGTTTTTCTCTACATTAGCTGGGTACTAATTACTTTGTTGGCTGAGTTTTTCCTGCAAAACTTCATTTTCGTCTTTGTTCTCCTGTTGTTGTGTCCTCTACTAGGTTGTTTCCTAGTCTCAGCATAATCACTGAACTAACCCATCCTTCTAATATGAGATTCATGCAGTTTCGTGCCAAAGACTGCTACTCCTTGGCTCTCTCCAAACTTGAAAAGGTGTCATATCTTAACAACCACACCATTTCACTAAACATCTACAGTAGGTCCAAAAGTCTGAGATGTTTTGAATGTTTAGAACTTGTTATTTCAGTCATTGTAAATTATATTGATCATAACAATGTGTAAAGTTGAATAAAAAATTCTAATGATTTTGAGAAGGATTCAAGCCCCATGGACTCCATTAGTTTGTGTAAAACCTTATATCACATGATCTAGAAATAGGGCAGAAATAATCATAAATAATCTAAATTATTTGTTGTTCATTTCTTTTGTTTTATTTTTATTTATTTTTTTAATTTCCAGGTTTAAATTAGATTTTGAGTTTCAGACTTTTGGACTCCAGTAATAGTTTATAATTATTCTTCCTTGCAAGTAAACAATTTTACTACTCTAACCAGGCATAACATTAGCATACTACATTTCAGACTTTTCTATGATATGAAATAACTTTGCTTAAATGCTACAAATTTATTATGACATGATGCATTAGGAATCTTTCTGAGTGATTCTTAAGTATGGTGTATTTGTGATGATTGCATGCTTCAAATGGCTGTAAATGCCTGAAAATACCGAAACTAGGATAATGCTGCATAAGAAATTGCCAGATGGTCTCAAAATCTCAAAATCGTCAGCGGTGGAAAGAGCCATCAATCTTTTGTTGTGATCTTTTTCCCTTTCTTCCAGATAGAGAGAGATAAGGGCTCTAATCTGGCATTCATGTTCCGCCTCCCATTCGCTGCAGGCAGAGTGTTCAGTATTAGTATGCTGGATACTCTTCTTTACCAGGTGGGTAATACTGTATATCAGATGCAACTTCTGCTAATCCTCTACCAAGATGTGAAAAATTTGGTGCCACTCTGATATCTATGAATATATATTATATACAGTACACTACAGTTCAAAACATTTGGGGGTTAGTAAGTTTTTTAGTTTTAAAGAATTGAATGCTTTTATTCAGCAAGGACAAATTAAATGGATCAAAAGTGACAATAAAATGTATGTTACAAACGATTTCTATTTTAAATAAATGCTGTTCTTTTGTTTTTTTTTGTTTTTTTTGAAGTTCGGTTTATTTTTTTTTTTATCATTAATAATTCCATCAAATTTTACAGTTAGCAGAAATAACCGTTTTTAGCATTGATAATAATAAATACATTTGTTGAGCACAAAATCAGCATATTAGTATGATTTCTGAAGGATCATGTGACACTGAAGACTGGAGTAATGATACTGAACATTTCGCATTACCATCACAGGAATAAATACAATTTTATCTCTTAAGTATTTCATAGATAAAATTATATATATAATTATTGCAGCACAATAATAAATGTTTAAGTAAAAAAAAAAAGTCCTATCAACCCCAAACTTGTGAACAGTAGTGTATGTATGTACAGTATGTTATATGGCTTTTTTTATTTATATAGCTTATAAGGTAGGGGTCTTCAAAAGGAGGATGCTAATTATGCAAAAAAATGACAAATTTTCTTTTCGTTTATTATATAAAAAAAGATAAATGCAGCAATGTTATAGATAAACTCAGGTTCGGCTTGATGTGTCATTGTCCCTCCCACATTAAAATAAATGTAATATGTATTTGTGTGTGTGTAGTGCATTTTTTGTTTCTGAACATCTCCATTTGATGCTCAAAACTAAAGGCAGATTTTCACCTTTCTGTGCAGTAGATAGAAACAGAGTACCTTGAGTGGCATTTGCAGTAGACTGTGATCCTGCTTTGCTCCCCTCAGGCACTGAGTCTCTGTGGAGTCTTTATTAATTGTGTGAGGTCTGGAGATCATCTGTGTGCTTTCTGGGGACCGTTTCTGTGTTTATGTAGTTTCTGTTTATCCTCTAGTCTTTTGTGAAGGACTATATGATTCTCATTGCAAGACTCCTGCTCGGTCTAGACACCACCCCGGGCTCTGGCTACCTCTGTGCTGTAAGTGTAATCACAAACAAAAACTCACCCACACACCCTCAGCAGCCAGTACGTCTGGCATCATTGCATGCCATTGTTTTGCATACATTATGCAAGCCATTATTTCAGTTAAAATGCATAAAGCTGGTTATTTGACCTTGTCCACCCACAAATCTGTTGCTGCTGTCAGTAGTGTTGAAGTGTTGCAGATGGAGTAAACATATCATCACGTTTTAAAGGCTTAGGTTGTATGCGATATGATGGGAGATATGGGTGATATGATTTTTCACCGCTTAATTTTCTTTATTCAAAATTATTAATATTTAAATTACCCCTATTATGGGTTATGAAAGGTTAATATTTTGGTTTTGGGAGTCCCCAACAACAGGTTGACATGCATGCAAGGTCAAAAAACACTTTCATTGTCTTATAATATGCATTTATTTTGCTTGCTCAACGACTCCCAAACAATTTGCTCAACGATTCATTTTTCCAAACCCCTCCTTTGCGTGATGCTAATCTGCGGTGATCCGATTGGTCGTTTTCATTTTCATTTAGGGTGTATTCACACCTGTCATGTTTGGTTCGATTGAATCGAACTCCAGTTCGTTTCCCCTCTTGGTGCGGATATTTTTGGCAGGTGTGAATACAGCAATCGCACTCGGGTGCGGACCAAACAACCACACCGAGACCCAGCTGAAGAGGTGGTCTCGGTCCACTTCCAAACAAACTCTGGTACGGTTTGTTTAAGGTGTGAATATGACCCGAACTCGATCTGACCCAATTGCAAATCACGCTCGGAAACAGACAGCTTGCGCATAATAGTGCTGATTGCGTTTCAACGGCTTGAAATCACTTTTTAAACCACAATGCTTAAAGGGTTAGTTCACCCAAAAATGAAAATTAGGCTGCGTTTCTTTTGGACTGAAGCAATGCAACACCCGCTGAGTGGCATTAAACAGCTTGGAAAGATCAAAGACAATTTTTAATATAACTCCGACTGGATTCGTCTGAAAGAAGAAAATCCTATACACATAGGATGCCTCGGGGTGAGTAAAACGCAGCCTAATTTTCATTTTTGGGTGAACTAACCCTTTAAAAACACATGCAAATGATGAGTTTCGTGACCATGGCGGACAGCAACGTGACGTGAGCGCGCTAAATAGGCTAAAGCTTGCCGCAAAAATTACCATAACTATGTTAGGGGAAAATAGTAAGGATTTATTTGAATTATTTATTAATAAACTAATGTTTTATAAGTCAGTGTCTCTATGGATTTGATGATCCTGACTCGCCATCTCATCGTTGGACAATTAATAATAATAATAATAAGAGTTTTGAGCGCGCTTCAGCTTCCACTCTCTGCACAAACGATTGGATATGCACCTAATAGCGCACATTTATATAGGTTAAATGTTTAAACTAACATTGTGATATGCTTTAAGCAGCCTATTTTATAACTATAGATTTTATTTTCGGCTAGTCGTAATTACAACATCGCATGACATTGTCTCATATGATGCTCATAAGTTTCCTCGTATTGCATTAGTATCTGATAACACCAAATCAGTAAAAAAATAAAATTTGTACTACGAAAGATCTCCATGGTTAGCCTGTTTTTGCACTTCCTGTTTTTCCCTGCTTGATAATTTCTGTCCAATGAATGGATGACCTTTATCATACGTTTGGTTTTGTTTACAATTTCTGGTTCACTTGCAAAAAAGGGCAGTGTGAAAGCGAACTGCACCAAACAAAAAAAATCAACATTGTATTTGGTCCGGACCAAAGCAAGTGAAATAGTGGACTTTCCTGGTGTGAATACACTCTTAATCTTGCCTGTAATTCCTGATAAAGCAGCATTTGTGAGCGCAGTGCTGCTTTGTGTACAGCCGTTACCAGGGAAACAGCTATTTTATTACTCCAAAAGTGGCACCTAGTGGCAAAGAATGAATTAGCATTTTCATTCAGACCAACACGAAAATCGACTGATGGTTTTAAGCAGCAAACACGCCAGACAGAGCTGTACATGTGAACCAGTATATATCCCACGGGGGAAGCCCCGTCACACATAGAGAGTCTGTGGGTTGCTGTAGCAGTCTTCAGTAATGACAGGGACACAACACAAGGTTGGGGCTATACTCCTGTGGCATTGCTGTAAAAATGAACTTTAACCATTGATTCTTCACAGCCTCATCCTTTGGAAGTAAAAAAAAAAAGGATTTACCCTCATAGCGTCTTCTCTACCTGATGCTATCCACAGGAATCCGCAGTGTTGCCAGGTTTTCACAACAAAACCCACCCAATTGCTATTCAAAACTAGCCCAATCGCGTTTCGAGGGGGGTTCCCCGGTAAAAATAGCATTCCGTGGGGTAAAAGTTTCCAGTTCAAGCTTTCCCAGGTCTGCGCGCGCAACAAGTGGGCGGGCAATATGCTAATGTTCATGGATTTAGGAGGCGGTCACCATGAACGGCGTGGAGTAGTTTTTAAAAATGACTCGTTTCAATGATTAAAAGTCGACTCTTTCTTTTGAGAGACAATAACTTTATACATGGTGCACTTTCAAATTTAAAACTTTGCAGGATGTTTTCATTCACGTAGAGCTGTTACACACTGCATGAAAGGTAATTTTCAAAAATCCATAATAGGTGAATTTAGTTTAGTTTAATTTAGTAAAATATGGCCTGAATGTTTCTTAATGATCTTCACCCTTCACTTTTGAAACAGATGAAGGTAACGGAAGAGGACTTGTGGATCCGGACGTACGGAAGACTATTCCAGAAGCTGTGTTCATCCAGCGCAGAAATTCCCATTGGGATATACCGCACTGAATCTCACATGTTCTCCTCCTCCGAGGTAAGATGAGATAAAGAGGAAGAGATCAGAGAGTTCAGACACGGCTGAATACACTCATTTTAAACGGTTCATCCAGCTCCAGATACTTGCACAGCAGATACGATCTGTAACTGTGCCTTTACTTAATCTTGTGCAGTGTTCAAGATTTACAGCTTTATTTTGGTCTATATCATGGCTTTGCTGGCTGCCTTATTAGCGGTGTTGTGACTTGAAGCTTATGCAATCCTTGTGCTAATCATTTCTCATCTCATTCACATCTATTGCTTGTTCCAGTTTAAGGAGGTTTGCAAGCAGGTAAGAATACTTCTCCCCATTTCACAACTACATTGTCATATGTTAATGGAATGGTGCTGTTTCAGCTGTTTGTTTTCTGTCCAACATCCATTACTTTCACTCACTCGTTATGTGCTGCTGATCTGTATAATTTGTTAATAAATACTATGTAAATAAATAACAGTTGTTTAAATTATTTAGTAATGTAAGTTGGTTTATTTACAGGGGAATTAAGTCATTTGTTCACTCAATATTTTTTTCACTCAATAACGTTCTGCTGCTAAGGGTCCCCAAATATGAGGATTCCTTTCTAAAATATAAACACGGCTGTGTATTTTTATGTATAAATATCCATTTATACTCTGTGAGAAAAATGTTAGTGTAACATTAAACTGTTGTTTCCAAAATTAATTAATTGCTTTTTATTGTAACTGTACTAAAGCTAAATCCAACATTTAAAACAATTTTTATTAAAATGTTTTGCCTGTTATCCTTACAGAGGCTGCATTTAGTAAAAATGGTAATACTGTGAAATATATTTATTAATATATATTTTTAAATGTAATTTATTCCTGAGATGTAAAGCTGAATTTTCAGCAGTCATTACTCCAGTCTTAAGAAATCTTTTCTAACGTTATAAATATCTGTACTGTCACTTTAGATCAATTGAATGCATCCTTGCTGAATAAAAGTATTAATTTCTTTAAAAAAAAAAAAATCTTACTGACCCCAAACTTCAGAACGGCCTTAAACGTAGACAAGGCTAATGGCATCCTGTCAGTAGATGAATTAGAGTCAGCTAAAATTATATGTGTAATTACTTAGTGCTTCTTTCCAGAGTAAAGTTGTTCAGCTGCTAAAAAAACTGGTACAAAAAAAAGGTAAAACATAATGACTTCAGCCAGCAGACAATGAAAATATCGGCGTGCCACTTAAACACTGTTAACCTATTGACAACCTGTTTCCATGCTGAGCAGTCTCAGGTGTCTGTGGAGGACTGTGAGGACCCGCGGGACCGCAGGGAATCCTGGAAAGAGAAAACCGCCCACAGAAACTCCACAGGGAGCGACCAATCAGAGCACCCACTTCTGCGGAAGAAGAGCATGCAGTGGGCGAGACGGCTGAGCAGAAAAAACAACAAAATGCCCAGTCGATCTGAACGCATCAATCAACAGCGCCTGAACCTGTACCGGCGCTCAGAGAGACAGGAGCTGTCAGAGCTGGTGAAGAACCGCATGAAGCACTTAGGGCTGCCCACTGTGGGATATGGTGAGTTTGACAAGGGGAAGTGAGTATTTCTATTTGTACCTACGAAAATACTGAAGGTACAGAACCCCTTACATTGATGTCTTCTTGCTATAGTGCGTTATTATAAATGTACTATTCTGGAGATCAGTTTTCACAGTGTTTCTCTTTGTAAATCATATAATAGCGTCTCCTTGTAACCCCTGCATCAGTAATTATTCATCTGAAACGTCCTTTATCAGGGGTCACAGGGAAACAGCAGATTAAAGAGAAACATAAGGGAATAAGTTTCTTTAGGACAAATATTTGTTTTTTTAGATCTACACTGGGGTCCAAAGGTACTTATATTATGCATTATTTTCTCATTCTAAACCATCTTTACATCCAAATGATGTAACTGACATACTGTTTCGAGTAGAATTAAATTTTTAATGATTATCTTAAATTGTTCAAGCTGCATGAGCTCCACAAGTTTGGGTCAAAGCTAATGATCATATTCTCCAGTATGATTTGAGATGACACAAACAACATCTTGAACTCCAGAGGAAGCAAGAACATCTGACCTTCTGTCACATAATCACAAATGTATTTACTTAATATGATTAGTGACCCAGAAAACATGTAGAATCTTACATTTTATCTTAATTTTGCATCATACTATTTATTTGTTTTATTTTATAGATTTTTTATTTTATTTACCAATATCCCAAAACGTATTTCCAGAGATAAACAAAGATTTCTTAATACTCTCAACTCAAACCTTTGGACTTCTCTGTATATCATAGATGTCCTTAAGAAGAAACATTTCCTGTATTATAGCATGTGGGTTTATACTGTCATAATGAATATCTTTTATTGTTGAAGGGTAGAACACCATTGACTTCGGTTTTGTGTGCCCTGCATTGTTTATTCTAATCACTTTTCTAGAAACTTTACTCACTTTCTATCCTCCATGTTGCAAAAAATCATTCTCTATTTTCCACTTGTCAACCCTGAGAAGTACTGTTGAAAACTGAAGATGAAGTGTATTTTTTCATGTTAAAACTACTCCGTCTCATCTTACACAGACATTTATGCACTTTATCTTTAAAAATGAGATGTAAACCATAGTGTTCTGTTATTGATGACATTTTAAATAACTATAACAAATATAAACCTTAGCAGTCATAATAGTGTAAAATATTTTGAGAATGTGTTTTTTGCACGGTGAATTTTTCTTGTTCTTTCTCTTTAAAAAGTGCTGCTTTCTCTGCTGCTTGCTTGACCTTTTCTTTCTTATCTCTTTCCACTTTGGCCTTTTCTCCACACGCTGTAGAGGACGTAGCGAATTTAACCGCAAGTGATGTGATGAACCGAGTAAATCTAGGATATTTGCAAGGTAAATCCACCCAACATCACTGTTCCTGTAGTATAGGATTGTTCCAGTGGATCAAGTCACTTGAGTAATGAGCTGAATGAAACCTGATGTTCTGGAGACGGATGTCAATTGGAAACTCCACTGCTCAGTTTGTCCAGTGACATTAATTAGAATGGCATCAGTCGTGTTCATAGGCCACTGAAGCCCGAGGAAAACGCTTCGTGGCATTTTAAAGGAACAGTTCACCCAAAACATGAAAATTTGCCGAAAATGTACTCGCCCTCAGACCATCATTTGCTCAGCAGTGAATTATGCAGTGAATGGGTGCCATCAGAATGAGAGTCCAAACAGCTGATAAAAACATCACAATAATCTACAAGCATTCCAGTTCATCAATTAATGTCTTGTGAAGTGAAAAGCTTCGTACTAAAATATGAGTCCTCTATTCGTATTATTGCTTTCTCCAGTGAAAAAGCCATCTTGTCTGAATCGGGAGTGAAATATGCACAGATCAAGCACCATTTTCAAGAGAGAACAGTCCAAAATAATTCTAAACAAGTCTGTCAGTGGATTTTGTTGTAAGAGGACAACAGAGGTTGGACTTTTTCACTGAAGGAAGTGTTATTATGAATTATGGACTGATATGCTGGCCAGAAGCACTGGTATAAAACGTCTTAATGTTGGATTTCTCCGAATCTGTTCTGATGAAGAAACAAACTCATCTACATCTTGGATGGCCTGAGGGTGAGTACATTTTCAGGAAATGTTCAGTTGTAGGTAAACTATACCTTTAACAGGCCTTAATTAATTTATTTTCTTTCACATTGAAAATTCTGTGCAATTCAGTTGTTGTTGTTTTTAAATGTACCTGATTCTTACATTTTTCCTGGCTGACGGTTTCTTCCTAAAGCTACATGAAAATGTCTAAAGTCTGCTGCCTGCAGTTCTCTTTTTACAACATTTTTTCCAGATGACATAATCATTTGGCTAGTCAATGTTCAATGAGCCTTCCTCTTATCTTATTAAAAACAGACCGCAGGAAACTGCTGGCCATTGATATTATAGTGGTGCTGGACAAAAAGAGTATGATTTAGAAACATGGTTGACCAGCCTCTGTGCTTATCTGTAAAGCCAACTGATATCATTATAATCAAATTTGCATTTATGTATAATTCATTATTACACAGCTCACTGGAATACTTGATTCAGATTGGTCAACTGCAGCATTCACCAGTCTTATATAATGACCACTAAGCTATTTAACTTAATGTTGTCCCATTTGAGTCATTTCAGCTCAAATTCATATTTCACATCCATTTTTTAAATAGCTGTGTAATAATCGTTATAATGCACAGTCAGCCAGTCATTACTGCAAAATAAAAAACTTTTTTTTTTTTCTCCCGCAGTGATGACTGTACCTTATTCCATACTTATACTGTACATAAATGCAAAAGGTAAAGAAAATGTATAGCATTTTAATGAATTAAATACAATTATGGATCAAGTCTACAAGTTTATTCTGCATAGACTATGTGTGGGTGTAATATACAGTATATGCAGACTTTGTATTTTTTACATAGCCACGTTTTTTTTTTTTATGTGAATGCAGTATTTATTTAATATTATTATTTATTCAATGTTTTCTGACCTAACCAGCAGTATCACACCTAAGATTTTGTATCATTATGTTTGCAAAAACATGCTCCTGAACAACAATGTCATTTGACACCAGTGCTGACCTGTTTCTGAAATAATGAAGTCTGATTTTATAGTTAAATCAGTGATGTAGTTGTCTTTTTCTCCTCTGGTACGAACTGAAGAGGGTACTTACATGACAGAGGGTACTGCAGGTACTCACTGGCATCTGAGCATTGATATAAGATATGATGAGTGAGGGCTTTTGATTCCAGGATGTTTGGACAGAGTGGAGTAGAAAGCATTCAGTCTTTGTTGGAAGGGTCCATCTAGAGCAGGTATTTAGGCGTACACTTGTTAGTCTGCTTGTACTGATTTACAGCTTTTTAAATTCTTTTTAACGGGGTGATACTGGGAGAAGTATTTGGGTTTCCCATTGGTGTAATTGGTTAATTAGCATATGACTATTGACTCCTCCCAATCCCACACTACTAATGTTTTTTGCTTCACTCTGATTGGTCAAGCCTTGGCTTGGTGGGCCTGACAGATCCTCTAAGCATGCTTATATCTGTGTGTCGGTCTTACTGTTTGCTGACTTTGGGCTGTGTGTTGGCATGGCAACAAGCAACTTTCATTGGGTCAGCTGTGGTTATGATGCAGTAGACGGATGGATGGATGCATTGATTGATTGATTGAGAGACTGAATGCGTGGGTGGATGCGGTCCCTGTCTGCATGCGTCCGCGCATGGGGATCGCTTGCGGTTGCATGGGCGTTCCGTAAATGCAGCCATGCCCTGTCAGTAACGGTTAGCCCTTCTCTCTCTTTTACCTGGCCTGGCGCTATAAGTGGCTCAAACAGGTGGGTTTGGAGAAGCAGAGGCACTTTGTCCCAGTCTTGAGTCCCTTATTTCCAGACCTGCAAAGGTTCACACTTCTCAGTCATTTATAAGCAGGTAAAATACAACAAAGCCTCAGAAACTCAGCCAAAAAAATCCAAACACAGTGGGGTTACACAACAACTGCCTTCCATATATTTTGGACATTTTGATTTAATATATTTTCCAATTTTGCTTTCTTTTTTTTTGGCTATTCTTACTCCGTCAACAGCATAGTTGTATTTGTAGTAGGAACAGAGATAAATGTTACGGATAATTTCTCAGAATAAATGTTTTAAATTATTAAGAACTGATATGGGTTAAGTATGATAGTGATACTGTGTTTTGTTTTCTCTTGCAGATGAAATGAATGATAATCAGAACACGTTGTCATATGTGCTGATAAACCCTCCTCCGGACACCATTCTAGAGCTCAATGACATTGTGTAAGTGGCATATTTTAAGGGGGACGTGTGCAGTTTTATTAATGTTGTGAAACTTATTTTCCAGTTAAATGTGACAAGTAAACAATTTATAAGTCTGTAGATGTAGTACGAAGAAAATGAAACTATGAATAAAATATATATTTATAAAATATTTATTTGGCTATTGCCATTTGCCTTTAAGTGCAAATTGTATTAAATGCTACTTAATTTGTGCTATTTATTTAGTGTAAATGGTGTTAGATGCTATTTATACTTGCAAATAGTGGCAAATACTGTACATACAATATAGAACAGTATGCAATTATAAAAACATTTTCATGAGCCAAACATATTGCCAGCCCGTCCTATCAGTGTGAGGTTTATACCAATTATAGGCCTATGCGATATCTATTTGGTACTTTACTTCCACTTTTTCTTCATTTTTAATAAAAATAAATGCATCTCCAAAATCAGCGGTTCTTAATCTTGGTTCTCACATCCCCCGCTCTGCATATTTTGCATGTCTCTCATTTAGCACACCTGATTCAGATCACCAGCTTGTTAGAAGAGAGCTCCATGAATGAACTGTGTTCCAATTGACATGGTCCCTACACAGTGTTCACTACTCCCTGCACACAGCAAATCGGCCAAAGTTTACTTAATTTAAGAACACAGATTTGCACTACACCACTGCCCGCAGTGTCTTCTCACACAGACAAAACTTTCTATTGAAGTGTGAAGTGTTATTTATCCGTAATCATGAGATTTGCATTGTAGTAACATCTCGCGCACTTTAATGCCCTTTGAATGGAACATATGTGCTCCTTTTGAACTGGAATCATGGCAGAATATCCTGTAATGTCCACCTCGCAGGGCACTTGCCCTTATGTTTAACGGAACAAACTTCTAAAGCAATAAGAGAAACATACCAATGTGCCTCGCTGAGTGTCATAGGACCGTATTAAGAACCGCTTTAAAATGGGAAAAAAAAAAAAAAAAAAAATTTGTGATGAGAACAAGATGAATGTGACTGGAGATTCATCTGGCAGACTGAAGCTCAGATCGGTCAGGTCAATTTTGTCTGACTCAACCAGACAGTGATGGGTAGAGTGTAAATTGCCTTTGGCAGCAAGACAGCATTTGCACTAAAAAAGTCGATACATCATCAGCATTTTTTTCCGTCATATTACCTTCTGGCATGCATTTGGGGTGGGAATACCCGCGATTAACTATTTACTATGACTTTTGCCTCAATAAACTCATATTTTGCTGCTTATTAATAGTTAGTAAAGAAGTTAAGTTTTTGTATGGGGATTAGGGATCTCAAGTATGGTCACGCAGAAGGCATTAAAGGGGTCATATGATGTTGCTAAAAAGAACATTATTTTGTGTATTTGGTGTAATGAAATGTGTTTATGCGGTTTAAGGTTAAAAAAACACATTATTTTCCACATACTGTACATTATTGTTTCTCCTCTATGCCCCACCTTTCTGAAACGCGTTGATTTTTACAAATCTCATCGGTCTGAAAAGCGATGTGTGCTCTGATTTGCCAGCTATCCAGTGCGTTGTGATTGGTTGAATACCTCAAGCGTGTGACGGAAATGTTACGCCCCTTACCATATTGTGATGCCTTGTCCCGGCCAGAGCGACGAGACAAAAATATTTAAACCCATTATAAACTAGGTATTTGTTGCATCCAGTGGGGACATAGTTACTTATTATAATGACTTATACTGTATTTTTATATACCTCGGTGCACAACGCCACGTAAATCATAACCGCCATGTCTGCATTTGTGATCGGAGAACTGACAAACAACAAGCGCTACTCTACACTGCTCAAAAATCGCGTTTGAATCATCAGTGGAAAATTCTTTAAATATAAAAAACTTACTTGCATTCTGTGAGTCAGAACAGCCGGCACTGTGGTCTACTCTATCAGGATCAGGAAACAGTCATCCATAAAATGTGCTGCACACATCTGAATATTGGGTTGAAGTGTTTCTGGAACAGTGTTGTAAATACAACTTAACCACTGATTTCAAGTCGTGTCCTCTTTTGGAAGGCCAAACCAAAGTAGTTTCGCTTTCACACGAACCCAGCGTCACACATGGCGGCCTAGAGTGAGCGGCAGCCAGCTTGACTGAGCGGCGGCGGGCTGAGTGAGAGGAGGCCGGTGAGCTTGAGAATGGCGTGGCCGCGGCTTGCGTCACCACATGTGACGACCCCGGGCTGGACTCCTCTTCATCTATGGTGAAAGCCGATCCGGCGATCCAAACTGCGAAGTTGATGTATTCCCTCAGCGAACAGCACAGATCAACTCTAGGCATGACAAAGCAGATATCGTCCTCTTTTAGAAGACCAAACAAAGTAGTTTCGCTTTCACAACGAAACACGGCACCTTCACGACATGGCGGCAACAACAATAATACAGCGAGAATAAAAGTTACGCCTTCTTTCTTTGCGTGAACATTTGGGCGGCGTTATGCAAATATTCCCACATCGTGACGTAGATATGTGGGGGCATGTTAGAACGAGCTGTTTTAGGTAGGCGTGGTTGACTCTTAACTTTTATAAAGAATATCTCTTTGGATTTGAGACTTTAGTCTTTTCAACTTTACAGATCTTCTTTATGCACCAAGAGCTTGTAACGCTCAAAAGAGAAAGGACAAATTCATCATATGACCAATAAACAGCCTGTATGCTACCACATTAGGGTTATGCTACAAAGCATAAACAATATGAAAAACCTAAGGGTTGTACAAATATACAATTTGCGATATTTTGCAAATACATTTTGGTGTGGCTACTGGCACTGAAATTATATTTATATTATGATTTATCTGATCCGACTTTCATTATAGATCAATATTTGATCACCTTAAACACTGTGCTCGGTTCAGCCAGCTGGTTTTTAACCATTCAACCTGTTTTCCACCTTTCTGTAGCTACATCATCCGCTCTGATCCGCTGGCACACGTCCCTGAGAATCTCCCAGGGGCTCCGGCCGGAGCCAAGCTACGACAAGACTATGGACCTGAGACCAGGGATGAGACCCATCTGTAAGAACTGGAAGTTCTTTTTAACCCTCCTTCCCTCCCTCCTCTGCCTTGAGCTGCTACAGTCTGCATGAAGAGTGACAGGACACACAACCAACCAACCAACCAACCGACCGACCACACAGACACGACCCATGTGCCAACACATTCACTACCCAAGCTGCCCAATGGCTAGAACTGTACTACTGAAACACTTTACAGATTTCTCTTTTTTACGACACAGATATATAGAATCTCGTGGCACATTTCAGACTTCTCTAAATGTGGCTGGTCATTACATTTTTGTATTTTAAGACTTGGCTCTGTGCGAGTGTGAGGTGTTGAATCACTTTGGACCAAACAAGCTGTCCAAGCACTTTGGATTTACAGGGCAGTATATATCAGAAATAGTAAAGCAGTATTCAAGAGGGCAGCTAAGGACAGAAGGAAGAAACAACTATTACGCCAGTAAGCAGACCCAAACACTGGATAGTGCCCTGTCATACATGCAAGGTGTTTCAGTATGACATTGAACAGAATTAGTTTACATCAGTGCTATATTTTGTACATATATTGCCCAAATATAGTATATATAAGTTAGCCACATTCTTTACATGCTCAGTGACCTCTTAGTATTCACAGTATTTTGTTGTGATTTCATCCTCAAAGCACAAAGGGTTTTACGTTTGAAACTGCTAATCCCAAGCTGAAACTTTTACATGTGATTGAACACCATGATGATTTACTTTAAATCGCTGCCAGTTATCACTACAAATGTTATCATAAGCCAGTTTACATGGGCCGAGAACAGAAGCTAGATCAATTGCCATACAATTTCAAATTTAAAGCAAAAAATGGAACATATTCTACAGCAAACACATGGTCCTTCTGAAGATTGACAGGAACTGTACTGCACCAGCAGAAATGTGCTTCAAGTATTTCATGGATCTTGATTGGGTGTCATTGAAGAGATGCCAAATGGTAATATACAGTACATAAGATCAATATTGAAATTATGTTTGGGTTATACATTAGAAAATATTAGATGTAATACATACTGTTGGTAACCATTACATCATTTCAGTGATATTTTGCCTCAAAGCTAATAAGTGTTTTTGTTTGTTATTTTAATTATTTCGGTGTGCACAATGTACATGTTACTGCTCAATGAGGACAAAAAGGTATAACTATATATCACTATATAAATATATATAGAGAGAGCACGAGGGAGTGTGCACATTTGAATTTGACGATTTTATTGCACTAAGCTCTGCTGAGCAGTACATAGTAACCCTTTAAACTACATAATATAAAAAATTTTACATTTCACAATACATTAGTTTTTGCCTTCTGTATTAAGATATGCCATGGTTCATTGTCATTTCCATCAGTATATGGAGCTGACATTTAAAGCCATCATGGAAATCTGCTTTTGTTTTTACCGTTTCAATTTTTTAACAGATGTATTCATCTTTCACTGAACAGAAAATGTGAATGTCCACTTCGTGCAAAGTAGCTTGCAAGGTTGAATACCTCTCATATCATTCTTACCTGTTTGTCTCCACAAAGAAATGAGATTGATGACAGTAAAAGCAATGCAATGGGAATCCTTGTAGCTATTATGTTTAAAATATTTATTTTATAATTCTGTATTATTCATGTTTATTACGTATTTAAGGCATTTTCTGCCTTATTTTGCTTCTATTGATCTGGCATATCAGTTTATTTACTGCTTCGCTCCAAGACTGTCAGTAGTAATTGAATGTCAACCCTTGACATGTCGAGCAGAATACTGTACAGTTCATCAGACTATATTCACGTTTTTTGCTTGTGTAAAGATGTTGTCACCTACATTCTGTCCATTGGTCACTGTTTTCTCATGCAGATTGCTTTGGGAATGTTTTTTAAATAATGTTTTCCTAAATTTCCAGCCATAATTGGAAAGGATATGCATAATGTGCATGTTAAAAAAGCCTGCAGATTCCTCTATTTTTTACTAGTTCCCTGAGATTTAAATCTGATCGGCTGATCACAGCTGTTGTAATTTACAAAAAATTATTTGTGTTATTTTTTCCAGTAGTTTTAGAAAAACATGGACAATGCATGTCCTAATCTTGCCAAATGTGTCAGAGACCCATGTTTACATTTGCTGGCTCCCGTTTTTGGATTGTGCTGAACAATACATGAACTTCTAAATTTTGTACAATTTCTTAAATGAAGTCTGTACTAACATGTAAGAATGAATCAATAAATGCTGCATGCAGCCAAAGAAATGTGGCATTATTTTTCTACCAATAGATACTTCGACTCTGTTGATGTATAGATTCACACTTTTTTTTTTGCATTTAATAATGCAGTAAAAAATCCAAATGTCTGTACATACCAGGTGCATTTTTTACATACCATATCCATTATTAGATTTTGTATATTTTCAGTGTGTTTTGCAGGTTTCACCTTACAGAGCAGAAGAACTGATTTTATATACAGTATATATATATTATTTTTCAGCAATTGTATATTTAGAAACATACTTCCAGTACCTAATGACTCTGTTTGAGTTTGTGTTTGTTTTTTTGTGTTCGTCTCCACCTGTCTCGAGTCCAGCGGCCGTGATTTTCCACCACCTCATGTAGCAGGTCTATAAAGGAGTACTCGTTGCCCAGCAACAGGCTGTCATCTTTTGGAGAAGCTCCCGCAGGGGGCACTCTTGAGTCAGACCCTTCACACATCTGACCTTGCCGTCGGTCTCTCTGTGCAGCTTCCCCTGTTCTCCTGGACTGCTTCTGCAATTCTGACGCAACCTGTTCACTTTGGTGAACTCCGTGTGCTTTTGTTTTCACGCTCTGTATTTTCTCAGCATCGTCTTTGGTGTTTATCTCCTCTCCAAAAGCAAGCTTTGACTTGCTGCCACCAAATGATGGATTAAAAATGCTGAACAATTCAGAGCAGACCTCCCTTTCATCAATTGGCGAGTTCTTGGAGGACAAGTTGGAAAAGATGGTCGACTCGAGACCTGACGTCCAAGTTTCCCCATTTGTAATAATTCTGCCATCCTCCCTTGGTGATATATTAGTTTTCGAGAAGCATTCTTTTGCACTGAAATGCAGGACTCTTTGATTGGATGACTCAAGACTTGCCCTGTAAGTGTCCTCATCAATAGCGACTCGGACATCTTCCATTGGGGACGTGATTTCAGGCAGAAACTCCAGTGCCGTGAACTGTGGGGCAGTTGGGAAAATTGCAGGAGAAATGCTGGGTGGAAATGGTCTGATTTCATGCCTGCAACCAGTTACAAATATTAGTTGTGGGAACACATTGAGGACTTGTTGATTTTGAGCCCACTGCTTCTTCCACTGGGCCGCAGTCGGAGGCCAAGTCAGTACCCGCCGAATAGGTCTTAAAGGTCCAGATGTTCCTTTAGCAGTATTCTGATCAACCCCAGTGGTCTGGTTTTCTGGATCAGCACCGATCGTGAGGTACGGCAGGTTTTCATCAGGCTCCTCAGACTGGGACATGACGCGTTTTACCTGGAGAACATCTTGACTGCTTCCTGCTCCAACGGCCAACTCGCTCAGGTGATCCAACACATTGTTCTCCACACTATGCTGAAGAACGTCTTTATCTACACTTGTTCCGGCTCGAACACTCTCATCGGTATCTTCATTTTTCTCCCTAAGGTCCTCATGTGATTCCAGAGCGTCAGTGGTGTTACTTACCTCAGTGGATCCCTCTTTCTCCTCATCTGCTATGCGTTTTCCATCCTCCAACTTCTCCACCTCCTCAGTATTAACACACACATAGTCTTTTGTTTTTTCTGAGATCATCCATCCATTGTAATACTCATCATTCCCAACTTCATCAGTGGCCGCTTCTGCTGGTTTAGAAAGCATCTCCATCCTGCACAAGACCGGCCCGGCAGATCTCACTCGTTTAATGGGTTCTCTGGTGTCATATGGCCCTGATGAATAAATGTGGTAAATCTGTGATATCTTCTCATCTCCAACCACCATCTGGTTTGCCCTCAATAACACTTCTGTTGTGGCCATTTGTGTTTTATTAGCGATTTCAGATTTCACTTTTCTGTTGTCTACTCCATTTATTCTTGCAGTTGATTCACTGGTTTGAATCATTTCGGATTTCTCTGAAGCAGGTTTTACAGCCTGTAGATGTTTCCTCTCTCGTTTCCTGTGATACAATGCTGAAAGAACACAGATGACAAGTACCAGGGCACACAGTACCACTGGTTACATAATAAAAGGTTAGTCATCCACAACACAAGCTACCGGACATGAAAGTTACCCAGCTGAGGGCTGAATTAATGCCATGAATTAGTTCCACCTACCAATAAAAACGATTAAAGTCGAGTGACCAGTTGTAAGAGGTTTGGTTATTAAAACAGTGGCAGGGTTCCCGGTGCCAGAACTTCCAGTGGCAAGACTTGTAGTGGTAGGGCTCATTGATGTAAGGGTTTTACACTCTGGTACCTGCCATACTGGTACATCTTTCAAATCAGGAGGGCTATTGCAGCACACCAGCATCTCATTCTCCAGAAGAGAGGCATTCTGCAGCCCTGCAAGGATTTATCAGTCATTTAACATTTCACCCAAAAATTAATATTTCATCAGCATTAGACAAGTACAAGATGGAAGTGAATGCATACCTCTCAGGTATTTGGCAAAGTCGTTCACAGAGCAGGAGCAGTCCCAGGGATTTCCATCCAAGCAGATCTTTGTGCCGTTAAGTGGAAGAAACACATCCGTGCTCAAATGTGTCAGTTTGTTGTTGGACAGGTCTAACTGCCTCAGTTTACTGAGACCGAGAAAACTGCTTGTGGTTATAGTGTGAACCTGGTTCTGAGACAAGTCTAGGTTGAACAGGTTTGTCAGCCCATCAAGAGAACTATGATCCAGTGTAGTGATTTTATTCTTTGAGAGTCTGAGTGTCTCAAGTGTAACCTGATGACTGAACCAGTTTGATGAGACTCGGGAGAGACGATTATTGTCCAAATTGAGAGTTTTGAGGTTTTGAAACATATCTAAGGTCTGCGGTCCTATTGCTGTGATACCTTGGTGTGCCATAGTCAGACTGTTCACAGAGGTCAGATTGGTGCTGTTAAACATAGACAAGCTGATTTCTCCTAAACCACTCACAAAGATAATCACAGAGGTCAAACCAGCAGGATAATCTACAGAGAAAAGAAAAATGACAAATGTTGAAAGGAAAGTTCATCTAAAAATAACTAATCAACACATTCAAAACCTTTATGACTTTCCTCTATAGGACACATAAGGAGATGTTGGGCAGAATGTTCAAGCTACACTTTTCCAAATAATGAAAGTCAATGGTGACCAGGGCTCAGGCAAGATTTCCAGGGAATAAGTTCAATTTCAGTCAGTTTTGCACATGAAGCAGCTTTATAGCATCAGAAGACTTGGAATATAGTGCATGAGTTGTAGAGATCATTGTTTTTTTTTAGTGCTGTCAAACGATTAATCGCATCCAAAATAAAAGTTTTTGTTTATATAATATGTTTGTGTGCTGTGTATATTTATGTATATATAAATACACACACACATGCATGCAAGTATTTCAGAAAAATGTTTATATATTTATAACAAAAGTATAGAAAAATATTACGTCATACATGTAAATATTTTCAATATATATATATATATACAGTATATAAATATATATATATATATTATATATAATACATAGGTGTGTATTTTATATATATACATAATATACACATCACACATACATGTAAACAAAAACTTTTATTCTGGATGCGATTAATCGTTTGACAGCACTACTTTTTTTTTGTTTTTTTGTCCTTACAGTAGCTTGACATCCAGTGGTCAGCATTCACTTTCACTGTTTGTAAAAGTGCAGCAATAACATTCTTCAAAACTTCAAGTCATAGGAGTTGGAATGACATTAAAGCAAACCATAACAACTTTCTTTTGAGTGATCTCTTAGCTAAAATGCAATTATCCAAACATTTTTATTCCCATATTATGACAATTTTTTATTGGTTAGCTGCATTTTTACAGTACATAGCTGACATTTATCTGACCAACTTCTCTGGCAGATAACATGCACATAACTTTTTGTGACTATTAAGTAGCTTCAGACCATCCTACCTTTTGGTATCTCTTTGCAAACATAATCCATTTCTGTGTATATACAGGACTGAAACCATGCCTCGTGTATATACTGGAACACCACAAAAATAAAAAGAGCTAGGCAGAAAAAAAAGAAACATTCGTCACAATTACTTGATTTTGAAGCCAACATCAAATCAGAGTGCAATAATACTCACCACGCATTCTGACAAACATCAAATAACAATGTCTTCTGAGTTCCTGTCTAATGACCATCCATCCACCGAATGCCTGACCTGTAGAGCCCCCCGCTGAGGATAAACCGCCAGTTGCCAGGATACAAATGTGTCTTCAGTGGACTGTCAAGGATACAGTGCTTGTCGACGAGGCTGTGGTGTTCCAGTTGACAGAATTTGGGACGCCCATCACAAATGACGCCGAGACCACAAATAATTAAACTGCCATCATTTCTTGCAATCACCCGACAACAGTAAAGCTATTAATACAAAAGTTTATCAACTGCCGACATGAAAAGTCACGTAAAGTCAATTTTACACAATACTTGGTACTAATATTCATTACTATGAGGTAAGCTCACTTACTGTATAATGCAAGGGGTGTTATAAAATAAAGTGGAAGAAAGATGACAATGTCAATAATTAAATGGAAAAAAAAATTATGAGAATGAATTTGACTTGAAATATTTATTACTTCTCAGAGTCTTATTTAAAATAAATAATAATATGGTAAAGGAAGCAAAATTACCAAGAATGAATAGTAGTGTTTAAAACAAACAAACAAAAAGAAAACAGGTGATCAACATCAATACAATCTTTTAGTTGAGATATAAAAACACACATATACAAAACTGCAATTTAAAATTAAACAATGCAGCGACGTAAAGACACCTAACACCTATTATTTGGAAACAGTAGTTTAAGAGTCATTAAGGGCTGTCAGTGTGCTCTTTTCGGTGTTAATAGTGTTTGAGAGATGTTTCTCGGTGTATAACAGAGTACCTTCACCTTTCAACAACTAGCTTTTAGGAGCAAAAATGGTTTAGTAAGCCCTTTGAAAATCTACCCCACTAAACACCTTCATGAGCAAACAAATAAAGTGCATGTGCAACACTCAATTGATCTCGACACCAAACACAAGGCTTTTATGAGTGTTCTCCAACATCTAAACACAAGGACGTCGGCAGTGTTGACACTTCTTTCACTGAGGAATGTTTTCAACCTTGGTAAATAATTAGACAGCGACGGCAAGGGAAGTAACCGATTATGAATATATTAAATACTGTCATTCAAATCGTTTACAGCGACACTCTTCATAACAGAGCATGCTGCTCTTCTGCATGAGAAAAAGCTCCAGTGCTAACATCAACATGGTTACATTGCATGATAATATTACTAAAACATGATCATAAGTGCACCATAGCACAGACGGTCCAGAGGAGAGGCCGCTACAGAGTAGAACAGAAGAGAAGAGAACTGCATTTGATACGTATCAAGGTCTGTTCGATTCCCTATTGAAAGGACCACCGAGTTTCCAAAAAATGGGCTACAGCCGAGCTGATTTTTTAAAGCGCTGAATAAACAGACATAGTACCACAATGCATGAAGGCCAAAAGTATGCAGACCTGGGATTTTCCCAGTGATAACAAAAGAGCAGCATGTTTTGGAGGCAAAAAAATCTTTGTTGAGAGACAAGTCAGCTATTTTTTACATGAACTTGAGTTCTGGCAGTCCTTAGAGTCAGCAAACATGTTTTGAAGACGTTAAGAGGAAAACGTATATCCCTCGCAAAAAAAGGGGCAAACGAATCAAACAAAAACAATCATGGGGAAGTGCTTTGTTTAAATGAGCTAATCAGTGCCAAACTAATAAATACTTCAAGTAACAAAAAATGTATCATGTAAAAAGACCACAGGATTGTGGGTAAAGGACTACTTCAACCCAAAACACATTCAAATGAAGTGCATGTTGATTCATGCCTGTTTGCTTGTCCAGCGATCCTCTTCCATCCAAACTCTGACGGAAGCAGATAAGTGATTACGGGCCTCGTTGCGAAAGTGCAGATCTTACGAGTGCCATCGGACTTCACTTTGCGCTCTTTTTTGGCCCTGCGAGTCTTTTGGCTTGCCACAGGTGGTTATGGATAGTCAGCGCATCTACACTAACAGACACAGTCTTGGCAGGGATTACAGTGAACTGCTTGCGGTCCGAGCTGTACTTGTAGATTTTGTCAATCATCTTCTTAGTGATGCTCTTGGGCCCTGTGCCAGTGAGCTTGTGGATCTCCTCTGTGTCGGGGAAGTAGGAGTAAAGGGCTCTGAACTGACAGCCACTGTCCCGGAAGAGAATCATCAAGTGGTTGGAGTCGCACTTCTCCAGCTCCTACCAGTCAAAAAATGAAACCATTTAGGTTTTTTCACTGTAATTTATTATCAAAACTAATTGGTTACATCCCAGCATGCTATCTTCATGCCATGAAACTGCAAACTGGTCACATACCTCAAGAATGGAGTTCTTCTGCGGTTCGTTTACTTTTCCTGCTAAGCAGCAATGAGCGATGGCGTTGTGGATTATAGGCTTGTTGGACTTCGCACTTGGTTCTTTGAAAAGCTTGGGTCCTACAGTGACAACAGCAACAACAAAAACATCAATACAATACATGAGAAGCAACAATGTCCTAGCAGGTCATGGATTATTTTCTCTCCTTATTTCATGATGATTCATTATACATTTTTTTCACATATACACTACCGTTTGGTATTTTTTTTTTTTTTTAATGTTTTTGAAAGAAGTCTCTTATCCTCACCAAGGCTGAATTTATTTGAAAAAAAAAAGTAAAAAAATATGAATATTGTGAAATATTGCTACAATTTTCTATTTGAATATATTTTAAATGTAATTTATTCTTGTGATGATTCCTGTGATATAGAAATCCTTCTAATATGCCGATTTGTTGCTCAAAAATTGTTTTTTTCCTTTCTGTTCACTGTGAAATGCTGTGCGATATGGACAAAAAAAAACATTCATATTTGATGTTTAAAATGCAACCACATGAAGCAGGAATTTGGACCAATGGGATTTCATTGTGGGCGGGACTACCAAGTGTGACATAACTAGAAAACAACTGACCGATAATACTTTGTCTTGCTCTCATGGGTGGTTAGGGCAACAACATTTTTTCCCCTTGGATTTATCGCTTGCACATTTGTTGTTTCACCTGGTTAGGTCATGATATGCCTCTCAGAGCCCTATACAGCTCTCGCTGATGCATACTAGAGCTTCTCAGTCTCCATGATTAAAAGCTAAACTACCTCATCCATCACTCTGACACCCAACAAATGACACAAACCTTTCTATTCTCCTCCTAAACAATCCCTTGCCTTACATGGTTCAAAGGGTCCCTGCGGTGAACGCTAACAAGATAAAGTTGATCAATGCTAATGTAACCATGCCATTCTCCGTTCAGGCTTAAAGAACAAATTTTATCAGAATCAGAAGAGCTTTATTACCAAGTATGTATACACACAAAAGGAATTTGACTTGACGACAGGAGCTTCCAGTGTAGAAGAAAGTACAAACATAGTGCAGACATACATGATAGTGTAGACATACATAGGAATAACACAGTAGGGATGTAATATAAAACTAATATAATAAGAAAAAAAGAAAAAATGAATAATGTAATATATACAGAAATAGAAGTATAGGAAAAAAATGTAATTGTTAGATAAATTAACGAAGTTATAGTGTGCAGATAGGATATGTTATTTACAAAGTGTGGATTTTTACTATAACTATCTAGGTTAGTTGTGATGGCTAGATGTAAATTATGAAAGCTTAATTGTTTAAGACTGAGTATAGCCTGGGAAAAAAACTGTTTCTTGTGCCTTGCTGTTTCGGTGTCAGTGCTCTGTGCTCCGCCCGGAAGCAACAGTTTCGAAGAGAGAATTGGGCTGGGGTGTGGAGGGTTCCAAGGTGAGTTTTTTTAGCCCGTGTCCTCCGTCTGAGATGTAAAATCTTGGGGCTGGGCAGAGGTGCACCAATATCCTCTCCCCCAGCATCCTGTCGGTCCCCCCGTTGTAGTCTCTTGATGTCTGATTTTGTAGCTGAACCAAACCAGACAGTTATGGATGTACACAGGACAGACTCAATGATGGCCGAGTAGAATGGTTTCAGCTCCTGATTTTGTGGCAGGTTGAACTTCCTCAGCTGTCGAAGGAAGTACAACCTCTGCTGGGCTTTTTTAACAGTGGAGTCAATGTGAGTGTCCCACTTCAGATCATGTGAGATGGTGGTTCCCAGGAATCTGAGTGACTCCACTGCAGCCACAGTGCTGTCCCCATGATGGTGAGTGGGGGGAGTGCAAAGAGGTTTCTCCTGAAGTCCACGGTCACCTCCACAGTTTTGAGCGTGTTGAGCTCCAGGGTTGTTAAGACTGCACCAGACAGCCAGCTGCTCAACCTTTTGTCTGTAAGCAGACTCGTCTCCGTCGTTGATGAGGCTGATGACTGTAGTGTCGTCTGCGAACTTCAGGAGCTTGACAGAGGGGTCTTTAGAGGTGCAGTCATTCGTGTAGAGAGAGAAGAGCAGTGGGGAGAGAACACACCCCTGGGGGGCGCCAGTGCTGATGGTGATAGTCCTGGATGTGAGTTTGCCCAGCCTCACTAGCTGCTGCCTGTCTGTCAGGAAGCTGGTGATTCACTGACAGATGGAGGTGGGCACGGAGAGCTGGGCGAGTTTGTCTGAGAGAAGGTCAGGTATGATTGTATTGAAGGCCGAACTGAAGTCCACAAATAGGATAATTGCGTAATTCCCAGGTCTGTCGAGGTGTTGCAGGATGTAATGCAGTCCCATGTTTACTGCATCGACCACAGACCTGTTTGCTCTGTAGGCAAACTGAAGAGGATCCAGCAAGGGTCAAGTGATGTCCTTCAGGTAGGCCAGGACCAGTCTCTCAAGTGACTTCATGACCACAGATGTGAGAGCGACAGGTCTGTAGTCTTTAAGTCCAGTGATTTTGGGCTTTTTGGGGAATGGGATGATGGTGGAGCATTTGAAGCAGGAAGGGACTTCGCACTGCTCCGGTGATCTGTTGAAGTTCTGTGTGAAGATGGGGGCCAGTTGGTTAGCGTAGACTTTTAAACAGGCAGGTGAAACATCATCTGGGCCAGAAGCTTTTCTAGATTTCTTCTTCCTGAAGACCCGGTTCACATCCTCTAAACAGACCTTAAACACAGTGTTGAATGGTGGGGGAGGAGGGAGGTGGTTGCAGGTGGTAGGTAAGGTGTGAAGTGCAGATCAGAGCGTATTGGTGTGGTAGACTATCCTTTCAAACTGCTTTTCAAACCACATTAGACTCGTCATCCATTGTTGCTTCTTCCGCAAGCTGTGGGGGTTGGCTGTTGTACATGGTGTATGTTCCTCAGACAGTCATACTGACGCTGGATCGTTGCTGAAAGCTGCTTTTCTCAGCTTTTCTGAGTAGATTTTTTTTTTAGCCATCTGATTCCTTTCTTGTCTTGTTCCCTGGGCCTGGTTATACAGATTTTATCCCCTTCTGTAGCATCCTCTTTTGGCGTGAAGAAGCTGCTGAGTTTTTCCAGTAAACCCGGTTTTATCTAGTAAATTATAATAATGTCCTGGTAGATGCACATTTTCGTCACAGAAACTGATATATGACGTTATAGATTCTGTGAGCTCATCCAGATCGTTGGTTGCTGCTTCAAAAACACTCCAATCAGTGATTTCAAAACAAACTTGTAAATCCTGCTCTGCTTCATTAGTCCATCTTTTTCCAGTCCTTAATACAGGTTTAGCTGATTTCAGTTTCTGCCTGTAGGTCGGTATAAGACGAACCAAACAGTGATCATAGAGCCCCAAAGCTGCTCGTGGGACAGAGTGATATGCATTCTTTATTGCTGTGTAACAGTGATCTAGTATATTACTGTCTCTGGTGGGACACGTATTGTGCTGCTTGTATTTTGGCAGTTCACGGGAGAGACTTGCTTTATTAAAGTCCCCGAGAATGATTAAAATAGAGTCTGGGTACCTTTGTTCCATTTCAGTTATTTGTTCGGCCAGTTGTTGCATCGCGGCGCTCACGCACGCGTCTGGAGGCATGTACACATTCATGAGAATGAAAGAGGAAAACTCCCGCGGCCAGTTGAAAGGTTTACAGTTTATGATGAGTGTCTCTAAATTAGGACAGCATACCTTTTCAGCGTTGTTACTTCTGAACACCAACTTTCGTTGATGTAGTAACACAATCCACCACCTCTGGTTTTCTCCGTTAACTCCGTGATGCGATCCGCTCTGAACAGCTTGTAGCCCGGCAGATGAAGCGCGTTGTCCTGAATGGCTTCACTCAGCCAGGTTTCAGGCACAGTGCAGCAGAGTTTGAAAAGTCTTTGTTGGTGCGGGTGAGGAGAAGAAGTTTGTCCGTTTTTTTAGGAAGGGAACGGACATTCGCGAGGTGAATGCTTGGGAGCGCAGTCCGAAAGCCGCGCGCGCGGAGCTTCACCAGGGCGCCGGCGCGTTTCCCTCTTCTGCGTCTGCACGCGCGTTTGAACAACACCGCTGTACCTCCAACTAGAATGTCCAACAAAACGTCCGAATAAATCAAAACCGAAAAATGTTGTCCGGTATGTGCTGCTTAATGTTAAGCAGTTCGTCTCTGGTAAAACTTATAGAAGAAGAATGACAAAACACAGAACAAACAAACAAAAACAATAGAAGAACTGCGGAGCTCAGCGTCCTTGCTGCCATTTGCGGCGCCATGCTGATAGGAAAAATCCACTAATATATACCCAAACAAAACACTGATGTGTGCTTATGTACTCAAGCACACAGACAAACATACTGCCTGATGCATGGTCAAGATCAGCATGCTGTTGTTTTTAACACAGGATGTTGTCCTGGTGTAGAGGAATCTAAAACAGTATAAATAATTTAGTACTCCAGACCAGCATGTGGTACCCACACTTACTAGGCATCAACACAAGTATAAACCACTTGCATCCTACAGAATGGAAAGTGAAAACTCACCAGTGTATTCCGCCATGGATGCTGATGTAATGGAAGACGCGGTGGAACCGTTGTCCCAGTCTCTCTCTGTAGTCCGACTGGAATTGCGACTGAGGCCTGGAAATGACTCTACCGATTCTCCTCTGTTAATGGAAAGAACGAACAGCAACATTAAAGTGCTTTGGAGGTCACAGTCTGAATACAGTCGATTGATTCTGAAATGAATTAATGAAATGCAAGCAGGCATCTGCACACAGCCTATTGGACATGGGAAGGACTTACCGATGAGATCCCGCCCCTCCTGAGTTGACACTGTCTGGTTCAGTGGTGGCCACAGAGGCCAGTGATAGACTAGAGCCAGACTGGGCACTGATGAGATTCTCATCTGGTGAGGAACATGGTTTCATTATTTTAGATTAAGTGCCATCAAACACGTCTGCTGTTAAATCAGTAATAATGCAACAACAGAAGGCACAGTTTAATACTTACTGGTAGCAGGACATCTGGGAAGTGTATCAACTGAGTTTTCTTCCTTCAGCACAGACTTCGGCCTTTGTTTTTTGGGCTTGGACTTGGGTTTGGGTTTGGGTTTGGGCTGGGGCTGCTCTTGCTCCTCACACATCTCCTGCTGTTTTCTTCGAAGGTATCCCTGCTTTATCAACTCTCTCCTGGCCTTCTCCTCCTCTTTTCTGATTCTTTCTTCTTCAGCTTTCCTCCTGGAATTGGAAAAGAAAAGAGGCGTTAAACATACAAACTTCATGAAAAAGTTACAAAGCATCTCTTTATAATATTTATATTCATGGAAGATGACACTTCAAAGGTAGTCAATACCTGGCTTCATCTCTTTTCATCTCACTTTCAGCCTCCAGCTGTTGCTTGCGGAGCTGAGCCTCCTCTGCCTTCCTCTGTTGTTTTAGCAGAAACGCTGCTCGCTTTTTGGCCAATTCATCCTCTGCTTTTTGCTCGTCCTGCAGACATAAAACAACAAAATCCACCCCAAAAAAGTTTAGTGAAAATTAAACTATTAAACTTGTTCTTGAGTTGTTTGTTTGTAGCACATATATGTCGCACGTGCTACGAAAAAACTGGTCTGTGCGATGAATAAATTTACCACTGTAGCACGCGTGCGATACAGTTTTGCATGTTCATAACACAGCCGCTTAATAGTGTGAAGTGAATTCGTTGTGCTTGTTTGTGTGTGTGAGATTGATTATACTTGGTAGTTAGGGGTGTGCGATATGACGATTTTTGAATGTCTCCACGATCTGCTTTTGAAGAAATATCATTGTATCGTGCTACAGCGCACATTCTATCAGCTGCAGTTCTGGCGCCTCCCTCCGTCTCAATATAATGTACAAAGCCACATGCATTCACATCAGTGTTAGCTCAGCGGTAGTTACTCTCACGGGACACTGCACTTATGCGCAATCACAAAACTACATTATTTCCATCTGCTTTAAAGCAATACAGGTTAAACATTTAATTCACGTGCTGTTCTGCATGCTCTTTTTCTGAGCGCGTACTCATGAAGTGCCACTGGGAGCTTGTCAAAAAGCGCCTGATTATTGGACTAAGTTGTCTTTCGCGTCTGATTGATTTCGCGTCTAATACTGTCAAAAACACACAAGGTTTACATATAAACACAGTTGGTTATGTCTAAAATGAAAGTAAACAGTTGAGAGAGAAACGGATGCGTGAAGCTCTTAAAGGGACAGTAGCTACTAAACATGCTGCCAACTGTCATTAAAGGGATAGTTCACCCAAAAAAATTTTTTTCTGTCATTTCTCAGTCACATTTGGTCCCACACCTATATTAATTTCTTTCTTGGTGCGAACAGAAAGAATGATATTTGGAATGAATGGTGAGTCCCACACAGTATCTGTCCACCTGACTTTTACCGTATAAAAAAATACTAAAAATTCCATGGAAGTTACTGTGGACCAGCAACTGCTTGGTTACCGCCATTCTTCAAATATAACTTTTATGTTCAACAGACGAAATAAACTAATTCAGGTTTAAAACAACTTGAGTAAATGATGGTATAAAAATGAAACACTATGACAGAATTGAAAGACAGATGACAGAATTTTCATTTTTTGGTGAACTATTCTTTTAATGTTAATAAAACAACAAAACACAGAAAAATAAATCACTCACTGCTCTTGACTGAATAACTTTAATACAGTCAGTATAATTGATGATATATAGGCTAGTGTATATAGTGTTTTATTTTTATATGTGTTCATTCAATTTCTTGAATGTTACTGCTAAATACTGTACCTGAAAAATAAAGCACTGTTTGTTTTATTTGTATAGTATGTGTATTTGTAATGTATATCTTTGTTCTTATTTTCTAATAAAGATAATGACAGATTTTTATCTTTGCTCACTTTCCCTAAATGTCTGCAATTGTTTTTTATTTTATATTTTGTTAAGGTGTAAGAGGTGTTATGTTTCTGCACTCTTCCATTTTTAGCAAATTAAGAAAACTATCTAAAAACAATTTTTGTGATGGTTTGTATATTTTGTGCTCTGTATGGAACATCAGTGCCTGTTTAAGTGATGAACTCCATTACTTGTGTTTGTTTTCAGACATCATAACAGACGTTTTATACTTGTGCTACAACTTTTTGGCCTGTGCTACAAAACTTTCTACCTCTGTAGCACCAGTGCTATGTGAAAAAAAAGTTAACGTACAGCCCTGTAGGGTGTTACTTAGTGGGGTTTCTTGGCCACAAAGTGAGTGGGAAAAGAGTCATAGTTTAATTAATACTTTGCCAGGTTTTTTTTTTATAATTTACCTTGAAAAAGAAGCCCATGCCAGACTTCTTTTCCCCATCACTCCCATCAGTGGTCACATCCAATACATTGGTGTTTTCTTCATCTGGATAGGCAGCCAAATCAGACAAGTCTACCTCAATAAGATTGACTTTTCCTCTAGAAATATCCTCTGAGGAGACATTATCCATTGCTGGCTCATCATCAAATGTAGCCTCAGCATCCTGTAAGGTAGTGGACATAGATTCTTCGAAAGTGACACCAAGGGCCACAGAACTTGGTTCCCTTGAGACCATCCTCAAGTTAGCTTCATCATTAAGGTGGAATGTAGTGCTTTTAGAGTTCCCTTTGTTGAATGAGTCTGATCTTGTGGAGTTCTGCACAAAGTACTCCAGCTCTGGTTTGGGGGTCCTGCCCCCTTGAATGGACTTGGCAGAGGGGCCGTCAGTAGGTGTAGGAGTGGAGCTCTTATGCCCTTTGCCGTGCTCCTTAACTAGCAACAGCTCTGAAGGTTTGGAACGAGACCGTACTGAACTTAGTTTGGGTGATTTTCGTACCTCAGGGCTCCCACTTGGTTCAACAAAATGTATCGAAGCTCTGACCCTGGGTTCAGATGCATTACTTTGGTCACTGCTAGGTGGTGGAGCAGCACCTGTTGGAGACTGAAGATTTTGCTTCATGAGCATTTCCTGCTGGAGCGAAAGTTGCATCATCTGCTGCTGAATGTTTCCGATAGCCTCGTTCAACAATTCAATGGAGTGGTTGCATTCATTAAGATCCATCTCCTCGTCCATATCTAAGGCACTAGGGGACACAGTCCTCCCACCTGCCCACTTGAGAGATGCCTTCTCCGGCTCTTCGGCCTCTTTCGGCCCATCTCTCAGAGCACCAACACAGGTGTCGTCTTTCGACGATTTCTCTTTTTCTTGATTGAGTTTTTGGCAATCTTTCAAGTAGTACTCGGACTTTGTAGGCTGAGTATCACTCAGAGTATCACTCTTCCCTTTCTTTACTATGTGCAGGAAGGCTGCTTTCCCAAGCTTAAGCCTTTGTCTTGCTGTCAAGACCTCCATCTTCTTCTTTTGGGATTCAATTGCACGTCGCTTTTCTTCAAGTTGCATGTGGAGTTGAACAAGTTCGGAGGCCAGCATGTTGGCACTGTCCTTGTTCTGTGGTGTGGGACTCTGGTCTCTTTTCATCCTCCAGGAGGTTAGAGGAAGGGGGCAACTCTCCGAGCCATCTGGTGTGGTCCGCTGTGAGCTGCTTGTGCTGGAGCGGATATCTTGATTGCTACCAAACTTCTGCATCTTTCGTTCAGCAAAACTGGTCATGCGCACGCTGCTGCTAGCTACACTGCTGACCTGGGACTGACCAGGGCTTGAGCACCTGCTCCCACTATCCTTATCCTTATGTTCCTTTACATTCATGTCTTCCTGCAACTTTGCTGACTCTTCGTCCTCCTCATAGAACTGTTTCTTGTCTGGATGGAGCTCTTTGGTGAGTTCTGCATCCTGTTCCTCAATGGTCTCCACAGTCGCTACATCAGACCCTGGATGGATGTCCCATGCTTGGACAGGCCTCTTGTCCTCAGGCACCGATGAATGAAGGTAAAACCCAGGTGACCACTCAGCAGAAGATGGCTCAACACTACTTGTTGCCAATGGTCTGAAAGCTTGTGTCTGACCAGGGGCTGGAGGCACAAATTCACTGGATTTAGGCTCAATAGTGGTCTGAAACTCAGAGCTAGTGTTGGGGGTAAAGGTCCGGTTAAGAGTGGATGGAGGTCTCCGTCTGGAAGATGAAACAGCACCTTCTGCTCCTGCTACTCTCCGTGCTGATTCTCGCAGCCTTCCCTCTCCTGACTCTTCTTCCTTATTTAGGTATATTGACTTCTCTTTGGCTGGCCTGAGAACTGCAGGCATCAGAGGTTCCAGGAAGAAACCGGCTGTTCGAGAATCTGAGGATGCTTCCTCCTGTCTTCCCCAAATGCCTGTTTTAGCACCAGGGGTAGCACTCTGTCGCTCTGCATCCTCAGAGTTTAACAGGGTGGTCTCATTCTTGGATGAATCTGGCCTGACAATAGTTACAAGCTCATCCTCCTCATCCATGGTAACGTTGCCCAGCAGACCATGGCCATTGACCCGCCTAACGTTGCCCTGACCCGGATGGCTCTGGTGCTTGGGTGTTACAGTGGAGGCCAGGCTGTCCTCACTGATGGAGCAAGTCAGACTAACACATTCGCCTGAGGCCAAATCTGCATCACTGTCCGTAGCAGAGTGGAGAACATACCGATTCAGCTGAGACAGTGGCCTGATTACAATAATAGTAAGAGAATCATGACCAAACAAAATATAGGTTTTATGTAAAATCTTAAAAGATATGTTAAATACTCATATTTATTAACAGTGTTGGTACCTCTGCCGTTTATCTGACCAAGCCACTGATCCTCTGGAGTGACCTTCTTGCGTAAAAGAATTAGAACGATTTTGACAGGCTGGTAAGAAAAGCACAAAAATTTGATTACCAGACTCTATTATACTCATGTCACATTCTAACTCAACTGTAAAAAGGAACATGCTTACTTGATAGTGTAGGGCCTAATAAAAAATAATTTTAAATATACTTCACAATTGATGCATTCATTCAAATTACCATAATGCAGAAGTGCCTTAACTGTCAAAGTTACAGTGCAAAAATATTGTTATGGGGATAAAACAATCTTTATCTGTAAGCCAAAAATTTTTCATCCTTAAACATTCTGGTTAGGGGTTTGTTCTATACCACGAATCCCAATTATTAGGATTCTATTCTGTTACAGATTCTATACAAACTTTGCTGATGTTTTGTTAACTTCACATTTTTTGTGAAAGTTTACGATTACAATAAAAATAATAATAAATAAATAACCAAAGGTGCTAAAAAACATTTCTATTTCTTAGAGTCGACATTTCTGGGTATCCCTTCCATGTGAGCAAGAAAAGTAATATTTTCATGTGAATGGCATTAGAAGCTTAATGCCATACCCGTGCTTTCCTCTCCTGGCTGTGTCTTCTTATGTCTTTGTCTCAGTGGAAGTAGTGGGTGGGAGGGGCTGAAGCTGGAACTCCCCTTATTACTGAAACAGCAAGCAGAGGGCATAGTTGGCAAACCACCAGCACAAAAAATTAGGACGAATGGTATCCAGGCCTATCCAGCCAAAATCTAATCGGAACTGACACTACGCATTTTCCATGTGGCTGGACAAATATAGACAAGCAGCACTACTCTGCTTAGGACCTTAAAAAGAATAACTTTTTAGTCTGAATACTGTAGTTACAGAGCTGTATTAAAAGCACAGGCATAACATTATAATGCCTTTTATGTCCAAGTAACTATTTTTTAATGCCAGTGTCAAATAAGTCAAGTTAAATTTCTTTTAAGTAAGGCAGGGCAGTGCAGTTCCGTCTCAGCATGTCAGAAAGACACAGGCACAACATGACAAAGCAAAGACATGATGAGACAATATGAGTAAGGTGTGAATCATAATCACGCAAGCAAAGTTCCCTCTAATGTGCATTTGGGCATGGCTGTGCACTTGTGAACTGCAAAACAAAATTTTCCACATTATTTTTGTCCATGCATTGCTGACATCATGACTAGGAATGTGATGTCTACCATGAAACTACCAAAACCAGTGCAAAATGTGATGTGATCTGCATATGTAGTAGCAGTTTTAATAAAAAGGAAGCAGCTACAGATACACCTTTGTCATCATGTTAAAAATTGTTATACATTTTTGATAGAAAAATAATGTCTCTAGGTGCCTAAAAAATGTAATAACTATTATTAACTCCTCTGCATTGAATGTTTTCTCAATTGAATTATGTATAAAAAAATGTTTTAAAAAGTCAGTGAAAAATTTGAGAAATGTATGGGTCGGTACATGGTTATTCTACACTGTTGACCCAACGGTTTGCCCAGTAGAAAATAGGTTTGGCTTAGCAAGAATACAAATTAGAGGGAATATTAATTTTTAGACATTAAATCTAAGGAGATTGTCCAAAGCATATTTTCACATTGACAAAGGATAACTGACATTTACACCCAAAGCAACACATGGAAAAGACAAAACCATGAAGCACTTACAGAGGCTCAGATTCTTCAGGGTGCAGGAAGTACCTGTTACAAACATCCGGGCTGTTCTGAACAGGAAGTGCTGGATCAGCCCCACCAGGAGACACCAGGAAGCTCCGTTTGGTGGCGTTGGAGATGGGCACAGTAGGCCTGGCACTCTTGGGCTGAGTCATTGCTCTTGCTATAATACAAATTTGAATTATTAACTCAAATTAGTAGAACAACAGGCAAAATATGAGGATTTTGGTTAAAGCTTTGTTTTAAATTTTGTATTTTAAAGCCAATAAAACTTTAAAATGCAAAATTAACTAATTTAAGCCCCTTCACGCAACCGTACGACAAATTTACTGCCAAAAAAAAAAACTTCTTCACCATCTTTAAATTCCTGAACATCTCTCGGCTGGACAAATTCAGGCTTGACGATCTCAAACCACCAGAAGAGCTCTGCTATAAATACCATGACATTGTGCTGCAGAAGAAAATGAACAGTGAGAGAATCAAGAACAGACCCATGCGGAAATGAAACATCCTGTTAATGACAAGACACATTATACATGACTGCATAACTTACCTTGAGAACAGGAGGTGCGTACAACATGTCCTCTAGTGTCAAATAAAAGCTTTTGTTAAGGTACTCATTGGTGAACTCTTTCAGCAGCTGGATATTATAAAGGCTGTCTGCTATTGAGGTCACCTCTTTCAAGCAGATATCTGCAGATAACAGAAAACACAAAATTAGCAAATAAGCTATCTTGAGGCATACAGCCTCTGACATTCATGAACGCTAAATCAAGGGCTGAATCCAAATGAGGTCAATATTTGCTTGGGAGTTGAAATATCAGAAAAGAACATTTCACAGAATATTTACTTGGCTCAAAAGGCAATGCGCAGTGAAGCACCAAGGGAATAAAACTACAATCACTTAAAAGTATAAGAAAGCAAACCAACAAAACTCTAGAAATGAACCATACCTAATGTATTATATATGACATGCACATTTCTAAGACTTCTAAATTAACAACATGATCAATGTTGTGGAACTCTGAAATTTTTACATATTTTTATAAAGTAAACACTTTTATAAAGTTTAACTTTTACAGTGTTAGTAATATTTAAAGATGACAACCTAATCAATTATATATCCCAGCTTACAATAAATATTATGGGAGATACTGCCCAAGAATGCATTAGTTTGCTCAGTTTGAGCCTCTAAATATTTTTTTCCCCTCCGCAAGTATCGAACTATATATCTCCTACATCACTACTATGGAGCCATAACTGCCTGATGTATCAAATAATAATATTATTAATTTATGATTCCTAAAATATATATACAAAAAAAAAAAAAAAACACTTTTCTTCAGATTTTTAAAATACTTTTGTCTAAGGTTTTCACATAAAAATTTTCATTTCAACACATTGATTTTTATGATTTATTGTAGGCTTAACAGGATTAAAATGAGTAAAGCATCCAGCTTAAAGGGGAAGTGTGAAAATACTTTTTCCTTTCCCAGCTAAATGTGCATCAACAATACAGAAACCTTCGTATGATTTCCAAAGAATGTAAGCACTGTGGCGTCTTGTTTGTTTGAGCTGCCTGACATAGCAACAACCGTCTGAAGCAATGATGTAACTCTGGGGTGGGGTGAAGGAGGCAGTAGGAGTTTGGGAAACCTGATTAGGTTTGGTGCTACAAGCGGTGAAGAGATTACACACATGGCTTTCTTTAGACTAGCTAACTAGTATAGTATCCCTAGTGTTATTTCACTCTACCATCAAGCTTCATCAGGTCTGGGCAGTAGTAATGGACCATGGTCAGCAGTGCAGCACAGTCACACACATCCCTGATCAGGTCCTCCAGCAGGGGGAAGTAGGGCAGCTGTCTACCTGAGGCATGATCCCGCCGATACCGTACCTGCAGGTGACATGAGAGGAAGCCAAACTGTCAAAACCATCTACAACAACAGGCTGTATTTAACAAAGTGACCTTTGGTATATGGCACTGGCATTGTGTAAGCAAGAGACAGTTTTGCAAGAGAAATATATTTTATCATTGAGGCTTTGTATTTGTAAGAATATTTGCTGAACTAAATAAACTAGAAAGGGATGTAACATAGGCAAATTAGACTGTAAGACACCTAAAAGGAATAGTTCACCCAGTAAACTAAATTGGCCTTATTTACTAATCCTCATATTGTTCCAAGGAAGACAAAAAGAGATGTTTAGCAGAATGTCCAAGCTGCTCATTTTTTAAATAATGAAAGAGAATAGGGACCGGAGTGGTCCAGGCAAAAAAAATAGCACAAGTCAATACAACTTATGCACGAAAACAAAATTAGTTAGTTGCTAAAATAATCTGCTCCACTGTAGCTCTAAAAAGTTCTCATTCACTTTTGTTGTGCAGTCAAGAGCAGCTTGAATATTCTTCACAGCTACTCCTTGTGTTCCATAGAAAATTTTAAATTATATGAGTTCAGAACAAAATCATGGGGAGTAAAAGATACAATTTTTATGTTTGGGTGAACTGCTCCTTTCAGCAAAAACACAGAAGAACAGTGATTAGCCACAACACAAATAACTCAACAAAAACTAAGGATATGAATCACAAGATCAGTGCGAGAAACACTGATACGCTGTTAATACATAAAGGACTACAATTTTACATTCTTATGAATATATGCAACATTGCTGCATAATAAACCTGCATAAACAAACAAAAAAGAAAAACAGGAACCTAAAGAACATACAATTCGCAAAAGTAGTGGTTGACTGATACAGATTTATTGATGGCCAATGTTGATATCTTAAAGCAGAGTAGCCAATGGCCAATATAAAGCCAATGTAGATCTCATTTAAAGATAGTAAATAACAGATGCATAACAATTTCTGCAATGAAATTGAAATGACGTTTGCTGCATGGTTAAAAGTATGCTATACATATATAATAAAATTGTTATTTTTTAGCAAAAAAAACAACAACAAACATAAGTACAGTGTAAGTTTATTTTATTAAATTCAGAAATACTGAGCAAATAAAGGGAAACATTGTAAACATTAACATAGCTGGGCTATATGCTATTTTATTTCCCCACAGATTGAATCATGCTCAGAGGTATATGTATGAAAAAAGTATTATAGCACTTCAGTTTGTATGACTAGACAAAGCAATGGCAGCACACTAATGTAGACAGAGAATGGGTGCTCCTATGCATCTGCGCTTAGGCCCTGCCAAAATAAAAGTACCGTTTTCAACTCTTTATCAGCCAGGGGGGAAAAAAGGTATCTGGCAATGACATTAATTTAAAAAAAAAGCCAAATATTGGCCTATATATACACCAGTCGACCACTACACAAAAGCCCTCTACACATTGACTATGGCAGCCACAATCATAATCTTGTGAATATACTCAATCAATTGTGCAGTCCTAACAGTCACCAAGTCTAGGTTTCAGACAGATAGTGAAAGTTAGAAAGCAGATCTAAAGGTAAAGAAGCAGCAGAATAGAGACAGAAGATCTCTGTGCCATTTGTGAAACAGGCTCCAGCATGCAATGGGCCAGTACAAACATAAGATCAGCCTGAAGGACCACATGTCAGAGAGACAAGGAAAAGACTAATGAAGATGGAAATAACTGCAAGAAATTAGAAGATGAAAGCTGAAGTTAAGAGACTCAAACACACACACAGACGCTCACACACACAAGTACGCACAGCGGCATGTGTTAGCTCATAACTGCATGTGCTCAAAGGGTGAAAGGCAGATCATTTTGTGCGATTACAGCGTGAGCCACTGGCCAGAAGCGTCTCCCAGTGTGCACTGATTAGATAAAAGCGTGGCCTGAGTGGTGATGGCGTATGTTGGGATTGACACACACTACTCGTGCAGTGGAGAGGAAGCACTCACAGCCAACTTACAGGTACTAGTTTCCAATACCATTTTGAGGGAGACTATCCCAGTAGCGAGGGAGGAGGTTAAAGGGAAAGAGACGGAAAGAGGAGCAGAGAGGATTGTAAGGTCAGGGGAGAAAAGAGCAGACAGATGTGACCCTGCTATGAGGTTAGAGAAGAAACAGAAGGAGTGATGCCACGGAAGATATTAGATCATTTCTATAAGGCTGTTGTTACATTAGTGCCATCTTTTCAGATGCGAGTCTTGCCATTTCAGTTCACACCCGTTTATGATCTTGTTTACACCTGGTATTAACAACTGTTGCATGTCATCTAATCAAGTGGTCGGCCAATTCTTTGTCTTGGTGAACACTTAAAAATCAAAGACAAGGACTGCACAATTTTGCGAGGGTAAAAATATCGAATTGTGTTTTTTTGGTGGATAAAAATTGTGACTGCGATTACAAATGTGATTGAGAAAACAAAATCTGTGTTTTCTGCAGGGCTGTACAATTTGGCCCAAATTTTGCAATTATATATCAACATAGGTATAAAAAATAAATAAAACAAAAATAATTTATTATTATTATTACAAAGTTTTCTGTAAATGCCCAAATATAACTTTTTTCCTCCAGTGCAGTTTGAATTATGTTTTCTAGACAGATACAACCCCATTTACAGGAGACAGTGAAAAACCAGGTCTAAACAGCACCCAAGAATCAGAGTTTTACAATGCATGTGTGAAACTCTTGTGCTGGGATGTCTGGTACCTTCTGATGACTTGGAGATTCCAGCAGATGCTGCTTTGATTTGTGTTCCTTCTCTGTGATCTCCCTCATTTTCAGGTTCACCTGCAACACAAAGAAGGGATTATGACACATATAAAGAATTCATAATGAACATCTGTGGTTTATACGGTTTTCTTTTGAAAGTGCTGGCAGAAGTCTCCATGCCAGCATGAATAGACATGCTCTGGCCAAGCACTGAAAGTCCCCTACAGAACTAGACAAATCCAAGTAAGCTATTAGTACATCATGTAACACACAATGTTCATTCAAACATAACCTTCACAAGTGTACTGTTCAAAAGACACACACCTTGTTGATCCAGAAGACCATAGCATCCTCAAGGTCAAAGGGGAGCTCCTTGGAGGCACTGAATGTGGAGAAACGCTTCACGCAGGTCACAACCTTCTCAATGCTGATCATCTCCACGGTGTAGGCCATCATCAAAGCATCAATCATGGGGATGTGGGAACTCTGTGCCACACAACAGAGAAAGAAATGTCACACTACACTATTAAATGCACCATAATGGACAAAAAATTTTTACATTTTAAAAAACAACTTTCACAAATAAACTTTATGAAAATGTAGTACTGTGACACTAAACATTATATCACCACAAGCAGCATATGTTATTTTATTTTACTTTTTTAATAAATACTACAAATAAATGAAACATTATTATTAGCAGTAATAATATCGAGGGATTGGTTTTGAAAAATTTCACGACTCAATCCGATTTAGATTCACACATTCGATTACAATTTGATCCTATATCGATTATTTTGGATATATATCAGGTACAGTACATAGCAAACTTTCACATAAAAAAAACTAATGCTCTACTAATAATAAACCAGTAAAATAAACTGGAGTCAGTTGGTACTACAGCAGGGCTGTACGTTAACTTTTTTTTCACATAGCACTGGTGCTACAGAGGTTGAAAGTTTTGTAGCACAGGCCAAAAAGTTGTAGCACAAGTATAAAACGTCTGTTATCATGTCTGAAAACAAACACAAGTAATGGAGTTCATCACTTAAACAGGCACCGATGTTCCATACGGAGCACAAAAAATACAAACCATCACAAAAAATTGTTTTTAGACTAAAGTTTTCTTAATTTGCTAAAAATGGAAGAGTGCAGAAACATAACACCTCTTACCTTAACAAAATATAAAATAAAAAACAATGGCAGACATTTAGGGAAAGTGAGCAAAGATAAAAATCTTTGTCATTATTTTATCTTTGTTATTACAAAATAAGAACAAAGATATACATTACAAATACACATAATATACAAATAAAACAAACAGTGCTTTATTTTTCAGGTACAGTATTTAGCAGTAACATTCAAGAAATTGAATGAACAAATATTAAAATAAAACACTATATACATCAATTATACTTTTTTAAAGCAACTGACTGATGATAAGTTCATCAGTCAAGAGCAGTGAGTGATTTTTTTCTGTGTTTTGTTGTTTTACTAACATTAAAAGAACAGTTCATCTGACTTTTCAATAGTGCTTTCATTTTTATACCATCATTTACTCAAGTTGTTTTAAACCTGAATTTATTTATTTCGTCTGTTGAACATAAAAGTTATTTTTGAAGAATGTGGGTAACCAAGCAGTTGCTGGTCCACAGTAACTTCCATGGGATTTTTTCTACTGTAAAAGTCAGTGTGGACCAGCTACTGTTTGGTTACTCACATTCTTCAAAATATCTTCTTTTGTGTTCAGCACAAGAAAGAAATTAATACAGGTTTGGGACAAAATGTGAGTGAGTAAATAATGACAGAAATTAAATTTTAGGGTGAACTATCCCTTACTGACAGGTGGCAGCATATTTAGTAGCTACTGTCCCTTTAAGAGCTGCACGCGTTTCTCTCTCAACTGTTTACTTTCATTTTAGACATAACCAACTGTGTTTATATGTAAACCTTGTGTGTTTTTGACAGTATTAGACGCAAAATCAATCAGACGCGAAAGACAACTTAGTCCAATAATCAGGCGCTTTTTGACAGGCTCTCAGTGTGAGCGCGCTTCATGAGTACACGCTCAGAAAAAGCGCATGCAGAACAGCACGTGAATTAAATGTTTAACCGGTATTGCTTTAAAGCAGATGGAAATAATGTAATTTTGTGATTGCGCAATGAGTGCAGTGGTCCCGTGAGATTACCTACCGCGAGCTAACACTGATGTGAATGCTCGTGTCGTTGTACATTATATTGTGACGGAGGGAGGCGCCAGAACTGCAGCTGATAGAATGTGCGCTGTAGCACGATACAACGATATTTCTTCAAAAGCAGATCGTGGAGACATTCAGAAATCGTCATATCGCACACCCCTAACTACCAAGTATAATCAATCTCACACACACAAACAAGCACAACGAAATCACTTCACACTATTAAGCGGTTGTGTTATGAACATGCAAAACTGTATCTCACGTGTGCTACAGTGGTAAATTTATTAATCGCACAGACCAGTTTTTTCGTAGCCCTGTACAGTACTATAATATTGAAGGTTAAAATTAACTGATTTGTATACAAACACTTAAATTATACTCAATGGAGTTTTTATAATAATAAAGTTATAATACTAATTTTACAGTTACATAGCAATTTCTACTCTCAATTCGTTTTCTGAAATATAAATACTTAAATGGTAAAATATTAACATTTAAATGGTGGCGGTCATAAAAACTTGACGGATTTATTCAAACAAATTAAACATTAGAACAGTAAAAATTATAATGAATATATGGTGCATATATTTAACGGCATGCTCCTCCTAGAATTTCATTTTTCCGAGCTGACAGCGAGGGGATGTCAGCGTAAATGTGGGTACTTGACTTTACAAGCTGTTTTGTTGACATCTTTCCGTGGTTGAAACACTGCTTGAGCAATTACATGATACAGGAAATGGATTTTCAGGACGTTGCACAGTACAACCTTTGGCGTTCTTCATGTTTAATTTCGGACTGTAACTGGTATTTAACGCAAGGCAACTGATCATTTCAACGTGCTCTTCGGCTGCCCACTTCTCTTGAACTGAGGCTCTAACCGTGATCTGTTCACTTAGGGTGTGGCCATATCATACTGTCCCCGAATAAATACCGATATACATTTTTACTGAATAAAAAGTGTCATATCGCGATATCAATGATATAGCGATGCGATGACGTATGGCAGATATCCGTTCCCCAGCGCGAACAACAACAACACCACAAACCCAATAGGTGTGTTCAACTTGAAGCAGTGCTGCGCAGACTGATCGGTGTAAGACATCAAAGTATTGCGAGAGCGGTTCTAGAGCATATTCGAGCCGCACACACGCTACAGTCAAAATATGCGATGCTCATATCTTTAGGCAAAAGTTTATCATTTGCACGTGTTTTTAAGCCTTGCCTATTTAAACATTCAAAACAGTTTAAAGCATTCAAACACAAGACGCGGAAAAAAACTTAGAGTTAGCGCGCCGAGTTCAGTACGCACACGGAGAGCCACGCAAACACCAAACCGAACTCTTTTTCGCTTCCTCCCATGCCTGAACGAACAATAACACCTCGCCAGTTTAAACATACAAGCACAAAAAGACATGTAAAGCTTAATTCAGAACCCACGCGCTGTTCTGTGCGTACAGTGTGCATGCAGAGAGCCGCTTCTACAGCCCTTAAACACCGAATTGAGTTTTGTCTCTTCTTGCTCTTGAAACGTGACAATTTTGGATGTATGTGTCACAATACCTGTCTTTGCAAGTATCTTTGAAAAAATGGTCGGTTATGTCTTAAGTGAAAGTAAACAGTTGAGAAAGAAATGGAATGTGTATCATTATATTGGATGTATTATCTCTTAACGTGACTGTGCCTAATTTACTAGCTGCTGTCAGTGTCCTTAATGTTAATCCAAGAAATTAAATAGGAGAAAATCACTCACTGCTCTTTACTGAATTACTTTGTAGTTTTAACAAGAATTAATCTATATTTAATTTATACAGTGAAGACTATGCAATGCTATTTACATTTGATTATTCAGTTTTTGTACCTGGACACCTACAAACTTGAAAAAACTTAAACATTGTTTAATTTGTATATTTGTGCCATTTACACCATTTCAAACAGGGCCCACTGGTACAACCTGCACCGGAGCCCCGCAAACCCCAGCTACGGCCCTGTACACTGATCGGTGTGCTTGAAGTCGAACACACAGCTGCTGTTGCCACCTTATGACAATAGATTTACACTTCAAATTAGGTAGTCTGTCATTGATGACAGTAGCTCATTGGAAAAGGATGGAAAATGCCCTTCATTTTGTTTGCACTAATAAATGCTGCTGCCTGCCAGCTGCAATCACCAATAAAACATTGTTCCATGTTTTATTTTTTTTCTATATCGTCATAAATATCGTTATCGCAAATATTCTTGAAATATTGTGATATAGCATACACCCACGCCCAAACATTGCAAAAGAACAGCATTTATTGTTTGAATATTGTAATAAAATGGACAGAATTTGAAATCTGAGACTTTGCACAAGCAAAAAGCTTATTGCGATTTATTGGATGGGAGGCACACTACAACGTTCCATTCATTAACTAAAACAGGCTAGACTAATCGATTCTTGGGATTTAAGAATCAATATGGTTCAAAAAATTACAATCTATTAAAATCGAGAGAAATATATATATTTTCCCCCCAGCCCTAATAATAACTATATAAAAAACTATAAAAATACTATCTTTTTTAACAAGGCACTGACAAAAAAAAAACTTAAAAGAAACGGTAAAAGAAACGTCCTTATACTCAGATAGTCCTAATGTTTCAAGGAGCTGCTTTTCCTCACTAAGAAAGGTAAAAATGTGCACACAACTCTGTGGGAATAATCCCATCCCATTTAGCCCAAAGAAGGTCATACTGCTCTTAATAACACAGCAATGAGCTCAGTAAATCTGACAAAACAAAGCACAGTCAAGATGAAGTAAGTAACATAATATTTTACATTTGTCATGAAATGAAAAACCCTTTATTTACCTTTCCTCATGCTGGCTACAATTCTGAACACTACCTCATGATTTAAATTTATTACAAAGTACACCAAGCATTTCAACATTGAGTCCTAGTCTGAGACTATGAACTGTTATACAAAGCCCACCCAGTTACCATTGCAATCCTAACACCAGTCGACCAGTGACTTGTTCATACGGGCTCACAGTACACATCAGCACAATCTCAGCAGACTGATCCCTGACTCAAGGCAATAGTGTCAGCAAACTTCCACAGTGTTTTTCTCAGATATGCATGCAAGACGTCTGACAAGCATAAACCAAAAGACTGGAACGGGAAGAGCTTTGGACTCAGATAAACATAGGACTAAAGCAGAAAAGCACACTATCACACTTCTACCATTTCTGCAGTATGTGTACGGTACGCAGTATGCAGCCTGCATTAAATAAACATGACCCACTACATTTGCCAATATGTGGATTACCCACCTTGTTCCTAACGAGTCTACTGCATTTTAAATTATGGGAGGCATTTCTGGTTTGGGGATGTTCCACTCAAAGAGACTGAAACGATTTAAATCCCAAGGTTGCGCTACAAATAATCCTTATCTATTCTTTAAGTTCTATTTTCAGACTTCAAGAGAATAATGTGACATTGATAAGTTAATGTGACCTGGTATAACATCTATGGCAAGAGCTCTTTTCAGTCTGCTGCATTCTTTTCCTCCTGATTACTTTGATTTTCCTTTATTCTGTTGTAACTATATGAAAAAAGACAACAAACAGTGCATCTGCAGTCTGCTCTCCGGATGGAATGTACTGGGAATCTCTAATTTTTCCACCCAAATCCTATTGCTACATATGTAACATAATACAGACATCTATTACTACAGTTATGTTTAACATGTCCGTAATATTGCTGCCGACAGATTCAAGCTTTAAAGGTTATTCATAGCCTTGTTAATGCTTTTACATTTTTTTATTTCCTTTTAAATGTCCAATGGTTGAAGGGTGAGTACAATAATGTCACCTCATTGTACTGTGGTGATTGTTTTTGGAAAATTATTATTGCGTTTATGCAGTGAACCTCACTGTTTTTTTTTTTATAGTAACAGAAAATACTGCCACAAAGCATTATGGGGAGTAGGAAAAAGGTGGAAAACCAGAGCACACGTTGCCCCACAATGCAATAATCTCAATCTGACCAATGAACGGGTATCTTACAACTGGACCAGAAGTAATTCAGCCAGATTTTTTTTTTTTTTTTTAATCCTCATTAAAGGTCTCATATTTTACACCTTTCTGGAATTTTATTTTAGGTTTTGATGTCCTTAAGAATATATATTTGCGGTATAAGTACCAAAAACCATCTCAATATATTTTTACAGCTCCTCTCTCAGGAGCTCTGCTGAGAATAGGTCGATTTTGGCCTGTCTAATTAATATTCATGAGCCTCTCTTCTGATTGGCCTGTTGTTTTGTGAGTGATGCACAGCCAGGCCAACCACAGGTAACTAGGGTCAGCCGACGTCACAGCGCTAGCTGGAGGCAGCAAAACAAAGGGGAAACTGGAGGCGGCCCATTCAAACCAGCGCAGGTTCGGCTACATAAGGAGCTTAAAATATCATCTTTTTGTGATGTTGGGTGCCAGAATCGACGTGATACAGCCTCAAATTAGAAATTTTATTGCATATCTGCTACCACTGCCAGACAAAAAAAACGATGGCAGCTGTGGTTAAACGCGATAAAACGTGCGGACTGGACAGAAATGATTGTCAAAAATGCTCGCGTTTGCAGCGCACACTTCTTATCAGAAAAGGTTAAATAAAGTATTGTTTTCTGTTGTTATGGATACGTCTACAAATTTCTTGCCATATGTCTATGTTTCTTGCATCTCACGACTATGTCGTGTATGAAATAATGTCTGTGTGCATGTGTGTAAAACAACAAACTGACGATTTATATATAATAATTTGTAATTGTATATACATTGTGATTAATTGTGGCTGGAACAATAATGTAGCTGTAAAAATAGTTTCCTGCTGAATTGAAATGTATATACTCTTCACCATGAACCTAATAGTAAAGACAAACTCACCGTGTCTATACACGTTAGATGTGATCCACCTCATAGTAACACTCATGTCAGATCGTCCATCCTTTGAGTGAGTGTAACGTTACAGGTCGGCCGATCTGATTTTGTGGTTAAAGTTAACCTTTTCGACATGTTTCCGTGTTGTCCTTGCTCAGCAAAAGCATGGACGCGATGTTGTCTGGGGGTTTGGCAAAAGGAGAGTGGGACGGTGGGCGGTGCTCGGGGTGGTGACTGAAGGCGGTGACTGTGTAGTTCTGACATCAACTTTTTACAGAAGTCACAACGGTTCGTGAAAAATAGCTGGTACTTTAAGCAGGCTGTGTGAATTTTTACTGTGGACTGACTGTTTTGAAACCTATATGGTGGTTAAATAGCCCCTCAGACCTCAGATTTTGACAACATGGGACCTTTAATTGATCGAAATATTTACAAATTCAACTACACCTTGCTGAATTACACATGCAATTTAAGCAGGTCATCTAGTATACATATGTTTGAAATGTTTATCACTGCATAATGTGTTCCGTCTCACACTATTTTAAAATAGAAGGCAATTGCACTACCATTCAAAGGTTTGGTGTTGGTAAGATTTTTTTTATGGTTTTGAAAGTCATCTTTTTTGCTCACCAAAGCTGCATTTATTAGCAAAATTACTGCCATTTGGTTTCTATTTGAATATATGTTAAAATGTTATTTATTCCTGTGATGGCAAACGGAATATTCAGCAGCCCATTACTCCAGTCTTCTGGTCCATGATCCTCAAACACATTCTAATTGCTGATTTGAGTTCAAGAACACATTTTATTATAAAGTGACACAGTTGTGGCGCTTATAGTATTTTTGAGGAACAGTGCTCCATTTTTCCAGGATTTTTTTGATCAGTCTTTAACTGGCCACTTTTGGACTTATTCATTATCCCATGAATAAAAGTATTAATTTCTTTCCCCCCCAAAAAAAGACTCCAAACTTATGAATTTGTGTACAATGAAGCAAGTAGAATTCCATTCCAAACTTTGCCTGTGTGCAGTTACACAACAGGATTTAATGGTCAACCAAATTTAGTGGTCAGTCAAAATGGCATGAAACATTCACGTCATGAGATGTAGCAGGTAATAAAGAGGCTGCCATGAGACTTTCAAATAGTACGGCTCCTAAAGTCCAAATAAACACAGTAGCATCTACGCCAGGGGGCAACTAAATAGGATGCTAAACATTTATTTTCATAGTACAGTATAGACAAATCCTTCACATGGCACACAATAAATTAAACTAGCCTATATTAAAAATAGCACTTCATGTCATAAAGGAGTAAACCCGTTTTGACTTTCCTTAGTACTCCACTCCGAAAAACTTAATGCATGCATGAAGCGCAGATGTCTTTAGACTGGTCAAAGCAAACAAATGACACCTCTACCTTTTAAAGTCATTAAGCTGTACCTACACACCTCACAAAGCCATTCTGTTCAGTCTAACAGGTTTGTGTGGATCAGACCGTACTAAGCTCTGTACAGGGTGTGGGCTCGACCACAAAGATTTGCATTTGAAGTGATAACAGCACGAGTGAGTGTACAATGCTGATTCACCAACATCAGTGATTGCCATTCAATGGAGAAAGCACATCACTGGCTGAAATAACACGGCTGTGCATCAATGAAATCCACTCCGCTCTATGCTACTTTAGCTCAAGCACTGATCTCACTAATTGTTTGGACAGGTGATTGTAGTGGTTATACATGAAGGGGGGAAAAAAAAAAACACACTGGATATGCCAACAATAGCAGCTTTCTCCTGTCAGTGCAGTAGATATCTGCAACAGGAAGAGCTCTGCAAACCACAGATTCCATTTCACACTTGCTTTTTTCTTTGTCTGAGTTTGGGCTGTAATTAGTGCTTGCCAAGACAACCATCACTATTATAATTTCTTCCTCCAGATAAAATGCTGGTGCTTGTGCTATGCACGCGAATGATGCCTCAAATCATGTAGCTTATCGAGGAGAGGGTTGTTTGTTATTACTAGTTTTTGTATCCAATAATGCCTTTAGAACTGGGGCTGTAAGCAACTACCTTCAAACCTCCTAGAACACCCTAGCAGCCACTTAAAACACCCTAAAAAAATACATTATCTTCTTGCCGGAGTTTAATGTTGTTTTGTTACTTGCTACCGGGTGTCTGTGAGAACAAAACACGGGTGTAGAAAAGACTATAAATTGTTTTTAACGTGCACATTAACAGAATTTTAAAACTGTTAAAAGAAAGGCTCAATAAAACATCACACAGATATAATACACTACGCATCAATTTCTCTTCCCTTTGTGCTTTGCACTTTTTAACACGAAGCGCTTAAAATGTGCGCACATTAAGTGCTTCGTGCTCATAGACTGTCAACCCTCTATATTGAGAGTAAATCACTCGCATATGTGACTAAATCTTCACTCTGGGCGACTAAATGATGTCTAATATTAGCCAATGGCTAATCAATTCTCAGATTTTACTTGCCAGTGTGTGAGTTGGAGGCTGAGTATATGATTAGCACAGATATATTTTCACTCACAGAACACTCTGACTGAGCGCTTCAGATTTTCACTCTCCGTCAAGTGATCTGTGATATTTTTCAGTTCTTTTGAATGGATGCGCAGCGCACCTGTGTGTGTGTTTGGCGTAACGTAAACTCTAGTGTGAAGGCGCACGACTCGCCGTCGCTTTCTCTCACACGTGCAAAGAGCAAGAGCGAGCAAGAGTCTTACATAACATGCAGAATTGATGCGCTACATGTAAACGATATACTTTGTTGTATTTTCCTGTAAAAATAACAGAGTTCCTTTGGAATTCTTCAGCTTTTAAGAACTGCCGGGTTTTCCTGTAGTAGGCGGAACTAATGCACAAACGACAATCTCATTGGCTGGTGCTCACCTATTATCGTCCCTGTTTTGATTTCAGCGAATCCGTTCGAACAAACGCACACAACCTGATTAATATTAATGAATCCAGTAGCTCATTAATCCTTAGTGCGTTTTTATATTGTTCTTATTAGTAGAATTCGTATAATACTATCTTATCAGTATTATCGTTCGTTTTTTTTTTTTTTCAGGAACACTGGATGACCAAAAAAAGCACCAGCACCATTCCTAAGTTCATGGTTACCAAGTTTTAATTCTAATTATTAAACTTCTATTATTAAATAATACTTATCATATTATAATGCTTGACTGACTGACTGACTGATATTAAGAGTGTACGTTCGATATTTACAAAGCTGTAACCATTTACAAACATTCTCACGTCACTGGTATCGGCCAATACCGAACCCTAGGTATCGGAATCGTTATCGGAGGCAAAAAAGGCGGATCGGATCATCCCTATTAGAGATGGGCTCTTTTGACCGTTTATGGATACGGACCCCTGCCATATCTTGGCAGCAGAATATCAGAGATATGGGGGTAGGGATCTTCTGACCCATGGTAGTGCACCAAACTATTTTCAAACATCAAAAGTTTTGGTCAGTGAGATTTTTTAAAATGTTTTTGAAGGACATCTTTTACACGCACCAAGCGTTTATTTTATTTTTTTTATTTGAACAAAACTACAGTAAAACAGTATTGTGAAATATTATTACAAATAAAAATGACTATTTTCTATTTCAAGATATATAAAATGTAGTTTACGTGATGGCAAAGCTAATTATGGATGCACCAAATTTTCTGGCAATTTTCGGCCGAAAGAGAAAAATGTCCAAAAAAAATATCCAAAAAAATATGCTGTGCCGCACCACCCAGCAGTGTTCGGCACGCAGGTTTAACTCTCCCTTTAGGCGCTGTCCGCTGTGTGTGGTGTGACGCTCCGCTAAATATCCCGCTCTATGATGTGCGTGTACCACTCGCTCATGCTCACCGGAAAAGCAAAGTCCGCTCAAATAAAGCGCTGACAGAAAATTTCTATGTAGAATACTTGTTTTCTGTCTGCAATAGCGCTACTGTGCTGTAACATGGCAACGCTGGTAAAATGACACTACCCTCTCGTGACGCTATTGAGCTTGATTATGTTGCAATGAATTGAATAAAAATATAATATTGATATTTAATATTAATATATTTTCTGTCCAATTTTATTGTTACTTTCAATAAAACTGTGGTTATTTTATTGGCTTGTGTTTTTACATCCCGTATCCATTACATTGAGTTTAAATAAAGTGTCTTCAAATGACTTTAAATTATTTAAATAAATAATACATTAAAAATTATTATTGAAAGCAACTTTTTCCAGTGACTTAGCTACATCAACACCTTATACATATGCATAATGCCCAACTACAGGCTCCTTTGGCCTGCCCACAAAGTACAGTTAAGTAAGTGACTTTGTTATGTCAAGGAAGCCCAACAGTTGTTTTTTTTTCTGTGAGGTAACACACTGTATCAACCTCCAACACTGATGCCATAGTTATCATAGATATAATACTGTTTACAGATGTTCATGAAGCCTTGGGAGCTGAAACCCAATTATGGTAAGGGGTGTTACATTTCCAACACACTCTCCAAGCAGCCGGCTGGTCAAAACAGACTGGACAAGCTGATCAATCAGCGCACACTGGGCTTTTTCAGAAAGGTGGGCTTTAAAGTGACAGAAACAAAGTGTTTCAGGCAGAGGGTGAAAAGAGATGCTGCAGCAATATATAGGGTTGGGTACCGAAACCCAGTACCAATATGGCACCGGTACCTATGTAACCAGTATGTACTAGAACCGAATCGGAACTCAGATTTCGGTGCCATGCCCGAGCGATCGATCGATTGAAATATTTGTCCTCTGGTCCTCCAAGATGGATGTAAGAAGCATCATCGTGAAAAATTATTTCCCGACTGAGAAAATTCAAGTGAACTCAAGTCAGAAAGCTCTAATAATACAAATCTTTCTAGTAACGAGTGTCCATGTTTTCACATTCCGACTTAAAAGCACAACTCGGGAAATGAGAGCATCCGAGGAGCGCGTGAATGCAGTAATTACACTTGCTCTGATGGCAGCATGCCTTCCGTTAACTAAGCTAAACATGCTTAAATTAAAATGCCTAAAGCTAAACTTCCCTTGTATTCACATTTCTAAACTTGTTGTCCAACAAAAGAGAACATTATTAACCTTTTTACTCCACAACACCAGTCAAATGCTTCCTTTAGGCTACTTTAAAAAGAATACATCTATTAGCAATGGATTGTAAATATACTTAATTATGAAAATACCAGAGATGGCTTGAATAACACAGATTAACTATATTGTCGCAGTCGAGTGTTTATTGTATTTGTTTTATCATTCAAAATGTTTATGTGTTCTGTTTACTCAGTTACAGCTATAATATGATGCCTTTGTCCATATAAGGGATTTTCGAAGGGATGCCAAACTTTTTGAATGGTACCATGTTTTTATTAACGTAATATTATATTCATTAATACATGTACATCACATATAAAAAATATAACCCATATATACACATTAGGGACGGTGCAAAATAAAATCGAATGCGATGGTTATGCGCATTTTGATTGTAAAGCCGGTTCTGTGATTAGTAGTTAATCTCCATCACGTGCTTTCAGATGGTAGCGGCATTCAATACACAGAGCCGTAGTTCACTGACAAGCTACACAAAATCGCGTTCAAAATTGCAGCCGATTCATTGCCGATTTTGAACGCGATTTTTTGTAGCTTGTCAGTGAACTACGGCTCAGTTTAGTAAATGCTGCTCCATCTGCAGCCCGTGCGGATATTCACTACTGACGAGATGCGCCTGCAAATGCCTTTGATTTTTTGAACAACCCTAATACACATATGCAAAAATAGTATGAGTAGTGTTCCAAACATATCCAAAGATACAAAATTACATAATACGTTTTGAATGCAACATTGACGCACCATTTTAATTGGCTGGCAGGTCAGATCTGAGTCGCTGACAGGCGTGTCATCACCCTCTATGACATAGATGCCTTTGCGAGACAAGGCCTGGATGACTGACTGGTGGGACTGCAGAGAGGCCACCTGGTCTCCTTTGAGAATGAGGCCGCACACGCGACAGTACAGCTCACAGGACAGCAGTAACTGGATCACCGGGGGCTTAATGTGCTCCTGGTCATACTGGTCTGTGTAGAACGGGTCTCGCAGGTCCTCTGGGATGTGATCTGACAGGAGCAGAAAACAATAAATTAGGATATAAAGAAATTAAGACCTTGATGAATAGTAGGCCTACTGAGGATGTTTTCAACTGTTGTTGTTGCTACAACTCTGCTGCGTCTGGCATCAGATGCAATCTGCCAGCAATCCCTTGCTTTGTTGCAAACTAATGCACTACATGCTAGACAATAGCATGATGGTGTGAAAAGCCAGCCATAGGGCTCTACCCTCTTCTCGAGATCTCCTGTGCAGACGCAGATGAGCTGTGGTAGCTGGGGTCTGGCTGCAACCAAAAAGCTCAAACAGAGGGGAGCAAGGCCATACGTGTCCTAGTCTGAGCAGCCATTGTTCCGTCCATCCACACCCAGCTCTCATGCATCCACACCCTCTGAACCGGTATCCCCCAGGAGAAGCATATCATTAATGTGAAGGCACTGGGTGCAACCATCCAGCATGAATTTATGCACACACCTGCCCCCTCTGATATACCACGTGGAGCTGTCTGCTTTGTTCCAAACCAGTATGTCTGCCACAAGCAGGCGTTGTTTAAAGAATGGTACTTAATAGTAAGTTAAAAAAAGAACAAGTAAGTATTATACAATTATGACACAGGGAAGTAATCATAGCATTGCATAGCATGTGCACGGGGATATCTATTTACAGCTGGAACACTAAAATGAATGACTTAAATTTATTCAGCCATTTCTAGTTCATTTTAAATGGTCATGTGCGGTGACAAATGATTCATTTAGCAATGCACATAATATATACTTTCAATTATATAAATCTGTCAATTCTTATGAGGTCATAAACCTGCAGGCATAATAGTTAAGAATTTCGATAACACTTCACAATATGTATTAACTAACATTACTAACAATGAGCAATACACTTGTTACAGTATTTATTAATCTTTGTTAATGTTAGTTCATATTAGCTCAGGTCCATTGAATAATATTAACAGATACAACTTTTGTTTTTAATAATGTATTAGTAAATGTTGGAATGAACATTAACCAAGATTAATAAATGCTATAAAAAAGTATTGTTCATTGCTATGCATGTTAAACCTTTAGTTAACTACTATTAAATGAGTGTAACAGAATGTCATCTTGTGACCCTATGTATGTTAATTAATATTAAACATGAAAAATTCACAAATCTACACCAAAGGGCAAGACGCAGAAAACAGGGTCCCAGTTGCAATCATTTGCATTTATACTACGTCTCTGATTTTTAAAAAAAAGAAACTGTAATGGACATTCAAAACAACATTCAAAGCAGTGATTAGCAGAACGCAAAGAAGCCCTCCAAATCTGGGCCACTTCTGACAGTAAAGAGGCACATGGCCTTCATCGCCATTCAGGCCAATTACTGGGCCGAAACAACTCCACAGCTTTACTGAAGGGAATATCCTGAATAACAGATGAGCCAGAATGGGGGAAAAAGGACAAAGAACTGAATAACGGTGGAATAACAAACTGTACTTGAACTTCAACTCACAAACAAGTACATATCTGACCCTCCAAGAAATGCAATGAATTACCTCCCATGTTTACATAATACATTGATATCCATAATATTATTATTACCAATTAGTATTATGGCAAACTGACACACCCTGCATAGACTTTTCAGAAAATTCAACATTCAACAGCAGAGAGAGAGTTTCCTCAGCAAACGAGGTCAGGAGTCTTACACACCATATTTCTGTTTCATTCACTGATGATGGCAGACCAGGGTGCCTTTTTGTGAGAGGGGGTACAGGCTACATATCAGTACATGCTTGAATACATCCTTCAATAGGATAGCATTCCACGGTGCCAGTCTTATGAGGTGATTTAACAGGAGCCATATGCTCAAACAGATCTTATGTGCAGCTCTTCTGGGTACCACCATGAATCAATACTGAATAAGTCTAAAAATGAAATGACAAACTAAATGAATACGTACATGAAATGAAAACGTGAAAAAAAATGTCCACCCATTAGAAGTTTGATGTCATTTGGCCATACACAGCACTGCTCATATGAAACAGTCATTAGTGACTGATACTAGAGCATAGCCTAAAAATATACCTGGAGCAATTTTGGCTTCTGGTCACTGCTTTTTCCATATGCAGGTACTCACACTGTTAACCCTGACTGAGTACAGAATGAATAATTATGTCTCATTAGTGATTGAGTTATCAACTGTGCATGACCACAAGCTATAGGCATCCCTAAACACTACTATTGTGTATATATGTTAATTATGCCCACTTCAAATAAACAGGAAAGCTTCCTACTTATGTATAAAATATGCAGCAAATGAGTTGCACTTGCACTTGTGTGATGTCTTTATGTGCCATAACTGAATGTACTGAAAGTAAACAGGCTTTCTCCCCATTCACTTTCATATGCAAAAGAGCAGCCTGGATATTCTGCTGAACTTCTCCATTTGTGCTCCACAGAAGAAGAAAAAAAAGTCTCGAACAACGCAAGGGCAACTAAATGATGACAATCCTTAATTTTTGAGGAATTATTAATTCAACAGATGTATAAAAACTGGATTTTTTTTATTTAACGTATACATAATATACTTCTTTGGATAGAACTAAAAAAAACAGACTCTAGGTGCCCTGCATACAGTGAATGCTCCATATCTGCTGACAGGGAGTCAATAACATTAGGAAAACCCTTCCTGTTCATCCACAGCATTTCAATAGTGCAAGCTCTGCAGATGGGACAAATGCTTGTGAACCTGACTGAAATACCACAATAGTGGATTCGGACTGCTGCTACCCTAACCCTAAATCAGTGCCCTCTGAATGGATAACGGAGTAAAATACCAGCAATACCATTTCTGTACCATAGCAACACCATGGTGTTTAGATATTTTATGTAGCTTGGAGTATCACGTCAAGACCTTGGTACTGTATGTAAACACTTACAAAAAAGTAGCATCTTAATTAGGAGCCTTAATTAGAATCACTGTTTATTTCATTCTTACAGTGAAGACTAATGCAGTGTTTCATTTTACATTTGATTACTAGTTTCAATTTATATAATATTTCTTGAATACTACTGTTAGATAGACCAACTTGAAAACTTTTTATTTATATAATTGTTCCTGTAGTTTTTAATTTCTTATTTTTGTATTTCTGACTCTTTACCTCTATTCAATCATTATTATTTATTTTGTCATCAAGAATTCCAAACTTTCAGTGGTATCGAAAATATTGGTATTTTAACAACCTTGTTTCCAGTTTTTAAAAAAAACAGCAAAAGATACCATACTACTATCATGGTTGTTGAGATATGCATCATGGTATTCTTGGAAATACGTTTCCAGTATTCCCGGAGTACTAGGTAAATACCCTGGTAAATGACTTTCAGCAGCATCCATCACAGTTCCATGGTATTATCATCTGATACCAGTGCAGTTCAATGTCCCTGTGCTTTTTTGTAAAGTTAGACTGAGTGAAAATACCATGGTTTTATTCAAATATAATTTGTACATACCACAGTATCCTTTAAGTACTACATAAAGGACCATAGTACATGTTCAAGTAGCATGAAAATACAATTTTCAGACATGTAACACGACAACGCCTAAGTATCTATGAGTATGGTAATCATTACCATAATCACTGCTCAGTGCCATAGTACAGAGATGGTATCAGATGGTAATATACCACAGGGAGCAGCACGCCACACATCTGTCTGTCTAGCCAACTGTCTTTGATTACATATCACAGAGTCGGTTAATAAAAAATAAAAAAAAGAGTCTTTCTCAATTCTTATTCATAAACACAATCAAACCAACTCACCGATACCGAAGGCTTTGGCAAACAGCCATCGCAGATTAGCCGCTATTTTGGCTCGGGCTGAATCATACATTTCCAGCGGCACGATCTCCAGCGCCTCGCCCGCCGCCTCCATCTTTCTGCGGGCGCTGTCAGCACCCAGCTCCGCGTCCATCCTGCGACCACCGTCTGCAAACACACAAGCAAAAGCACTTTCAAACAACCTTTTGAGGGCATGCGGCGTTTCATAAGCTACATGTCAAGCATTGGGGTGTCATAGAGGCTTTGGAGCAATAACTCAGTTCTTTGGTGTCAAAGCTAACTAGCACATGAGCAGCTTTTATTCCAATATTACACACTATAATTATAATAACAATAAAATTCCAGACACAAACGACATGTATATTTGTTACAGACAGCTACTGAACAAAACAAACCTGACCGCCTGGATCCTGACAAGATAAGCTAACTTAGCCTGTGATTAGTTTATATAGAAAGTAACTAGCTAGCCGTCGCCCAGGTAGCTAACAAACACCAAAATAATTTATGAAATGTTCAAACACTCACATGGAGAGGTAGATTTAACCATCTGAGAGAGCTGCTGTCCTGAGCGTAAACTGGTTTGCATGTTTTGACTGAAATACAGTTACAAGCAGCTAACAGCTAATGCTGCTTAATGAGAAGAGGACTAGCAACCCGCAGCTATAAAAAAAAAACAGCCCCTTTGTCAGCAATTAATGAAAACAGCCATATTTACCGCCACGTACCTTCCAGATAGTAAACTATCAACAATCCACTCTGGCAAATCTGTGGGAGAAAAATGAGAGAAAAGGGTAAAAGGCTCCGGCGGGAGTCATGAGGCCACGTTCAGTCCGAACAGATACGAGCGAGTGTCGGTGGCTGAATGACAAACCCTTGAGAGTGTGTTACAGCCTTCACTACTACCACACTTCAGAATAACAGCAACAAACGCACACTGTAAATACAGTTTCAAATGCGAATTATTGTCGATGTGCTGTTGTGAATGAGAATTATGCAGACAGATATTGTTTGTTATTAGGCCTGATGTTGTGTTTTGTTGAGAAAAGCACGCACCTGTGTTACCTGTGTTTTTAAAAGATAACTGGAAATGCTTAGGGATGACGCTAAATTCTGGAGCTGAAGCTGAGCTGATTCTTGATCTGTTCTAGTTATATCACCATAATTATTTGCTGTATTATTTTTGATCATGTTTATGGGCATTCCAGCCCTATGGATGAAGTCAGGTTACACATAATGAACACTGATAATACAGTGTGTTGTTTACAGGTCTTTATTGCCCTGTCTGTTAGTTGTGATAGATAGGCAATTTATTATTTGCAGATTCCTGGTGAGTTTATTGTAATTACGTAATGTAAAATATATAAAGGTAGGTACTGTAACAGGGAGACACAAGTGTGATATCAAGTTTCCAATTTGTATATGGGTCAAAGAATAAAAGGGGGTTTCTAGCATCAAAACAATAAAAGTACAATACAGCTTAATTATATTTTTCTGCACATTAGAATGTGTTCTGTTTCATTCATTCATTCATTCAGTCTGAGTAAAAAAATAATAACTATCATACATTTTTACAGAAGACACCCACTAAAATGTCATTCAGTTTAACAATAGTTTATATAACAAAAAATCTTGTCAAGCATATTTAGAACAGGATTAAGAACAAGAGTCATCAGATGACTCTTAATTAAATACGAAGTTGTTTATTACCCTTTACATCGTTGCCTCCAAACCACTAGGTTTTTTATCCATTTGTCAGCAAGAAGTTTTTAATAATTTAAAATATAGTAAAATTTTGTATGATCACTTTTTCTTTTATATATTTCAATAAGTACAGGTCAGAATAAGTATGAATAAGTATAATTTTTTCATAAATATCCCACCAGGAAAAAAACTGTTTTGTGACTGTAGTATTTTGTCATGTCATTAACATTGTTTAGAGCATAAGAAAATTTTTGAAAAATAAAACTTTTGTAAAATTATATTTTATTCATATGTTATGCCATGTCCTCTGTAGCGGACATCGGGACTTTAAAAAGATTTATATTGTATACCTAAATTCCCTGTTATCCCACCAGTCACTATTGTGACCATCAAGATGTTTACTCATTCTATGACCACACTCAACAAAACTAAATATATGTGAATTCATATATTAATACTAGACACCTTAAAGATAATGTGTACCAAAAACCTTTGTCATATCTTTGTTAACATACTTTACTAGCCTTTTATTTTGGAGCGTTGATGCTGTTATCATCTTCTCAAGGTTCAAACAGGAAATAAACTACTCTGGTCATGTGACAATTTGCACCAACCATGTGAAACTGCACATATTCAGCTGAGACCCTTTATTTATTTTTTTCTCCATATTTGCAGGAAGTGCACTAAAACATCAGTCAGTAAGGTTTTTAGAGTTTTATCAATGAAAAACTTGTTTAAGGTCACTATTGTGACCAGTGGGATTAAATGGGTATTTAATTCGCGTAATAATGTGTTTTTGGGGCAACATAGAATGAACAAATAAGCTCCAATAATGGGAGCAAAAATTAGCAAGATTTTCATAATAATATCTAACATTTAATAGGAATATTGATACATAATTTTTTATCTATTCATTTGTTGTGTCTCCCAAAATGTGTAATAAACATGCTTTAAATCCTGGTGTCCTCCACAGTGGACATGTATGAAATTGATGTCCTGTTTCATAACAGAAGGTCATATTTTGATTTGAAACCCCATAACATTTTCCTGAGATGTTGATTTATGACACAATTTGAAAATGAATCAGATTTAAATTACAGTATAATTACAAAATATTATCATATTTATATAAGGATGTACAATTTTATCACTAAATTAATGTCAGTCATTTTCAAAGACCAATGAGAGGAAGTGGTCATAGTCAAACCTCCAATCATATCTCTGAAAAGCCCTGACATCCAGACTTAAAACCGTGACATGTAATATCTCAGAGAAATCTCTAAAAACATAATGTCCTCTACAGTGATAACACTCCATAGCTAGTAGTCCATAGGATAATATCTGTTACGTCGAATGATCATGGAACATTATTTCACCCATATTTTTACATTTTATTAATTTTCCCCCAGTTTTTTTGAAAATTAAAGTATCACTTTACTTGCATTCCATACACTTATACAAATCAATTTTATTTGACGCTAACACCAAAATGGGACATCTCACCTTTGACCCATATAATTGTATTTAGCAATAATACACCATAAGACACTTTTGTTTTCAAATATGAGCTTAGATCCAGGTTTAGAGTTCTACATTTTTCATGGAACTACTGTTGTTGTGAAGGTGGATCTACTTTTAGTTTTAGCTGAGATTAGTTACGGCTTTAAATCACATGCAGAGTATGCATGCGTGTGTGTTTTTAATAGATTTTTTATAATAATAATATTTAGAAGTGCTTTGACTGGTAAAGTTTTCTCAGTTTTCTAACACCAGCTTATTGGACTCATATATATGCAGGACTTTCTGTCAGCAGCCAACCACTGGTCTGCGTTCATTTGAAGTATCTGACGAATCCCTCTCCTTAATAACAGGCATTATCAGAATCAGAATCAGAATCAGAATTAGCTTTATTGCCAGGTATGTTTACATGTACGAGGAATTTGTTTTCGTGACAGTTGTTTTTCCACAGTGTAACAGAATGACAGTGCCAGAACAAAAAACACAGATAATAAAATAAAAACAGAACAAGTAAATAAGGAATAAAAATAAACAAATCGACAATTGTATGTACAGTTATATAACAATAGACAGTTGTATGTACAGGTATATTATGTGCAAATTGAAATGTGGACTGAGTGTGTGTGTTAGATAAATATGTGTATGAGTGAATAAATAGTGTGTAACACAGTTATTGTCAAGTGGTCATGAGATGGATGGCCTGAGGGAAGAACTGTTCCTGTGTCTGGCCGTTCTGGGGCTCAGAGCTCTGTAGCGTCGACCAGAAGGCAACAGTTCAAAGAGAGAGTGGGCTAGGTGTGAGGGGTCCCGAGTGCTTCTGCCAGCAACCTTGTTGCTCACTCTGGAGCGAGTAAGTTCTTGAGAGAAGGGAGGGTGTACCAATGATCGCTCAGCGTCCGGACTACCCTCTGGAGTCTTCTTGCTGGGTCGATTTTGGTACTGATCTGAAACCAGAAAAACAGTTATTGAAAGTTCAGAGGACAGATGCAATACTGGCGGAGTAAACTGTTTTTCCACATCCATCTGGCTGAACACCTGCAAAGAGCACGCCACGGATGCAGCCATCAGCGTCGGCGCCATCGTCATTGTCCTAACAATGCCATTATCATTTATTGAGAATAATAATGAGTTAGTGATCCTTTCTTCACTGTTGCAAAAAAATCATATCTATATGTTAATACTGATAATAAATATTCTTTTATATTTACTTTTTGTTTGAATGGCCATTTCCTTCATTTAGAAAGTCACACCTCAACACTTATTCATCTTGAAAAGACTTTTATTGAGCAATCATTCACCTCCTTGCACTGCCCTGCTCTGAGTCTTACAAGCACTACAAAACACTGCCTTTGACTCACAATATTTATTAATGTGAAGACATTATACTTTGGGCAAATTTTTTACCCTGTGTACTGTAAGAACATGCAGCAGATGCAGAGGTGCGGTCATTGTGGATTATGTAACTTTATGCTGGTCTGACTTAACTGATGCAGTCTAAATCTTTGGATTAATAAGAAAAGGTATGCCTCCATATCTCTCAAGCCTCCGATTTAACAGGGAGTTTGCAAAATGGTAAATAAATGAAAATAGCATTACCATTCTGTAGTGTACTTTACCATGAGGTGTGCAGGCCTGTTGAGCAGGAAACAGATTCCAGCTACTCAGGAAGGAAAATTATGCCTAATGCTATCCTGATGTTTGTTTTAATGTTTTATACAGATACTGATGTTTTGTAATAAATTAGCTTGCATGGAGTTTGTTACGTGAGGAGGATTCTGCACTACATGTACTGTATCAAGCAGGGGCTGGCTGCATAAACTGTTTTGACTAGTCTTAAAAAGTTAGTAATCTAATTTTTTTTCTTTAAGACTGGTCATAACAGTTATGAAAAGGTAGATTGGTCTCATTTGTATTGGAAAATTAAGACTGATTACCCCTTGGCATCTGCTAGTAGGTCAAACTAGTTCTTAAGACACAGTCTTAACATGGTGGCTAAGCAGTGGTGTATAAAGTACCTGAAGGCCATACTCAAGTAAAAGTACAGATATCTTACCAGAAAAATGACTTTGGTAGAAGTTGAAGTCACAGTTTAGAATATTACTTGAGTAAAAGTACGACAGTATTTTTTATTTTAAACGTACTTAAGTATTGAAAGTAAAAGTACAAGTAAATGCAAAATGGAAAAGAAGCAAATAAATATATTCAAGGTTCATACACAGCTTGAGTAGCAAGATTGTCATCTGGTATTTAGTGTCTTTCATTCCAACATAAGAAACATTTCTGGAATCTGCATCTGAAATAGCATTTAGATGTATTTACACAGTTTATGTATCTCAGAGGGGACATGAATGCATATAAACTGCAGTTACAGATGCATAAATAATCTTTTGTTTTTAAAATAAAATGTTGAATACTGATATTTGAAATAACTTAAAACATGAAAAAAATAGTCGCAATGGGAAATTAAAACCGCAGTAGGTTGACACAAGTGACTGTTTAATCCGTGTAGTCCATTGAGATTCAACCGTTACATTCCAACGAATGATTCCCTTCAGAATCAAAGCATTTGACTGTGTTAATGAGTGAATCACGGAATCATTTATTCAACCGATTAGTTCAAAAAGCTGATTGTTTAATAAGTAAACACCGTCCATTGCGCAGAGACAAAACACAGTGCTGTGTGTAAAAATCTTTGTTTTTTCTATTTTCGTTGGCAAAATTTGGCATAAACAAGCAATATTATGTCTAAAATGTAAGTCACTTATTGCTTTACTGAACTTGTATAAAATGATTATTATGTGTTCATGCTGATATCTGCAGAACAATGGTATTCTTTGTGTGATATATATTAAGTTAACTATATTAAATTATTTAAATATAAAAAACATACAGAAAATTTTTTGCCGTCTACAATTTAGAATGCCTTGATTTTTGAGTTTTAATAGACTAATAAATCAGCGTGCGTGCGTGCGCTCTGAGTGTGATTTGGTGATATAGCCTACTTGATAATGTCAGATTCGCACATCATTACAACAACACTTACCATATTATCGCAGACGATGCTGTATATCGCACACACCAGACTCGGCTTGAGTGGAAAATGAATCATCCGTGGTTGTGCGTGCACTTGTTTGCACATGAGCATAGGTGTTTTTAGGAGTCTTAAGTTGCAGACGCCAGACCACTGATTCGTAAACCTGTTTTCCTGCAGTCCGTGTTTTTCTGACTATTTTGTAGTAAGTAACGAATATGCTTCGGGGGAAATGTATCGGAGTAAAAGTATACATTTTAATTAGGATATGTAGTGGAGTAAAAGTAAAAGTTGCCAGAAATATTAAAATTCAAGTCAAGTACAGATACTCCCAAAATACTTAAGTACTGTAACGA
>JADLZN010005480.1:0-160371 GCA_018155175.1 Sinocyclocheilus anophthalmus | reverse complement strand
TCAACATGCACCTTCGAACACATACTGGAGAGAAACCTTTCCAGTGCCACCTCTGCGGCAAGACATTTCGCACACAAGGTAATTTCACAGACAGAGTGATTTAGCTCGGGCTATTTTGATTTCTAGTTCATTTTTAAAATCAAATCCATGCAGTTTCTGTATTAGTTTTGTATTGTTAACCAAATGTTTGCTGATTGTTTGAACAGCGAGTCTGGACAAACACCACCGCACACATACAGGAGAACGGCCATATAGTTGTGAGTTTTGTGAGCAGCGCTTTACTGAGAAAGGCCCTCTCTTACGCCACATAGCCAGCAAACACCAAGAAGGTCGACCACACTTTTGCCACATCTGCAACAAAACCTTTAAAGGTAAGATATCTGGACAATTACACTTTTGAGGCAGTATTGAGAACAATTATATAGATAACAAAAAGAAAAAAAGTAGGGTAATATTATTAAATGTTTGAAGAAATGGTATTTGAAATAAATATAATTTGCATTCTAATATATATAAATATAGAACTATATAAATTCATTAAGTATTTATATAAAAGTTAATTAATTACTTAATAGGTTTTTATTGCAAACGTTATAGCATTTACATAGGTTATTTGACAGCAATTTTTGATTCATTACTGCAAAAAACAGTACAGAATAATATATATTATAGTATATATATATATATAGTTATATATAATATATATATATAAACACAACAAAACACAATTGATAAAATTTATACTACATAATTAACATTATTTATTAAATTAAAATAAACCTTTTATTGAAATTATGACATTTAGGACAAAGTAAATATATTATTTTATAAATAATATATTTATTTTATTTTGGCAACAAATATATTTTCATTAATGTCAAGCGGAATATATAAAAATTTATTGTATATTATAGTAATAACTATGTTATATATTTTTTATAGTTATATATATAATAATATATATTAATAAACATCTAACTGTTTAGACCAGTGTTTCCCAACCGGGGTCTGTCGGGAGCAGGGGTGCTGTGTAAAAAATAATTTTATTTTTAATTGCTAAAATGTTCAAAAAGCATCTATTATATAATATCAATTTATGATGTCACCAATAATTAGAGATGCACAGAAATTAAGGCTGCCGAAAATGAGTTCACCGCTCAAGTTTCACTTTCACGTGGTGTGAAGCCTGCGTATTAACGCTTATGCTGTGCGCTCCGCTCAGTCGCTCCCACGGCTTTATACCGTTCATGTGATCGGAACCGCAAAGTCCACACTAAAAGAGCGGTCAGGAAACAGTCGATCGTAGGCCTAGTACTCGTATGTTTCTGTCTGCAATAGCACGACGCTGTTGTAACATGGTTGTGGTATAGCTGCTATGGCAACGATGGAACGCTGCCCTTAATTATTGATCTGCAACGATAATATTAGCTCGCGTGTTCTGATACTAATAGCTTTCAGGACCAAAACCCTTATTTGGATAATTGGTAAAAAAAAATTAAGTAAAAAGTTAAATATTTTAACCCTACTTTTAGACCTACCTGAAAAACTAAAAAGCAAATTATTTAATTCGAAGGCCTGTCGTTAATTTTATTTGTGCTATCATTATTAATTACTTTATTTGTTCTTATTTTATTACTGACTGGTTACTTGTCATTTTTTATTCAATTCAAAGACCAAAATTACCCCACTGTAAAATAAAAAAAAACACTGAATGAGCAAAAATGTGTGAGATAGCTAGTTATAATGGTAATTTAAATAATGTTTACATATGTATAAATGCCTACATTAAATCTGTCATATAAATTGGTCTTTTCTTTAGAAATTAGCCTACTGATTGCCACCACTGATGGAGAACATTTTTTAATAATATTAAAAATATTTGTATGACATTATATTCTGCAGTTCTTTCCTGTTGTTCCGAATATCTATACTTTTCAAATTATAATATCGAAGTTAGAAATTCAAATATTACAAAATGAATTTTGTAGGGTGTCACAAATTTGTTAAAATTTCCAAAGGATGCCACGACTAAAAAAAGGTTGGGAAACACTTGTGTAAATATATAATGATTGCTTATATAGAGGTTTATATTTTATGCTTATATATGTAATATTTTTCTAACTATTAGATATCTTCTAATATCTAAATTGATACACACACACACACCCCTCTTGTATAATGTATACTACATAAAAAACATGTATTTATTAAATAATAATAATTAAATATCCCATAATACCCCATCAGCCATTGAGCAGCTCCGTGTTCATGTACGACGTCACAAAGGCATGAGAAAATTTGAGTGTACTGAATGTGGTTACAAGTTCACCAGACAGGTATGAATTAGATGTATCTATGGATTAACATATATCAGAAAAATTACTTTTACATTTCCTACTTGATGTCTAAGATCTCAGCATCTCTATCCTGCTTTTGACAGGCACATTTGCGACGACACTCACAGATCCACAACCGTGTGGAGAACTACAACCCCAGACAGAGACGCTTACGTAACCTGGTAGTGGAGGAAGAGAGTGCAGCTGCTTCATCTAGTCCTCCCAGCCAGGCAGAGGCTCAGGCTGAACCAGCAGACATAGTTAACCTAGTTATCCAGCCAGAGGTGGTTGTGGTGGAACAGGTCATCTCTGCTGGAGGAACAGGAGGAGAGCAGGCCACATGTTCAGTGACTGATGGAGCAGTGAGTGGTGAACAGACTGAGACTGGAAGGACTGATGGTGGAGTGGAGCAGACTCCGTTCACTGTAGCAGATGTGATGGAGCAGACCCTGCTGGTGACCGATGCATACCCCATCCATCAGTCCAGTGTGGTGGTGGAACTGCCCAGCTCTGCAGCTGATGGGAAAGTCTAAATGAAGGATTATGACTACAGAGCAACAAGTATGCAGTTTAAAGGGGTAGTTCATCCAAAAAAGAAAATTAGCCCATTATTTACTCACCATCATGTCGATCCGACAACACGTAAGACCTTCGTCGTACTTCGTAAACACAAAGTACGATATTGACTGAAATCCGAGAGCTCTCTAACCCCATAGACAGCAAGGATCTACCACGATCAAGGTCACAGACAGGTCGTAAGGACCATCGTTAAAATAGCCATGTCCACAGTAATTGTGCGCAAATCAAAATAAATGAAGACTTTATCAATGAATTCTCTCTTCCGGGACAGGTCCTCTGCAATGAGTGATCGAAGGGCGTAGGTGCTGCTAACGTAACATTCACTTGATTACAAGCAGAGGAAAGACAATGGCGGCAGTGCCGGTCAGTATTTTGTTTTCTTTGCACACAAAAAGATGAACAAAGAGGTCTTACGGGTTTAGATCGACATGATTAATGAGACATTGTAAATAAATAGCTTTCTTGCATTAATTTATTATCTTCAAAGAACATTTCAGTGGACCTGGTTGTATCAAGCATTTCCATAACTACATTTTTGTGATCAATAGATTGCCTACCGGAGTCAGTAAAATTCATTTGAACCTAGCTTCTGCAAAAATGTTTAGCGGTTAACCAACGTTTTTCAGTAAGACTGTCTACAACTATTAATTGAAAATGTTCTTTCACTGTTTGGATGAACAGACAACTTAAAAGCTTTTTATTATATAATGAAAAACGAATGCACTATGCCTCTCTTATTTGTACTTGCACTTGAAGTTACAAGATGTTTGACAAAATTGGATACAACAACATTTGACAAGTTCTTGTAAGACTATTAAAGACTATTATAAAACAAGAAAACAGTCATGAGCTTCATGTATACTTTTGATTTAATGGAATAAACCATTCTAATATTGTCATAATTCTAACTCGATGGAAAATTGTAAATATCTAACAAATCTGAAGGGCTGCGCAGAACATTTGAACCTTAAAACTGTATGTCGGCCAGCTCTCCTGTAATTGTGATCTTACTACATATACACAAGAAAAGCACAACAAGTAACAGTGCTGGCCTGGCAGTTATTTATTGATTGACCACACAAACAAACATTACACAAATCATCGCCTTGTCTGTATCGTACGAATGATTTTGGCTACAAAACAAACTAAACATTTTGTAAGAAAAATAAAATAAACATCAAGTACCGCTTAAGCGTGTATCGTCAAACACATACATTTACTCAAGAATAACGAGATACTGAATTACTACTTCCAGTTATTAGTACAGCATCTGAATACAATTTGACATAAAAATACAATACCTTCATTCATTCCTCATGTTGTCTTCATGACATCAATACATTTATTAAGACAGCTTAATAAACACAAGATGTTTCTCATAAACTGTAACACACCTTCCTTTAAAATAAACTATGACTAGATAATAAACGTAATTTAATATTAAAATATGAGTTGAAAAGCAAGTCGGATACAAATTCACAAAAAATGTGATCACTGCATGCACGCTAGATTGTCTGAAATATGTAATTCTAGCAAGATGAATATTAAACAATGGGTTATGCTGGGACACAGTTATGTTTATCTGTCAAAAAATTGTTGTTTTTGGAAAATCTTGAATTCTCCTAAATATTTAATTTCAGACTTTTCACTGTGTCTATAAAATAACATTTGTTATCCACATTGCAGAATCCTGTCGAATCACGCTACTTTCGCCTTTTGGAATGATTGGGTCTCAAAATTATATATTTTTTAAAAAGCAATTTTACTTCACATTAGGTTATGTCATTTGTATTATATTTTTTGTGGATGTTGACTTGAAGTTGCAATGCTGTAGATCACTTTAGGAGGTCCATGCTGAATTATAAAATAAATTAAAAAAGAAAAATGATCATAACCTTCATGCAATTTCCATGGTATGGATTGCTTGATATTCGCCAAACATGATTTCACTATTTCATCAGTCAGTCTCTGTTCAAGGTAAACACAGTCAGCATTAGAAATGCATGCAACAATTAAAGCTGTAGTAACACTGAGTTACAGGGTGAAATAATGCAAACACTGTCCATTCACCAGCTCCCTTTGCTGCCCAGTTGAGGGGAATATGTCATAAAGTGCAAAACACCTAGTAGCAACATCACATTGAATAACCTTCAGTCTCATGTTTCGAAAAGTTCTCAATGCACTTCATTGACATCTTGGTTGCGGTTCTGATTGACATTATTGTTGTGGTTGTGAAGTGCCTGGTTGCGGTGGTGTCTGTGGAGATGGATGGCGTTGACCTCAGGTATGTCGATGGGTTCGAAGGTGCTTGGAACAAGAGGCATGAACTGTCGGAATATGCTGACACTTCCATGCCAGAAGGTGGGCTGGGGGAGCCGGCCAGCTGGGGTCCAAGATCGAGTAGAGGGGTCGTAGACCTCCACCACATCAGATAGCTCGAAAGTGTCGTCATAGCCACCGGACACATAGAGTCGACCGCCCAGGGCTGCTACACTGCCTCCAACATGAACCTGTGGAAGGTGAGACTTTTTAGTTATCTGTGTGAATGCCTAATGTGAGTCAATGATGTGATGCTCATATATTGTCCTATTAAATTGTTCAAAAAACCCTATAAAAATGCAATTTATACATACAGTGATTTAAATACACCTGTTTTATGATCATGTTTTTAGTTTTTGAATGAACATTTTTATATTTTTTTGAGTGTAATACAACTGTCCTGATATCAAAAAAGAAAAACAAAAATCATATTAATATGATTAATCATAGCAAATAATATCAAATTAAAAGAAAAGAAAATCTTGGGATCTTTTATTATCTGATTATTTATATAATATTGTTAGAAAAAATAAATACAAAAAATCTATTAATAGTATTGATTTTTGGTTTGAAAGTTGAATTAAATAAAGCGCTTTTAATTTTTTGACAAACTTTGTCTTTCAAATCCAAGATGTGTGGTGTTGCCGGAAAACGTCGTCCAACCAACATCCAGAAATGAAAAGAGAAAAAAAATCTTAAAACTGGAAATTATATCATAGATAGGACCCCCGCCGACCCTCCCTGAAGGTTTTTTGATGTTTCGTCAGCGAGTCCGCTAACATTTTATATCCACACAAATTTTCATGGCAATTGTTGTTTTGAGTTGGTAGCTAATTCTATAAATAGTTTTTATTCAATCTGATTGTGCCCTAGTGACGGTTGTTCAGAGCAGGGGTACTCAAGTTCAGAGGCCAAGCGGGCTGCATTTAAACTACATAAAATGCGAAGGGCCACAAATTACAACTTGCATCATCAGACTTTATTTAAGACAATATTTGCAGATTTACTGATGTGATTTGAAATACAGGTATACTGTAGTTTTGTCGAAGTCGTGTTTGTCCTATTTAAATTAACACTGAGCAATGACTTATATATATATATATAATAGTAAAAATCGGAACAAAAATTGGATTTGATGCAAAAAAATGCATTCATACTCAGAGGATTGATCAAACTCAAAATGCTAAAACTAAAAACATTCTTGAGCAAATATAGTTCACAAATTTCTTTAGAAAGTAGTATTATTTTTCATATTTATATTAACTATATTGTATCAATATTTTAATTTTAAAAATATATATCACTATTCTCCCACCATGATTCTGAAAAAAAAAAACAGACAACTAAACAAAATAACATGTAATTTACTGTACAGGTACGAAACCATGTAGTTTTAGTAAAAAATTGTCTTGCAGTCATAATTATAGAATCAAATATTCAACAAATTGATAAAAACACAGTAAAACAAATGTCCGAGTAGGTCAATAACGCATGACTGCTTCAAAAAAGATTCACTTGTTCCTCCTGAAGGAATCACGTTTTCGAAACTAGTCTCATTTAAGTACTTGGCGCCACCTGCTGGCATTACATTTAATGAACAATTTATTGAAGCTCGTTCAGTTCAAAAAGGTTACTTATTCGATTTTGACGCTTCTGTAGACAGCAGGTTTATATCCAAACTCGTTATGTCCAGGTACTTCTGTGATTGTTTGAATGTTTGTAACACAGAAATAACGATACAAAAGACTAAAGATGTTTCATATAAATGCTCTCTGGTCAGTGGCAGCGCGAACGCAGATTGATGTTAAAGCCTCGTACACACCGGGGAAGATATTCGCGCGCACTTATAGCCACATTTTCGACGCTGTTTTTTGTGTTCATACCCAAGCGTTTTCACTGGCGATTGAGCAGAGGGAACGGTGCAAAGTCACTACCTTACATAGATGGCGCTTTAAATGAAAAACAGAAAATACCACGGTTACAAATCGAACTATGAATTGCAATCCTTCCATAACAATCCATCTATCGCGAGGGGGGGAGGAATTTTTTGTAGTCGCTGGTGCGTTTGTCATAAACCCTTGGTTCAGACACCAAGGAGAAAAGCAGCTCTACATTAATCTGCCTCGATGCATCTCTTGTCCTACTACTTCCTTCTTCGGTTGGTAATCAAGTGTGCTCGCATAAAGACCGTGCTTGAGCGCAAGTCGGTTTACTGTAACTTCAGCAGCCCCAGGACGTGAACAAAAGCTGGTCAATTTGCATGGGCGGCCCAGTTTTACGCGGGCACAAACCAAAAACGAGCTGAGGCGTTTAAAAAAAAATAAAAATGCTTTTCCGCCTTTGCGTGCACGTTGTGTGAACATCACATTGGCGCCCTTTGTTTAGTCGCGATGCGTTAAACGTCAGCGATAATCGCGCACGATATTCGTCCCAGTGTGAACAAGCCTTAAAGCAGTATAGTTGAATAGTGAATTCATTGCAATATGAACAAGATTGCGTGGGGGATTGAATCGGTTGCGATCTAGGTATTTAAATATCCAACATATAGACCGTAAAACATAAGACAAACAAGGTTTAAGGGTGTATAATAAAGTATATAATAATGTAATGCTAATCGACATAGCCTTTATTACCATATATAATATATTATCTGCCTCGTTCTGTGACAAAATCCACACATCAGATCACAAATGTTATTTCAAAAAAGTAAAATCATGTTATTAAATGTCCTCTTTTGTAGGACAATCTTCTCTTTTAAGTTGTTTGGGGCGTGCCGGCTGTTGCTTTTTAATTGCACGTTAGTTACAGCACTTGCAGACAGAGATCAAGCAGCTTTTACTACTGCGATTGTATACATTTAATAAAAAAAAAAATCTAACTGCCTAATATTTTAAGTGCAAATTGTAATAAAAATACATTAATCTTCAGCATGACACGGGCCACAAAATGAATGCAGACGGGCCGCCTGTTGAGTACCCCTGGTTTTAGAGGTACTTACTTTTTTTCCTTAAAAAAATAATAATAAATCGACACTAGGTACAATAGTCACATTTTCTTGTGAGAGTGGGATGAAATCAGATCATTTGAACTTTTTTATGACAAGGTCAGTTCAGGTTGTAAAATGTCATCAAAGGTGTGGTCACGTTAGCAAAATTTCACAAGCAAAAGGGTCCATTGTCAATAGTGATGCAATGGCCAACTTTAAACCTGATGCAAAATCTGTATGGAAAAATGTTTCGTCCTCAAGCGAAATATCAGATCACGTGGATTAGTATTAAAATGACTAAATTTGACCTGTGAAAATTTGTTAAACAATGGTAAATGTGATTGCACCTTAAAAGAGTGAAACAAGTTCAAATTGACATACTTGTGTCATGGGACTAATCTTATCCCAATCGTTTTTCTGTGGGTTGAAGACATCTACTTCTGCCGAATCATCCCTGAAACAAAACAGTTGTCATGAGAAACATGGAAACCTCACTTCCTTTATTGTTTCTTTTTTCTGCGTATCATTAGAAACTGGAAATTTAAAATTGTGAGAAAAAACTGAGCGCCTTACCTTACAAAGTAGATCAACCCATTTAAGGTCACTGATTTGGGGGCAAAGGACCAAGGAGGCAGTTCTCCATTGTTCACTAGTGACCAGCAGTTGCTTTCAGCATCGTAGCACTGAATTGCCATTGTGTCCTCTCCGGTTAAACAGCCGATGGCGTAGAGTCGTCCCCTACACGCTGTAGTAGAACAGTTATCCATGGGATGTGGCATGGGCGGAAGGGCCTCCCAGCAATCTAGAGTATGATCGTAACGCTCTGTGCTGTCAGAGGCTACCACATAGAGTTGACCCTTCAGGACGCAGGAGCTGTGGTACTCTCTGGCTTTCAGCATGGGGGAGACCTCCGTCCACTCATTCACACTGGAGTTGTATCGCCAAACACAATCATAGAGACGTGATCCATCTGAGCCACCTGTTGTAAATGAAGCAGGTTTGAAAGCTTAAACACAATACAAAACAGCCAAAACCAGAATAGATGTTCTTTCCTATCATTTATCAACCCTATTTTTTAAACTTGCCTACACTAATAGACTAACATTGTGTCACTCTTCAGGGTTACTGCTATAAATTGGGATTGTTTGATTCGGTTAACGGTTCTTGTGTAGCCTGATTACAGAATTAATTACTTCTGAGAATCAGTTCATCTTTTTAGTGAATCAAACATACAGCTTACAACTAAAGGTGTCGACATATTAGAGAAATTTCAGCAAAAAAATATTCATTATTATTGTCAGTAGTGTGGCGAACTATGAAGCACAGCTCTTGGAAAGTCACATTCAAACCAAGCAGCTTCGTGAACCTATTTCAATTGAGTAGACTAGCGGAAATCTCTCACGCAAAATAGAGATTATGTGGATTCATACTGAAATACTGGAAGTGTGTCTGTGAAAAATAGCAATGGTAAAAAGTCATTGCACCCTAAGGTATAGGTACTGAAATGAAGTTTTGCCATCATTACTCACCGCCGGTGTTCCAAACCTGTATTCCTATGTTGAACACAAAGAACGATATTTTGAAGAATGCTGTGTTAACCAAAACAGGTGATGGCCCACTGTCCTTCTTCCCACTAGGGAGTCACTGGGGACTGTTTTGGGTCTTCAAATATCTTTTTTTGTTCAACATAAGAAAAGAAACTATGTTATCGCTTGGAATGACATGAGGGTGAGAAATTTACAAAATTGTAATTTTTGGATGAACTAATCCTTCGACTTAAATCAATGCAGTTATTGACTGGTTGTTCATTTTACATGTAGTATAAATACACATTATGTGTTTAGCTAGAAATATTATAAAAAAATGATTGAAATATATTTAAAAAATGTTGTTTTCTAAGCAATGTTATTTAATAAACAGTTAAGGCTTGTTATTGGAATCCTTAAAGTCACTAAAATGCCGGTGTAAATGCACCTTATGGAAGAATCCTTTCAAATTTATATTGAAATGATCATTTGTAATGGAATTGTATTTACTTTTTACCAAATATTACTTGAAAATAGTAAAAGTATCATTAAATAACCAGAATCATGTGGAATCGGAACCGGAACTGTTGAATTCCATAGTCAGTGCTCATTCACCTTTTTATACACCACTTACATAACAGCAAAGGACTACTTAGAATTGAAGCATCATTTAACCGCATGAGATGGTTTCTCGATTGAAACATTGTCCGTATCTGAAGGTAACGTTTATGTCTCCTGAAATCACATTAGTCACTGCTGATCTGGCAGAACATTATGTCCCATCACCACACTCTTACATAGCTGAATATACAGGGGTTTATTTATACATTGGCTGCCATGTTGTAAACAGTTTGGAAAGAAGGACACTCTGAGCCTGCCGGGGGATTTGTGCTTTCTTTCACCTTAGCATGAAATAATTACGGCACAAGTTGAACCTGCTTGTTGAGTATGACTTTGTCCCACAAGGAAACGTCATCATTGTACTACAACATGGTCCGATTATGTCATTGCCCAGGGCGGCTATGCTGTAGCCACCTCCAAGGTGGTCTGGGAATTCTGCTAAGTATCTCCACTGTCCGGTCTGTGGGTTGTAACAATCCACAGTAACAAGCTCATCACAGTCTTGATCACATCCTCCTACCACCACCAGAATTTCGGCCAGGCCGGTGGACGGACGTGGGCGCATTCGATGACTGGGTCGGTCATGCCGGTCATATTCGTAAGACTGAAAGCTGCGTGCCTCGCTGACTAACCGTAAACAGGCTGGCGACAAGTAGACCAGTGGATCACTCTCTACGTGGGCCAGAAGATAGAAACGGCGAACAAACGGCAGGCGTACTTGCTGCAACAACTCAGGCCAGTAATGCAACCGGTGCTGCAAGTCGGCTTTAACCCAGCGCACGGCAATCTGGTATGCCGTTTCTTCCTTATCCACACACAGTCCGTCATCAGACACAAACTCCAGCAGCCGCTTCCACGACAGTCGTTCAAAGTCCATGCTCTTCGCCAGCTCCACAATGTTTCTCAGCACGAAACGGCGAGCGCTAGCTGCTAGTTCAGAACAGGCGTAAGCCTCTGCGAAGTCCAGGATTTCCAAGCAGTTGGAAACATCAAGTCTCTGCTCCAGGAATACACAGCACGCTTCTTTGACGGATGGGAACTGGAAGAGGTCCGCCGTCTTGAGCAGGAGGTCCACGTTGTCATGTGTGACGGTCACGCAACCCGTGTAGCAAAAGTCCACCAGGAGGCCCAACAGTTCAGCCGATACTTCGTGTAGCACCACACGGTCCATGACGCTCTCTCGCAGTGTACCGGCAAACATGGCACGGAAGTAGGTGCTGGCAGCTGCTAGCACAGTTCGATGGCAGTGGAACTCTTTGCCTTCAGCGCACAACGTGACATCGAAGAACTTGCGCTCGGCACGGAGCTCATGGATGCCACGAAGCAAGTTGACCGCGTGGGCTGCATCGAAGAAGGGCAGCATAGAGGGCTGTGTTTGTAAAACTGGTTTCTCCATAGCTTACGGGATTTATCTTGGCGTACGTCTGGTCAGAACTCTGGATTCATCTTTAAAGAGAGAACAGGAGTTTTAGTAGTAGTTTCTCATTTGACTTTGTGAAGTTCTAAAAAAACCCAAATTGAAGTTTCAGCCTACCTGTGTATCTTCTCAAAGCGTTTAAATTTGTGAAAGGGACACAGTAGCTTCTAGAACCAAATATCATGTGGTTATGATGAATGTGTGCAACTGTTGGTCTATTAAGAACGAGTGCTCGTGGCGGGTCTGGTCTATAAAACACCAGCAGTGTCCATTTTCACAACTGGGTGGGGGAGTGGGGGGTGGGGGGGGTCTCCACACACCCTTTAGCTTCACTTACTGGAGATTACAGAAACTTCTCCACTCTGAGTAACTCCTCATAAAGCAACAAATCTAAAGCAGGTTTAAAGGGTAAGGCTAGTTCAGCCAGAAATAAAACTGTGTGATCATTTACTTTAATCTCGTGTCATTCCATTAGTATTGTTTATTTTTTACATTGAAGCACAAAGGAAACAATTATCTTTTCCATATAAACATCACTTGTGAAAAGGACAAAAAGGAACAATAAAAGTATCACAGTAGTATACAAGTTGTGTGCTATATTCTAAGTTTTTCAAGGCAGTATGTGAGTGTCGAGTGAGAAACAGATTTTTCTCTCTGTTGTAGCCCTCAAACTCATTTGCCTACACTAAAGGCCCATTTACACCAATAACGGTAACTACATTAGAATTCACATCAGCTTATGATAATGTTCTATTTATTATAAGCTACCATGCAGTTCTTGTGTTTGTCCTTTTAAATGTTAAAGGGGTCATGATGCTGCTAAAAAGAACATTATTTGGTGTATTGGTGTAATGAAATGTGTTTATACTGTTTAAGGTTAAAAAAAAACATTATTTTCCACATACTGTACAAAGACCGTATAATCATAATAATCCATAATTATGTCCCCACTGGATGTAATGAATGCCTCGTTTATAATGGGTTTTAATGTTTTTGTCTCGTTGCTCCAGCCGGACAGGGCATCACAATATGGTAAGGGGAGTAACATTTCTGTCACACACTTGAGGTATTCGGCCAATCACAACGCACTGTATAGCAGGCCAATCAGAGCACACCTCGCTTTTCAGACCGATGAGCTTTGTAAAAATCAACGCGTTTCAGAAAGGCGGGGCATAAAGGAGAAACAATAATGTACAGTATGTGGAAAACAATGTTTTTTTTTAACCTTAAACCGCAATAAACACATTTCATTACACCAAATAATGTTCTTTTTAGCAACATCATATGACCCCTTTAAAACGTCACAGTTATAGTTAGCATTATAGTTATGGTCCTTAGTGTGAATGGGTCTTAACGACTCATATTTTGGTCTGTTTATCATTAAAAGCTATTGTATAACTTCAGAAGACACAAAATAAAAGTTTTTTTTTTTTTACTTGGCAGTATAAATTACCATTCACTTACAATGCGTGGAAAAAAGCAGCTCGGACATTCTGCTTAACATCTACTGTTGTGCTTCACAGAAGAAGAAAGTAATACGTATGATATGAGGGTGAAAAAATAATTGACAATTTGTATTTTGGGTAAACAGTCCTTTTAAAGTAAGATGAACAAATTCTAAATTATACAATATTCTGCTCACAAGTTATTTCATAAAATGAAAGAGCATTTAGCAGTCTGCATGAATATGCCCTACACTGTTTCTCCTCTATATTCTATTTCTATTCTCAACAAGAGTCACAAGGCAGGTAGCTAAAGTAAGGGATTTTTCAATGGCAGTGTGAGTTTAAAATAAAATTTCCATCTACAGGGTCAGGTATCAAAACAGGTCGGAAAACATGAGTCCTTGAAGGCATAACACAAGCATAGCTTATACTGAAGAGCCATGTGACATTAGGCAGCTGAGCTCAGTGAAGTTTTATGAAGGTTGGCTCATCAAAAAGACTGCGAGAGAAGACGAGAGAGAGAGAGAGAGAGGGGCCCCAAAGGGTCAACCAAACTGCAGAGAAATAGACCTGCTCTGAACAGCAAAGCTCTACAATTTTCAGTGAGAGACCTACATTATGCATAGCAGGGTTGAGGAATAACGCATTCATTTGTGCATGTACTGGGCTCCGAGTATACTGGAAATACTGGGCTGGGTATTTTTGGAATGCATTAGATGCCAATATATATTCTCCATAATGCAGCATCTCACAGTGTTGCATATTAGGCAACTCGCATACCAATTTGCTTACTAGTAGTCTGTTTACCAGTCAGTCTGAGAATAGCATGGCTGGCAGTGACCAACACAAGACTTCTCCTGACTTGTCAATACAGTGTCATGATCTATAGTTATGACTTATGAGACATGATTCATGACTATACACAGGAAACGCATCTCTGTGATGTTGTATGGGCTGCCATATCAACTTTAGGGCTTTCTAAAACATTAGATTACTAAAAATCCTGATCTGTAAGACAAAATATTTCCCAATAAGCATAACGAAACCATTATTGAATATTTATATATAGTTAGACTGAACTTCAAATGTGCCTGTTTACTGGACCCTTGCAACCAGTGGACCTTCTCTGTATCTTCATCTGTACAACTTTAGAATAACAAACCCCTTTATGAACCCCTCAGGGCCCCTCTTCCATCTGGAGAGCCATTGTACACCCTGTGTTTCTCTATAACCAACCAGTGGCCTGCAGTCTAATGTTGCAACCTGACTGAGAGATGTCCATCATAACACAGCTGCCATGGCTCTGCATTCCATCAGCACAAATCCAAAGGAGCAGAGCATGTTTGGGCCTCGGGACAACCACAATCAGGCATTGCTTCACTCTAAGTTAAACCAGTCCTCAATCCATCAATCCATCACATTAGCCTTAAGCTAGGATTTGTTCTTTGGTGGGAGATCAGATGTAGTATACACACACACACACACACACCTCCAAAAACAACACCCACACAACACACACCACCCATACATAAATAATAAATACGCACAATGGATGGTGTTATATTATATTGTTATATATTTAGCTATATAATAAGATTTTATATAAAATGTCTTCAAGTTATAGATGTTGAAAACTCTTCCTCTCCTCTCACCTTCAATTGAAACTGAACAAAAATTAGGTAAGTAGGTAGCAATCTAACCATCAGCACTGCATATAAAATTTATTTGCTTACAAATTTACGGATTAATTTTTTCTTTTTAAATGTTTAGACATTGTATGTTGGGATTGTTACTTTTACCCTTTCATTTTTCATTTCAGACCTTTTTTTTCATTTTCATTTCAGACCTTTCTGCTATATAGCCTATAGCCAAGAGACCTTCAAAATCCAGTCTATTTTAAGATTTGACCTGATGGTTAATGTCATGCATTGCTCATCTTCACCTACTGCCAACTACCAACGAGGCTTCACGTAACAACGGAAACGTTTCTAATATATTTTTAATCCACTGAATTAATCACAAAGACTTGAGTGTTATGATCACTACAGAAACATACATGAAATCGGTTCCCGACACAATAACCGTCTGCTGTTTGTCTGCTTCGGTTGAGAAAAACAACACGAGAAGCGTCACATTTTCACCTTCATACAATGGCTGTTCCTGACGCTTTTCTACTTACCGAATCCAGCTGTTAACGATTTCGGTTGCTATCCGCCTCGGATAGTTTGACAGATTGGTATAAATCGTCCTATATCCCTATTTAGCGTTTAACTTTGCTAGTGTGTCTGTTTTCTCTTGCTCATGTCAGCGCCATGACTCCGCATCATAAGAGACCCTCATTGGACACTTGTGCAGCAGTTACATGATGACGTGATCTCTCGCAAGTTTGACGGTCCAAACTGTTGAACTGACGCCGCACATGGACGCTCATCAATTACTTTATGACATTGAGATTCTCTGTTCCCGTTGTGCGTGAAATCAGTATGTTTGTACTCACTAGCTGTCGAGTCTTTAAAAAGATAATAGATAATCGGGTTTTGCATAAAGTGCTAAACACCGAAAGCTGGTTAAAGTGTCACGGTTTTGAATCAAATGTCCAGTTGTATTTATGCTTGCTTTCTCTGTCATGTTCAGTTTCAAAATCGTAAACGTATTTATCTAGTAGCATGTTATTTTGTATTCATACTCAAAACAAATGTGAAATTTTTCAAGTCATCAAACTAAGATAGATTTTAAATTAACGAGTTGTTCATCAGTTGCATGTTGTGGAAGATGCCATAAGATTTTCATTTTTATTATGAAATACTATTTTTTATTATGTCAGTGACAACATGTCCCTCTACTAATTCAATAAACTACATTTTATTTATTGATTTTACTAGGAAATAGTTAAATAACTAAATGGTTTACTAGTAAAATAATTGATTTTACTAGGAAATAACTATTCTGTAGACTTCTGGGTATTATAAAAAAAACACCACTCTGAAAATATAGTAAGAAGGGATAGTTCACCCAAAAATGAAAATTAGCCCATGATTTACTCACCCTCAAGGCATTCTATGTGTATATGACTTTCTTCTTTCAGTCTAATCCAGTCTGAGTTATATTAAAATTTGTCTTTGATCTTCCAAGCTGTTTAATCAGTGGGTGTTGCAGTGCATCAGGTCCAAAAGAAGTTAAATAAAGTGCATCCATCCATAATAAAAAAGTGCCTCACACGCCTCCGGAGGATAAAACAAAAGGCCTCCTGTAGCGAATCGATCCGTTTTTGTAAGAAAAGTATCCATATTCAAAACGTAATAATCACTTCAATCTAGCTTGCGCCAACAGTTGTACACGGAAGCAGTTCCAGGCGGATGACGTATGAAGTCAGCGTTTCGCATGCGCCATGTGAGTATCATGAGAACCAACGTTTGTTTACAGGAGCAAAGGAAGCAAAGTTTCTTACTTTTTAGCAAAGGAAAACCAGTCTCCTCTTGGCTTATATCGAAATCCTCTGACATTCTTCTTTACAAATCCTTGTTTTGTACTTCTAAATCGTGACCTTTGTTTTGTTTGATATATACCCTGCACTTCCGCCGTAGTCCTTCTGCGGACGCATGTGCAACGCCGAAGTCTTACATCCTCCGCCCGGAGCTGCTTCCGTTGAGCAGTGAACAGTGGAGCGCTATGCTAGATTTTTAAATGTTATTACGGTTTATATGGTATTTCTTTCTTGTAAAAAAACGCACGATTAGCTACAGGAGGACTTTGTCACACCCCGCGAGCGGTGTGGGCACTTTTTATATGGATGGATGCACTTATTTAACTTTTTTTTGACTGATGCACTGCAACACCCGCTGATTAAACAACTTGGAAGATTTCAGACCATTTTTAATATAAAGAAAGTCATATACACCTAGGACGACTTGAGGGTGAGTAATTCATGGGCTAATTTTCATTTTTGGGTGAACAAACCCTTTAAGCCTTGGCCTTCCATAGCTACACACACACAAAACTAGCCTACTTCAAATCTTTAATCAGATTGAACATTTTTGCATTTTGATGTTTGCTCATAATTCTTTTGGCTTAAGAGCAAAGATATTATTTCGTGCTTTGCTAGATTTTGATTTAAGATGCTAGGCCCCCTGTTGCTGTAAAATAATCTTTTCTGTCAAGACTAAGATTTGCATGCATAATCAGAGATAATTATTTGCGCGAATGAATGGTTACATGAAAAACAGAAATCTAGTCAGTTTGAAAAGAACATTTCAGATAAGATTTACAAGATCATGATTAACAAAAACTGTCAGATTTTTTTATTTAATTTAATTCTAAATCTGGATTTAGTATGTGTGTTTAGAGGTTTTTAAATATGAAATGAGAGATGATTTGTGACACATAAATTAAATTACATGGGATCCAATAAATACATCTAGCTAATCCTGAAGCAGTTTTGTGCCAGAAATGCAAATGACTATACATTTAGTCAAGTTAGTTGCTGTTATATATGAACATTCTTAGATTACAAATTACTTATTTCTTCACAATTATTATTTTAAAACAAGTAGCCTCACATTCCCCTGAAGTATGTGAGGAATCATCAGCTTTTATTGGCCCAGAAAATGCTGACACTCCCTTATAGAGAGAAAACGCTTTGATGCTGGCCTCATGCTGCTGCTCCTCATTGATTAGCATGACACTGAGTGCATTTTAACATGCTCACAATTGATGTGGTGAAGAAACTGCCACATAACTTTGATGTATTCATCCTTGAGACTATATTTTGCAAGTCTTTCAATGCAGTAATGCTATAGCTAGAGAGGAATGGGCTGAAATGCACCCTGCTCAGTCTAGTTTAAGAACCCATGATTATTTCTGAGAGATGAGATTGGGTTAGATTGCAGTGTTTATCCATCTGAAATGACTGTACAGGAACATTTTACTCACTAGATGAAGCTATGTCACATATGTATTTGTTTTTTAGTTAAGTTGAATTTAATTTGTTCTGTTATTGAAAACATTGCAAGCAATGAGAATAGTTATATTATATGGTATTATTTATCATATTTATTTATATAATTCTTGTTTATATTATGTAAAAACAAGCAATGATCAATTTACTGGGCAGCAAAAATCCATTGACTATCACGGCATGTCAAGCATAACTGCTTGCATAAATCCAGTGTGCATTATATTCTAATTTTCCACACCTCTTGGCAATGTTAAGCATGGATTTACAGCTTTGCTTTAGACTCACTACCACGTTTGTGCATTAATCATAAAAATTTATAAAAATGTAAGGTTTTGTGTTAGTCACAACATAAGGTTTGGTGTTAGTCATTTGTATTGCTGGATGACGTAAATGTAAAGCTGGATTTAGGCACTGAAGCATATGTTACTGATCAACACATCGGTGGACTGTTTTGTTCTATTATCATTCTGCTGAGCAGAGCGGTGGGAAAAAACACCACTGTCAGACAGTCAGAGCATAAATTATTGAAAGAAGACTACCATAGACTCCACACCTCCAATATGACAAAGAACGCTGAGAACTAATGGACAGCCTCAAGGACGGTGAAATGCCAATAAACACTTCAGGCGGCAGGGAAAGAAGAGAGAAGGGAAATGGTTCAGAGTAAGATTTTGCACAGTTCTCGGCACACAGAAACAATCATAACACTGCATTCAAGAGTGCTGCATGTAAATACACACTTTCCAAAAATAACAATCAGGTTCAGTAAGTAGAAAATATCATCTATTGTTACATCTATTATTGGCGTTGGATAATTGTGGAATTCAGTAGTTTGATATTTCCTATTATTCACTGTCGTCCATGGCAATCACGCTTTTGGTAACTGAAACCAGCGCTACTTTTAAGTCCCACAGACTCACTCTCTATTGTTTAATATGCAGTTTGCACAGTTTGTTTCTCTGTTTTTCAACTGTGGTGAAAATGACCTCATAGGACTTAGTATTAGCCTACTGTTTGTCTTGCTGCTTATTGTTTTGTACATTATAATGGATTAATTTTCTTAGCAGAAGTTTTAAGATAGTATACAGATAATAGGCTATTATTAAATCACTTTACATCAATATTTAATGTCCAGGTATTTATATCGGAAGTTAATTGCTGCTGTGTTGGTCTTGTTGCTGAGTTTGTTTTTTTAAATGGATTTCCCCCCCCATTTACTTCAGTTCTGATTACTGCGTTTTGGTATATTTTGTGATAATGAAATAAAGACTGTACATTGTCCATTGCATATTTGTTAGTACATTAGCTGTGCTAAAGGACCCTGCTTTAGCTTTAGCACTTTAATGTTCACTTGCTAATGTATGGATGTGCACTAAGATCAGAGTGTGTGCATGTGCCGGTCCACGTCTGATGGTGAAACACGCTGAAGATCCTGGGTTGTCACGATCACCAACTGAAGTGCCCTTGAGCTCCACCAGTGGGCACTCCATCCCTGACTTTTGCCATTCACCCTGGACTACATTCCCCATAATCCTTTGCCGGACTCATCATCTATTGCATCACCTTTCACTCATTAGATCTCATCATCAGTTCACAGCTGTCTCACATTAGAAGGACTTTAAAAGATGCACACACACTCGAACACTTCGCTGGTGATTGTTTAGCCTGTAATGATTCCTAGTTTCTGTTATCCTGCCCGTGTTTCCTTGTTTTGCCTTGCCTTGCCTTTGTGTATTTTGGATCTTGGACTGTTTATCTGGTTTTTATGATTGTTTTGCTGCCTGCCCTGACCATTGCCTGTTTACGGATTACTCTTTGTCTTTGCCTGGGATATTATTGTTTGCTGGTACTGGACCCTGCCTGTCTGACCACGTTTACGAATAAAGCCTGCATTTGAATCCTCAACTCGGTTGTCACTATGCCTCCTTCGTTACAGAATCACCAGCCATACCCGGATCCAGCTGCTTTTAGAGCATTCCAGGCCAATCATGGACACAGTGGACCAGCTACTGCACCTTCGGCAAAGAGATTTGTCTATTGAGGATTACGTTCATCAATTTTGTGAGTTGTCCTGTCAAGTGCCTTTTGATGAGATCATGTTAAAGGACCTTTTCTGTTATGGACTTAATGAACCAATGAAATCATGGTTCCCTGAAGTGAAATTCAACTGTAGTTTAAGGGACATTATGGACTATGCTCTCTTGTTATGTGGTTCTTCTTTCACTGTGGGAGAGGCAGAGGACTTTAAATCCCCAGAGACTTTTCACAAAATGGCTACCAGCACAGAGACTTTTCATAAAATGGCCACCAGCCCAGAGACTGTCAACAAGATGACTGCCAGCCCAAAGTCTCTCCACAAAATGGCCGCCAGCCTGGAGGCTGTTCACAAAATGGCCACTGCTCCTGAGTCTCGTCCCATCATGGCCGCCATTCCAGAGCCTGCTCACGTCAAGCCTGCCAAGCCAGAGTCTGCTCACGTCAAGCCTGCCAAGCCAGAGCCCACTCACGTCAAGCCTGCAAAGCCAGAGCCTGCTCACGTCAAGCCTGCCAAGCCAGAGTCTGCTCACGTCAAGCCTGCCAAGCCAGAGCCTGCTCACGTCAAGCCTGCCAAGCCAGAGCCTGAGCCACGTCAAGCCTGCCGTTCCAGAGCCTAAGCCACATCAAGCCTGCCAAGCCAGAGCCTGCTCACACCATGCCTGCCAAGCCAGAGCCTGCTCACGTCAAGCCTGCCAAGCCAGAGCCTGAGCCACGTCAAGCCTGCCAAGCCAGACGCGCTCGCGTAAAGCCTGCAAGCAGGACTGCTCGGTCAAGCCTGCCAGCCAGAGCCTCGCCTCGCGTCAAGGCCTGCCAAGACAGAGCCTCGTCATGTCAAGCCTGCCAAGCCAGAGCCTGCTCGCGTCAAGCCTGCCAAGCCAGAGCCTGCTCACGTCAAGCCTGCCAAGCCAGAGCCTGCTCACGTCAAGCCTGCCAAGCCAGAGCCTGCTCGCGTCAAGCCTGCCAAGCCAGAGCCTGAGCCACGTCAAGCCTGCCAAGCCGGAGTTCTGCTTTCACGTCAAGCCTGGCAAAGCAGAGTCTGCTCACGTAAGCCTCCAAGCCAAGCGGCTCACGTCTCGCGGATCTTCCAGATCAGCTAGTCTCAGATGATCTCCAGAGCCTGAGTATCGTCACTGTCACAGACGATCTCTCGAAGTCTCGGCACGTCACAGGCCCGAAGTCCAGGACTCGTAATGTCACAGATGATCGTCGTCCAGGAGTATCGTCAGGTCACAGATGATCGTCAGAGTCGCACGTCATAGTGTCATCCCAAGCCCGCAGACTCAGCACTTCCAAGACACAACGATCAGCACTTCCAAGACACGCAGACTCGGTGTTTCCAAGCATGGCGGCCACTAATACTCCAGTTTCCCCAGGCATAGCACCCGTCATCTTGGAGATAGATAGTACGCTCTGTCATGCCAGTTAGGCTACGGCCATTTCTGTGTGTGGGCCGCACATCCCCCGTAGAGTTTAGTTTCCACAGAGGTTGCATCTTCCACTGCAGAACCTCACGAGGTGGTGGCGCCCACCTCTAGTCCCTAAATTTAACCCAGAACCCTCTCCAGTACTGGATTTGATCCAGAGCGCACGCTCCAGTCCCAGAGTCGATTCTGTCTCAGAGACTTCCGCCCAGTCCAAGGAACCTGCTCAGTAATTGAATTTATCCCAGAGCCGAGTTCTAGTTCCGAATCCATTCTGAGTCCTGATCCAGAGTTAAAACCACAGCTCATGAGTCGCTCGGGCCCAGAGTCTGATCCAGAGTCGCTCTAGTCTCCGAATCATTCCCAAGTTTGTTCTGTCATCGAATCCACTTCTGAGCTTACTCTGGTCCCAGAGTCCACTCCAGCTCCCCCAGAGGTGGCAACTTTTGTTGCAGAACCTTGCATGATGGTGACCATCGCTTCTGCTCATCTGAGACAGCAGTGGCAACATTCCCCAATCTCTTGGTGTGACCGGGCGCCTCCATTCCAACATCATACAATATATGAAATTCTGTGGTTAATGAAGCTACTGGGCTATGTTCAGACCTCACAGATAGGTTGGCGGACCATTCGCTGCAGGAAAAAACCTCCAGAGGTGGCGGCGCTCGCTGCAGAACCTCCAGAGGTGGCGGCGTTCGCTGCAGATCCTCCAGTGGTGGTGTTGTCCACTTCCGTGCCTCTTAAGATGGGGGTGTCCACTTATGAACACTTTGTCAGTCTTGACGAGGTCATGGTGACCATCAGTGAATCCCATGTCATACCAGTCCCAGCCCAGGAGGCTTTTCCTGAACTCTCCGTTTGCACTATCCTGGCCAAGGAGGCCTTTCCTGAACTCTCTGTTTGCACTGTCCCGGCCAAGGAGGCCTTTCCTGAACTCTCTGTTTGCACTGTCCCGGCCAAGGAGGCTTTTGCTGAACTCTCTGTTTGCCCTGTCCTGGCCAAGGAGGCTGTCTGTGAAGTCTCTGCCTGTGCTTTCATGGCTATAGAGGTCGTTTCTGAATCCTCAGTCTGTCCTGTTAGAGCTAAGAAGGCCGATTCTGAACTCTCAGTCTGTCCTGTTCTGACCAAGGAGGTCGATTCTGAACTCTGTGACTGTCCTATCCTGGAAAAGAAGGCCAGACACGAACTCTCTGTTACGGCCAAAGATGCCATTTCTGAACTGTCTACCAGTCCTGTTACGGACGCTGAGGCCATTGTTAACCTCTCTGTGCTCTTTGTTCCAGTTCTGCCTGATCCGTCCGGCTCATCGGCTCCACCCTGGTGCTCTTCAACTCTGTCTGCTCTGCTCTGGTGGTCATCGGCCCACTGGGAACTATGCTCTCCGGTCCCACCCTGGCTCTCTGCGCTGCTGGAACCAAACCCCTGGCTCTCTGCTTGCCCGGCTCCACATGGACTCTCTGCTCTGCCGGCTATGCCGTGGCCCTCTGCGGCTGCTGGCTCCACCATGGCGTAGTTGTTATGCGGCCCGCCTTGGGACCATGCTCCGCGGGTTCGCATCAGTCCACTGTTGCTTCACTTCCACATGGACCTGGCCCTCCAACCCTCCCCCTGTTCCGCCTCCACTCCACCACCCACCTGGATCGTATAGTGTTTGGAGCGTCTGGAAGCCACTCCTTAGGGGAGGGGCTCTGTCACGATCACCAACTGGAGTGCCCTTGAGTTCCACCAGTGGGCACTCCATCCCTGACTTTTGCCATTCACCCTGGACTACATTCCCCTTAATCCTTTGCCAGACTTATCATCTATTGCATCACCTGTCACTCATTATATCTCATCATCAGTTCACAGCTGTCTCACATTAGAAGGACTTTAAAAGATGCACACACACTCGAACCCTTTGCTGGTGATTGTTTAGCCTGTAATGATTCTTAGTTTCTGTTATCCTGCCTGTGTTTCCTTGTTTTGCCTTGCCTTGCCTTTGTGTATTTTGGATCTTGGACTGTTTATCTGGTTTTTATGATTGTTTTGCTGCCTGCCCTGACCATTGCCTGTTTACGGATTACTCTTTGTCTTTGCCTGGGATATTATTGTTTGCTGGTACTGGACCCTGCCCGTCTGTGTTATGTTTACGAATAAAGCCTGTATTTGGATCCTCAACTCCGTTGTCACCATGCCTCCTTCGTTACATGGGTGAAGGGGTTAATGCATTCTAACCTGAACTCCTAAATCTCCAGGGAAATGATTATCAGATGATGCTCAAGGGTGTAGCTTAGAATTCAAGAGGACTTCTAAGAAAAGCAGTGTGGTTTTTTCATCCTTTTTTGTCCTGTCCCTGTATTTATAGTACTTCATATATAGTCCAAATGGGTAACACTTTACAATGCGGTGGCACTAATATGCATTAATTCATGCTTAACTAATGCACAGATAATCATGAGTTAATATATAACTCAAATCCGGACGAACATCTAAACCAGCTTATTAAAGGGTTATGATGCGATTTCAAATTTTCCTTCTCTTTGGAGTGTTACAAGCTCTTGGTGGCCATAAAGAAGATCTGTAAGTTGCAAAGACTAAAGTCTCAAAAAAAAAGATATTCTTTATCAAAGTTAAAACTCTGCCACACCCCCCTAAAATGGCTCATTCTAACACGCCCCCACATATCTACGTCACGATGTGGGAAGATTTGCATAACGCTGCCCAAATGTTCATGTAAAGAAAGAAGGCGTAACTTTTATTCTCACTGTTGCCCGCCCGAAGCGCTGTTGTGCAGACTCTGGTGGTTCGATGGGGAAAGCCAGGAAAAACTGCTTGTTTGGCCCTCCAAAAGAGGACGATATCCACTTCGACATGCCTGGAGCTGATCCGTGCTGGTAAATACATCAACTTCGCGCTGTGGATAACCGGATCAGCTTCACCGTGGAGGAAGCGGAGTCCAGACCGGAGTCGTCACATGTGGTTGCCGCAAGCACGCCGGCCACGCCATTCTCAAGCCCGCCGGCCATTCCTCACTCTAACCTGCCGGCCGCCGCTCACTCAAGCCCACCGTGTGACGCTTGTGAAAGCGAAACTATTTGTTTGGCCTTCCAAAAGTGGACACAACTATAAATCAGTGGTTAAGTTGTATTTACAAACACTGTTCCAGAACAGTTCAACCAAATATTCAGATGTGTGCAGCGCATTTTATGGAGGACTGTTTCTGATCCTGGGAGAGTAGACTACAATGTGGCTGTTCTGACTCACAGACTGTAAAAAGTATGTTTTTTATATTTAAAGGATTTTCCACTGATGATTTCAAACGGGAGTTTTTTGGGCAGTGTAGAGTAGCGCTTGTTTTTTTGTTTCTCCGATCACAAATGCAGACCTGGTTTTATATTTACACGGTGCGATGCAACACAACGCGTAAAAAGACAGTATAAGTCATTATAATCCGTAATTATGTCCCCACTGGATGCAACAAATGCCTCGTTTATAATGGGTTTTCAATGTTTTTGTTTCATCGCTCCGGGACACAGCATCACAGTATGGTAAGGGGCGTAACATTTCCGTCACACGCTTGAGGTATTCGGCCAATCAAACGCACTGGATAGCTGGCCAATCAAACACCTCGCTTTTCAGACCGATGAGCATTGTAAAAATCGACGCGTTTCAGAAAGGCGGGGCATAGAGGAGAAAAAATAATGTACAGTATGTGGAAAATAATGTGTTTTTTGAACCTTAAACCGCATAAACACATTTCATTACACCAAATACACAAAATAATGTTCTTTTTAGCAACATCATATGACCATTCTATATGATTCCTAGATTAAGTAATCAATAAATTGTTATTAGTTTAATGTGTCATAATGTGTTAGTTGCCTAATAATATATTATATTAACTAATGATGTAAATTCATGTGTTAATTACCACAATGGGTCGAAGCCATGCATTTCAACTTCCAGTAGTCTGCTTTAATTAATTATTAGCTTATGATTTGCAAAGATATCCTTATGTTATGACTTTACTTGTTGACGCACATGACTAACTAACTAATTCTAAATCCAAAACTACAATTACCTATCAATTAGTTAATAGTTCTGTGCCTCAACAAGTAAAGTCATTTTTGCTATTATACCTCCATTTATCAGTGTTTTATTATTTTATTTGCACTTGATTAGCTATTCAGGCCTGAGGTTTATTGTTTATTGTCCTTCAAATAGCAAAAGTACCATTGGCTTTTTTAATTTGGAGACGATGGTGGCTGGACTCATCATTTCCATGTGGATGTGTTGGCTTGGGGACAGGGAGTTAGCTGTTATCCTTCAACTTAAAGGCTGTGTGTCAGTTAAAAGAAGGTCCAGCTGCTTTCATCTTCAGTTGACAGCAAAAAATCAGTTCACAGCTGCCCTTCACCTTGAAGCTGAATGTCAATGTGCTTGTTTATGCTGCTGTTTCGGCATTGTTTTAACTCTGATTGGAAACGGTCTGTGCCCACAATATCAGGTCAGAAATCTTTCTTTCTAGGATCATAAATTTGTCTCGTCTAGTCTCTGACATGCCGTTATCTTTGCTGTCACATCACAGGTAGAGATCAGAAATAGTTTTAGCAGTTTCTGGCTTTTGCTCATTTATTCAATAGACGTTTGTCTCAAGGACCCAGTTCAAAGCTGAACATAACACAAACAACATTACTGAACAGCATAAAATAATGCACATTTTTGTTCAAATGAGGTAGGTAAGATATATATATTTTTTTTTCATTTTTTGAAAGAAGTCTTATGCTCACCAAGTCTGCATTTATTTGATCTTAAACAGTAAAAACAGAAATATTGTGAAATATTATTACATTTTAAAATAACTGATTTCTATTATAATATATTTATTTCTGTGATGGCAAAGCTGTCACATGATTCTCAGAAATAATCTTATTCTGTTATAATGTTAAAAAAGTTAACCCCCCCCCCCCCCCCCACACCCTTTAAAAATTGTTTCCTCGGATCTTTGATGAACTGAATGTTCAAAAAATACCAGTGTCAAGCTATAATTTTTTTAGGATGGTGGTAAAGGTTTGAATAGTTACAATTATTTAGGGTTAAAATAATCTCTGCTTTTTTGCCTTGTGGCAAAATATGTTCTTCTTTTTAAATCAGTTCTTTGCTTCCTGTTCTTGACTGTTTTTGTTCTGTTGTTCCAGTTTTCAGTTCTGTTTTTCTCTTAAATTAGAGGTTGAAATACTGTACTTGACAGGTATCAATTTTCTTTCCTTTCACAATAACAGAAATTGCACACATCATAATACAAATATAAATAAATAAAATGGAGGGTTTTGATTGTATGACTACTTTAATTACATATAATTTTGATGATATTTTCAATTGCAGTCTCTTACAGTTATAGTTCAAAAAGAGGTTTTGTTGACTGGGTGTTATTCTTTATGTAATAATAGCATCTGACAGAAATATATTTGACAAACTACTGTATATCACATTTATGCAACTGATTTTAAAGATCTGTACTTTGTGGGTTCAGAGAGCATTTCAGGTCAATTAGACAGAGAATCAGCTTCCATCAGTGCAGCCAGAGGAAAGTAACGAGGCATAAGGCTTGTTTGAGTCATTTTACAGAATTCTGCATAAAAATGGGCTCTTGTATCTGAGATGAATACAAACCTCCAGCAATACCAACCTGTAATTAGTCTTTTATCATTAGGCCAATTGGCATTGCCTCTTTAGCTCATTTGGCTGTTATTGTCATCAACCCCTGTGAGTCTTTAAATACCACAATGGATTTTCACTGTCAGTACTATTCATCGCCCGAATTCTATTAACCTGCTATTTTCTGCACCTTTAAAAACCTGATGTTGTGTCAACCCTCATGGTGATTATATGCATTTCTGAGACAGACAAAGGGGTTAAAGGAATAGTTTAATCAAAAATGAAAACTCTCTCATTATTTACTCACCCTCATGTCATTCCAAAAATGTGACTTTGAATTTCTTCCGTGGAACTCAAAAGAAGATATTTTCTTCTGTTCATGCAATGAAAGGTGTCCAGTGTTGTTTTGGACACCACTTATGTTTTTATATGAACAAAAACATTACTTCAATATATGGTGTTCCACAGATGAGTATTAAAAAATGTGAAGATGAGTATGAAGTGAATTTTCATTATTGGGTGAAATATCCCTTTAAGTGCAAGTAGAAAGATAACTGAAACCCTTTCTAGACATTTGACATGGTAACTTATGGTTTGTGAACTCATTGTAGTCTATATCTTGTGGGTGTTCTTCGTTCTGTTCAGTGACTGAATCGAGTCCATATTTACATTCATTACACATAGATGCCTGAAACCTTTGTCCTATGAGACACATGTACTTGATTTAATAAATCTTCGTCAGCTTGGCTCTATCTGTCTGCTCCTTTGTAGTCATGGCAGAATAAGAAATAAACATCATTTGCAAGGCTCTACTGACTTTAAGTTTGGTCTTTGCTTTTTCGACTAAATTCCCCTGGTGTTTCCTATTATTTGTGAAATGGGATGGAAATAATTTATCTAGTGTTTCAGTCACATTAGAAAGACTAGCACTTCCCTTCACTTGCACAAGAAATGTATTTATTGCACACATCTTCATTTTGTCAAAAATGCATTAGGATGCATTAGTGTTTACTCTTGTTTTTCGGCCACATTTATCAGAATCTGTTCTTTTGTTTACACACTTGGGAAAGGGAACAAGGGCCTCCACAGAGTGTCCAGACTCGACCGACATTCATCCATCTATTTACCCTTGATCCGATGCAATCAATCATTCTGTCGGCAATTGAAAGAAAGGCCAGCACAGCATTACTCATTACTGTAGTAAGTGTCTCAAAGCTCTACTTCCGCACAAGGTTCAAAAGGAACCTGAATTGACTTAAGGAAGTGAACTTTAAACTGTTTTTTTATCATTATTTTATGCTAACTTTTTTATGCAATAGATGCAGATGCAACTAAAAAAGGACAGTAGTGAATATAAAATTAAATTCTAAAAGAATATTTGAATTTAAACTCAATTTTTACAGTTGGTGCTTCTTATATTCTGCAATATTCTTTTTTTTTTTTTATACACAGCGAAGATGCATTAAGTTGACCAAAAAGGACAGTGAAGACTTTTACGTTCTTACAAAAAAAATCTATTCCAAATAAATGCTGTTCTTTTGAACTGTATCTTCATCAAAGAAATCTGAATCACAAATATTAAGCAGCAGAACATCAAAAATATGACAAAATAGAAAACAATATGACTTTTTTACTGCTTTGATGTAATATATGGAGTTTTGGTGAATATAAAAAGACTTCTCCTAAAAACATTTTTAAAATCTTACTTTTGTGCTGTAATGTGTGCTAAGAAATATCCGTGGCTTTAGTCCATTGAAGCCACAGATGGCAAAGCCTGGAAAAAAACACAATGAAAAACAATATATTAGGCCCAAAAAAGGTCTTTTCATTCAGTTAAAAAAAATATATTTGAAAGAAAGAGTAGAATGAATTTCTTCATCCACTTGAATTGAGTGAAGCCCTGAAATTTCAGCAACATTTCCAACAACGTATAACAATTTTATACTCATCATAGGCTTAGATCTCAACAACATGATATAATTGCTCTTTCAGAACTTTGTCAATGACTCAAATTCTTTGACAGCAGACGTCTTACGACAGAGAATCCTTGAGCATCCTTACATGCTAAAAGTGTTAGTATGGCGTTGTTCACACATTACATCATTACTGAACTTTGCTGGCATTTTGACAACAGGTCCTATTCACACATGACCTCTAAACAGAAAAATATGCCATTACATTTATAGGAAAGGCTGCATGTGTGAAAGCGCCTATTATCCTAGAGTGGTTCTGTCTCCCAACTATTCTCAGACCTTCAATTTAGCATGAACGGTGACCTGTAAAGCTACAAGAACAGAGTGTGGAACTATGGGTCAAACAGAAAGTGCTGTAATGAATATAATACAACTACTGTGGTTGAACTACTACCATATGCTACTTATATGCTACTGTGTATATATTTATGCTCACCAAGGTTGCATTTATTTGATCAAAAATTACAGTAAAAACAGTAGTATTGTGAAATATCATTACAATTTAAAGAACTGTTTTCTATTTCAATATATTTTATCATTTCAATTTATTCCTGTGATGTCAAAGCTGAATTTTCAGCAGCCATTACACCAGTCTTCAGTCTGCATGATACTTCAGAAATCATTCTATTTAGCAGATTTCTTAACATTTCTTAAGATTATCAATGTTAAAACGTGCTGCTTGGAGAAACTGTTATACATTTTTAAGAATTCTTTGATGAATAGAAAGTTCAATGCATGATTTGGATGAAATTTGTTCGTAAACCTAAATAGAGGCACTGTCGCTTTTGATCAATTTAATGCATCCTTGCTAAACAAAAGTATTCAATTCTTGAAAAAACATCTTACTGACCCCAAAGATTTAAATGGTAGTGTATGCAAATATTGATACTTTCTATAGAATATATTTTGTTAAAAAAGTAGCAGTACATCAGCTGTCTTTATTTTTTAGAGACAAGGCTGGTCAGTCTCTTATTTCCTATTTTGATGTTTCTCAGAGTGTGTCTGTGCACCCAAGGATGAAACTCTCCTGTCAGGTTTTGAAATTCAGTACAACTCAATCCAAACCCTCTCAAATCAAATCCTAAAAATGTATGGATCACAAAATTGGCTGAGACAGCAGGGTGAGCCATATCAGAACATGGCTGAACAACTCTTTGAGATGGCCAACAATGCTTGACTGTGCTTCATCTGGTTCTGTCATGGCAAAATAACAAGACATTACACCAGGAGACTTTGAGAACCACATGTCCCTCACAGTCTGATGTACAGCTTTGCCTCACCCTCTGGAGGACCCTTCAATTAGCTGGCCCATCACAGGGCGGCTATTAAAATGGAGCCTCAGTGGGCAGAGAATGAAGTCAACTGATCATTAACAGGAATAAAGTGGGGCTTCACATTGACTAAACCACTTTGACTTTCGAACAATTGCAGATAAAAAATTCAGTCTGAGCTCTTCAGACACACAGCTTGGCAATGTATTTTTATTCACATTCAGACTGTTCAGATTCAACCACTGTGCTTTTATGAATCAATATGTATTTCCAACCAAGTATGCTTTTACGGATCCGCTTTTCTCAATGTTTTGATTATTACAGTATCTTAATTATATGGTATCTCAATTATGGTATCTATGGTAGTGGTAACACTACGCCGTCTTTCCTGTCAGCGCAGCTCAAGTGAAGACATTCAATTACAGCTCAACTCCTATAGCAATCTCCTCATCTTTTCCCATGTAATTCACTTTCATGATGAGGTTTCTCTCTCTCTCACCCCCAAAACTTCACACTCCATTTGAACTCTGACTCTGCTTTCGGTCTTTATTATATTGCCGCTCACCCTCAAATCACCTCTCTGCCTGCAGCTCTCTAGATCATGACAGGGAAAGAAGACCGGAATAGCCCGGCTCAAAGTCAAAGGTGCATGTCATCAGGTCTTCACATGTACTGAAGGTAAAAACCACACTGATGCTCTCTACTGCGGCGAGCTACTGAAATGTGTAATTATCCATTATATTTAAAATTTTTGGCCATTCCAATTATTTCTATGTGGACAAAACTTAATGTGACGCCATATGGTGACATTCTAGAGAACATTCATTGTGACATTCATTTTCATGGCATCTCAAAGTTTGTAGTTAGTTTTTTTGGTGGATTTCAAATACTTTTAAATAAAATGGCTGACTCTTCCAAGGTGTGCTAAGACTAATTTCAAAGCTTGCATTTTATGTATCCCAAATAGACACAATTCATTCATATTTTTGTACAATTAAAGAAAATTATAGCTTGATTGGAAATGATGCACAATTTTAGAAAATGTGTGTGTGTGTGTTATTGTTACGGAAGGAGACTCACTCAGAGGGGGAGAAAAATACAATAATGTTTATTATCAGCAAGGGGTGCGGATGGATGGGGCAGGTGAGTATGTGAACTTAGGGTAACGGTCCTTAAGGTAGATGAGGAGGGTAATTCCGTATATGGTCCTCACAGGAGATCGTGGAAGCAAGACAGAGGACTGCACACACCTCAGTTGAGAGTGTACACGGGGAATCCACGGAGCAGGACACTGGAGTGAAGTGAGGTGTGTGCTTTAGTATGGGAGCGGCGGTGTCTGCGATCGTGAAGGTGCGGGGATAGAAACTAGGCTGATGATGCTTCGCGTGCATCTCGCGGCGCCCCCGGGAGCACGATGGTCGGCGATCTGGATGCGTGGAGTGGAAGGCTTCCAGCAGCGTGGGGTCGAGGATGTCAACTCTGGGAACCCATGAACGTTCCTCTGGCCCATAACCTTCCCAGTCCACAAGGTATTCTAAGAGACCACCACGGCGCCGGGAGTCCAAGATCTCGTTGACCTTGTAGATGGTGCCGTCCTCTTGGGTTAATGGTAGAGGGGGTTCTTCCGTCGGGCCAGGCTCTGTGGAGAGAGAAAAAGGTGGATGGTGAGGCTTCAGTAGTGACACATGGAACGAAGGGTGAATCTTATACTGTGGAGGGAGGTGGAGTTGATATGTGACCGGATTTATCTGTCTGAGGATGGTGAAGGGGCCAACATATCTGGGACTGAGCTTCTTGCAGGGCAGGCGCATCCTGATGTCCCGTGTTGACAGCCATACCTTCTGGCCTGGTTGGTAAGATGGAGTCTCAGCCCTTCGAAGGTCTGCGGTAGTCTTGCCCCTGCGCACTGCCCGCTGAAGCTGAAGGTGAGCCGCGTCCCAGACCCTCTCACTCTCTCTAAACCAGTAATCGACAGAAGGGACGTCCGACGGTTCCCCGGACCAGGGAAATAGGGGAGGCTGGTACCCGAGTACGCACTGGAAGGGAGTGAGTCCAGTGGATGGCTGACGGAGAGAGTTCTGCGCGTACTCGGCCCAGCCTAGGAACTGGTTCCAAGAGCTCTGGTGGCCATGGCAGAAGGTTCGTAAAAATCGCCCCACCTCCTGAATCTTCCTCTCAGTCTGACCATTCGATTGGGGATGGTAACCTGAGGAGAGGCTTATGGTCACACCTAGGAGGGAGAAGAATGCCTTCCATACCCTGGAGATGAACTGTGGGCCACGGTCTGAGACAATGTCCTCGGGAATTCCATAATATCTGAAGACGTTGTTAAACATGATTTCAGCGGTCTCCATGGCTGTGGGTAGACCCTTGAGGGGGAGAAGACGGCAAGATTTAGAGAATCGATCAATGACTACAAGAACACATGTGTTACCATCCGAGGCTGGTAGATCAGTGATGAAATCAACTCCAAGGTGTGACTAAGGGTGGTTGGGAATGAGCAGCAGAAGGAGCTTGCCAGATGGTAGGTGGCATGGGCTCTTGGAGATGGCACATTTGGTACAGCCCTGAACGAACCTTCTCACATCCCTGGCCATGTTGGGCCACCAGGAGCGATCCTTCAGCAGCGAGATGGTGCTGTTGGCCCCTGGATGGCCAGTGCCCAGAGAGGTGTGAACGGAGTGAATTAGGGAAGTGCGTTGTGCTCTGGTGACATACTGCACTCCTGGTGGGCAACCCGGCGGAGTGGGCGTGGAAGCATTGGTGGAGGTGACGGGGTTATCCTTCCATTGGATGGGGCTTATGAAGATTTCCTTGGGAATAATGGATTCAGGGTCCTCACTGACTTCCTCTGGAGCATGTAGGCGAGAGAGGGCATCTGCTTTCACATTCTTGGGGCCAGGGCAATAGGAAATGGTGAAATTAAACCTAGTGAAGAAGAGAGCCCATCTTGCCTGGCGAGGATTGAGTCTCTTGGCGTCTCGTAAATATTGCAAGTTCTTATGGTCAGTGAGGACGCAGAATGGGTGATGTGCTCCCTCCAACCAATGCCTCCATTCCTCTAGGGCTAGCTTGATAGCCAGGAGCTCCCCGTTGCCGATGTCATAATTCCTCTCCGCCGGGTTGAGTTTGCGTGAGAAGGCACATGGATGGAGTTTGGCTGAAGTCCCCTGCTGCTGAGAAAGTACGGCTCCGACTCCTGTAGTGGAAGCGTAAACCTCAACCACAAACGGTTTATTTGGGTCTGGATGGATGAGGAGCGGGGCAGAAGTGAAGGCTTTCTTCAGTGCTTCAAAGGCCTCCGTGGCCGCTGGTTACCAGGACAGGGATTTGGGCTTATTTTGGAGCATATTAGTGAGTGGACTGGTTATGGAGCTGTAGTGGTAGATTAATCTTCTATAGAAATTTGCGAATCCCAGGAAACGTTGAAGTTCCTTGACAGTGGTTGGAACTGGCCAGTTTCGGATGGCATCAACCTTCCCCTCGTCCATCTGGATACCACCATCATCGATGACATAGCCAAGAAACCGAACCGAGGACTGATGGAAGGAACACTTCTCAGCTTTGAGGAACAAATGGTACTCTCTCAGGCGTTTTAGGACCTCTGCAACATGGTGGCGATGTTCGGCCATGCTCCCGGAGTAGATCAGAATGTCATCTATGTAGACGAGGACGAACCTGTGCAGATACTTCCGGAGTACCTTGTGCATAAAATCCTGGAATACGGAGGGGGCGTTTACCAGTCCATACGGCATGACAAGATATTCATAGTGCCCAGTAGGGGTCACAAAGGCAGTCTTCCACTCGTCCCCCTCACGTATACGAATGAGGTTATACGCGCTGCGGAGGTCCAACTTGGTGAAGACGGTGGCTCCGCGGAGATGTTCCAAAGCAGCTGGAACGAGGGGAAGTGGGTAGCGAAACTTCACGGTGCTTTTATTAAGTGCCCGGTAGACCGCCCTCCAAAAACATCCATGCAGGGCTCAAACCCTCTTTAGGCCACGAATAAGAAGCCGGAAGCAGCAGAGAAAGTGGAAGTGCAGAGTAACCTTGCTGTAAAGCCTCTTCGATGTACTCCATGGCCTTCTGTTCCGGGAGTGACAAGGGATAAATTCTTCCATGGGGCACCGGCTCACCCGGTATCAGATCAATGGCACAGTCCCATGGCCGGTGCGGAGGTAACTGGGAGGCCTTCTTCGGGCAGAACACGTCATTGAAGGGGGCATAACAGGCTGGAATGTCGACTGGCTGTTTATCAATCGGGCTTTCTATGGAGGTGGAGCAGAGTGTGAGGGCCTCTGAGTGCAGGGGTGATGGCTGAGGAAGATGAGGGAAACAGTGAGGAAAGCAGGTACTGCCCCACTTCAGGACCTCGCCAGCTCTCCAGGAGATGGTAGGGTCATGTTGCACCAGCCAAGGATGCCCCAAGATCACATCAGCGGTTGATTCCTCCAGAACCAGGAGATGGAGTGTCTCTTCATGCAGTTGACCAACTTGTAAGAGTAGCGGACCCACGCTGTGACGTACATACTGAGTGGTTTTCCAGTTACCGAGTGGACCTGGTAGGTGGTCTTGGTGGTCATGGTCGAGAGATTGAGCTGGCGGCAGAGATTCCCGGAGATGAAGTACCCGGCTGAGCCAGAGTCGAGGAGGGCATGAATTGGAAAGGAGATACCGGAGGCAGTAAGTTTAACAGTGGTGAGGGGTTGCATATTGACTATTGAAGGCTTGATGACACCATAGGTCGTGGCGGGCAAATGGGGCATGCCGCGATTACATGCCCTCCAGCTCCACAGTATAAACATAAGCTCTGGCTCAGCCGTCTCTGCCTCTCCCAAGGGGAGAGTAGAGTGCCGTCCACTAGCATGGGTTCCTGACCTGGTTCTGGAGGGCTGATGGTGTCTGGCCGACGAAGGAGTGGAGTGTATGGTGAGAGTTGATGTGCCGCAATGCAAGATTGCATGCGAGTAGCGCAGCGGATGGATAGCTGTATAAACCGTTCCAAGCCATAGGAATCATCATAGGCTATGAGAGAGTTTGGCTCGCGTGCACTTCGGCTTCAAGTCCCTGCAGAGTGGGCAGAAGTGCACGCTCTTCCAGACGCTGAGTTGATGCAGAAAGGTCGGGAATCTCCAGGGAAGTAGGTAATATGGCAAAAGAGACCTGACGGAAGGTGATCTAACTCGGTCACAGCCAGAGTATTGCCTACGGGTTTAACAAACACGTACCGGGAACTGTGTCATAAAATGACATCGGGATTTAGGACTGACCAGATGGGACAGATGTCTTGCCATTGCAGCGCTCGCACTGTCAGAAGCAAGATGATGAACGGTATATTGGCACTTCCGTAGCGTAAGATGAGGCGAGCAGACATCGGTTGTAATCCCTCCAAGAGCAGAGAAGGCGATGGTCTGGCCATGGGACTGGTCGTACTTGGCGTGAAGAGGAAGCGTGTTGGTGACGGCATGACAGGGGGTGACAATGGAGATTGAGTATGTTTGAGGGCATCCACGATCTCCTGGAACGGGTTGGGTGAACTCATCTTGCTGATCCTTTGTGGTCCGATCTTCTTTCACACAGAGGGTTAGAAAAATACAATAATGTTTATTATCAGCAAGGGGTGCGGATGGATGGGGCAGGTGAGTATATGAACTTAGGGTAACGGTCCTTAAGGTAGATGAGAAGAGTAATTCCATATAGTGTCCTCACAGGAGATCGTGGAAGGGAGACAGAAGACTGCACACACCTCAGATGATGAGTACACAGAAAATCCACGGAGCTGATGACTGGAACGGACTAGGGAATGGAACACAGGAGAACACACTAGAGGAAACACAGGAGGTAAGTAACAGGCAGGTAAAGTCTTTCAATGGTTTGTAAAGTTGCTAGAGGAGAGGCGCCTCGAGAAACGAGATGGACACTGGAGTGGATTGGAGGTGGGCTTAGTATGCGGAAGCTGAGGGTGATGCTGATGTGACGGTGCGTGTGATTAGAACTCAGGGGGACTAGGTGGCGCTGTGATGGGAAGTGGTTGAAGCTGGCCCGATCTGAGAGGTATATGATACTTTTTTATTATAGGTTATATTATACTTATACTGTTTATTTATTACTTTTTCATTTTTCATCTTAGGATTCTGATATATATAGTATATAATATATCATATATTATATTATATAATATATTATATAGATAATATGGTTCAACATAGCACATTTATCGTCACAAAAAAACAATGTTGTAAGCAAACGGTTGGTTGGACATAGCACAATTGGGGGCAAATAATGAAATGGATTTATTATTAATATAGTTTATAATAACAATTTAAATTCTTTGATTATTTTACTCTGATTATATGATAAGATGGACATGTTTTAGCCATATAGTAATTCATATTTTTTATAAAGGATTTCCACAGTTTATTATAGACACGGGTAGAACAATAAAATATATATTACAAGGCAAAAAGTAGCAAAAGTGATGAATAAGTGATGAATGCATGGTAAAAGTTTTCTAAGACAGTTTTTAATGTGACTTTCTAAACATGCGAAAACAGTAACAGCAAAACCATTAAGAAAGTTTGAATAAAAATCAGCCCAAGGCACAAGGAATACCAGAGTGAAGAAACGCCCATAAATATTTATTTTACATAGTATTATTTGTGCAGCATTTTAAATATGAACATGAGTTAAGTTTTTAGAAAGCTGTTAGTGAATTTAATTGGCATAGGTAGGTTGGAGTTTTCTGAATGACCTCTTTCCTCTTGACATTTCTCACTGTTTCTGCTCTTTCTTTGTTCTGGCTTCTGGGAAACTGTATCTGGGGGTTATCTCTCGGCTTCTCAGTCTATTTTTGTATGTGACAGCAGTTAGTTGTGTGACCTTTTGCTAGATGTCATCAGAGTGTTTTGCCCAGTGTTTGTGCAGCTGCGGTAAATGGCAGCATCCAGAACTTTTCTCTGCCTTCCATACGTTAATCTCCAAGATTGCCTTCCAAGTTGTTTTTGTTCATCAGCCGGTCTTATTGATCCAAAGTAAATTAAATGATATGTGACTCTTGTCTAAGTATAGACAGCATTTATTAACCGTGGAAGAATTGTGCTTGGAAGAATTGTACATTCAACAAATTTTATATAACATAATCATATGTTGAAAGTTATTTCAAGAAAAGCTGGCAGTAACCATGACCATTCTAAAATTAAATCAAGGGCCAGGAGATGGTGGTGAAAGTTGTATTTATCCACACAAAAATAAATCTCCCACCCCTGCATCACAGCCAATCCTCACATCATTCCACCTGGCTGATTTCAAACATTGAGCGACTGCTATTAGACACAGCACAGCTGGAGAGAAAGCAGCAAACTGGAGCTCAGAAAAAGCTTTATTAGTACACTGATCTGAGACCAGCTGCACAGACTTTCTTTCAATTAATATGTGTGGTATTTGAGAAAGGGGCAGCTGCTCCTAGCTAAGGTCACTGTAAAGTCTCTGCCACTCTCGTTAAGAACTTTGCACTCTCTTGTCTGTTTCGGTGCAGACAGACTCAGACGGCTCTCGCTGTTGACTCGTTGGCTGACCGCACAGCACCCGTAATTTCCCTGTCCATCTTAGGCTTTTAGTTACCAGAGTGAATTGGTGCAATTACAGTCATGGGCCAAATTAGGCAGGAGACTTAGAACAAAAGTTTTCATGCAAAAAGTTTTAGAACCTCGTAATATGGACATGAAAACATCTGTCAACAACAAAAACCAGATTAATAATTTTCAAATATCCCCTTACTCTGTAAAAATGAGTTGTTTAAGACTTAAAAAAAAAGGGCTTGACATTTTAAGTTCAGTAAAGACATTTGAATACAATATGTAAGAAATGTAATTTAAAGGGGTCATATGATGCTCTGATTGGCCAGCTATCCAGTGCGTTGTGATTGGCCGAATACCTCAAGCGTGTGATGTAAATGTTACGCCCCTCACCATACTGTTGTTGATGCCGTGTCCCGGCCGGAGCGACAAGACAAAAACATTAAAACCCATTATAAACGAGGAATTTGTTGCATCCAGTGGGGACATAATTACAGATTATAATGACTTATACTGTCTTTTTACGCGTTGCGTTGCATCGCGCCGCGTAAACATAAAACCATGTCTGCATTTGTGATCGGAGAAATGACAAACAACAAGCGCCACTCTGCTCAAAACTCACGTTTGAATCATCGATGGCAAATCCTTAAAATGAAAACGTACTTACAGTCTGTGAGTCAGAACAGCCGGCACTGTAGTCTACTCTCCCAGGATCAGGAAACAGTCCTCCATAAAATGTGCTGCACACATCTGAATATTTGGGTTGAACTGTTCTGGAACAGTGTTGTAAATACAACTTAACAACTTCCTCTCTTGGAAGGCCAAACAAAGTAGTTTCGCATTCACAACGAATACACAAGCGTACACATGGGATGCTAGAGTGAGGAACGGCCGGCGGGCTTGAGAATGGCGCGACCGGCGGATTCGACAAAGGAGCAGCCGGCAGGCTTGAGGCAACCACATGTGACGACCCCAGGCTGGACTCCGCTTCATCCACGGTGAAAGCCGATCCGGCAATCCACAGCACAAAGTTGATGTATTCCCTCAGCGACCAGCACGGATCAGCTCTAGGCATGACGAAGTGGATATCGTCCTCTTTTTGAAGGCCAAACAAAGTAGTTTCGCTTTCACAACGAAACACACAGCACCTTCACGACATGGCGGCGGCAGCAACAATACTACAGCGAGAATAAAAGTTACGCCTTCTTTCTTTGCGTGAACATTTGGGCGGCGTTATGCAAATCTTCCCACATTGTGACATAGACATGTGGGGGCGTGTTAGAACGAGCTGTTTTAGGTAGGCGTGGTTGACTCTTATTTTTTTTTATAAAGAATATCTCTTTGGATTTGAGACTTTAGTCTTTGCAACTTTACAGATCTTCTTTATGCACCAAGAGCTTGTAACACTCCAAAGAGAAAGGAAAAATTGAAATCGCATCATATGACCCCTTTAAATGTCAAGTTGATATGACTTCAAATCTTCTATCATTGCAGCAATTACCTGTAGATTAAGATTTATATACAAATTGTTTCCTTTATTTAGCGTACTTTAGTTCAATATTATGTGCTTCATATCATGTTTGTAATGAGAAAAGAAGTTTATGTGTTATAAATGATCAAACAATGCAAGCATATTAAATTATTCATAATACAGTACATGCTGGGAAGAGGGCAAATGCATGAACAACAAAGCTGTACTTTCAGGTTATGATTGATTGATTTTCAATAAATCAAATAATTTAAATACATTATTATTCTAATTAATTAAACATTCAATTTAAAATCAGGTTAAATCATTAATCAAAATATTTACACTAAATTAGGAGTTCAGCTATATTAAAGATTTTACAAACTATATGGCACTTCTCTAAAAAAAAATTGGAAAATACTGGTGTGGCTATTTGTCTCTGTCACTGATAAATAAATGAAAAAGTAAGATATTAGTTGTAAGAGTCACCTGAACAAACAGTGGCAGTGTAAAGTATAAACAACCACATCTGAGATGACAATGACGCACAGCCTTGAATTAATTCCACATCCTCGGCTAGGCTCGGCCTGCAGGAGATGCCATGCCATGTTTGAGTCAGATAGGTGAAGGAGTTTTGACATGATCTTACAATGTATCTCTCACATCGCCTCAGGTGGAGCAATGATGCGTCAGGAACATTAATAACAAAGTAAATATGAAGGGAGAGAGAGGCTCTAGTAGATTTTTACATTGTAATGTGAACAAATGAGGCCAATTACTCTGGAAAAAAAGAGTGAAAGCAGCTGAATCTTTGATATTAGCCTACAGACAACAATACGATAAAATGTGGAAATCAACATAATAACCACACTGTGGCATGACTCAATGGACAACTTAAAAAACCTAAACAAAAAAATGTGAATTAGATTTTTTTAGCTGTTAATATGATTTAGTTTGAGTCAGATTGTGAGTGTATTAGTTAAAGATTGATTGAAAGAAATCTTTTAACAAACTCAACTTAATCTGTAAAATGAATTAACTGTAAACTTCAAAGCATTTGGCTGCTTAAAAAAATGGAGGCAACAGGTGACCAGTGTGTGTCCTCAATATCAGCTTCTGTCTTTGAGGGTAATATTCAGTGCCTGGCCTCCCTTAAAGAGCAGCACATCATTTGCATTCCATCCGTCTCTGTGATCTCCTTTTGGATTAAATCAAAGTTGGCCATGGATATATGCTCTTCTCTTTCATTTTGCTCTTATCAAAAAGGTTGATTGTGTACAACCCGTTTCATTTCGGACTGAAATTAAAGCACTGTGCAGGAGAAAGGAAATAACCAGCTGTATCCGTTACTCACCATGCAGCTATGATTTTGAATATTTCACGCTACTTGTTAATATTATTGCACCCAAATTTGAATTTTGTATACTAGTTACATTACCTGAATCATCATGTATCTTCATACATCTTTTATTGTTGCTGGTAAAGCTGTGTAACCAATTAAATATCTTTAATGTGGTAATTCAGTTGTGTATTTTAGCATCACTTATATGGATAATATGGCTTGTTTATTCCTTTATGCAGTTTTTAGGTTCATGTTCAGTCTATTCAACCATTATGTTGTGTTTCAGTCCTTTAAATTAAATTAAAGTTCTGTCATCATTTAATCACCCTCCACTTATTCAAAATCTTTCTTCTTTTGAGCACAAAAGATTATGTTTTAAAGACTGTTGATAATCAAACAGTTGGTGGTGTGGCAAATAAGGTTGATGGCAAATAAGCCTGTTAGTGTGTTGGATCATTATTTGATGTAAAATCTGGGTCCTCTGAAGCAAAACCAGTTCAGAACCACTGATCAAGGACAAGTAGTTCATAGCTACATTTGCGTGAAACTATTTTTGTGCTAACATGGTCTTGATTGAACTTGTGAACTTAATATTGTACCTTTTAAAATACCCTCCACATTAAAGCATTCACTTAAGTGTAATGTTTACTTAAAATAAAGCTTCATTTAACCCATTCTATTAGACACAGCTGGAAACGACTATATCAGAAATATGTTCTATCCTCCAAGTGCTGCCTATTAAGGGAAATTAATTAGCATGCAGGCAGAGATGTTTGATTACAGGGTTCAACTTGTAGTCGAGATGAAGGCTCCTGTTTTATGCTATCAAATGTAACCTCTAAGAAATGTCCTTGTACAATAGTAATGAAGGTATAGTATTGGAAATGTGATGCTTTGATAAATGTAGAGGATGATATGATCGCAGAAGATCTTCCCTCGTATCCTTTTTTTCCTCTGAGGTTTATGAAGCTGATGGAGAAAATGTAATTCCAATAGGTTACTGCATGTTTCCCTGTAAGCTTTGTTTAAGATTGGATGCACTTCCTCTGGGGTTGGGTTATATTTGCTGATGGTCATGGTTATGTTTTATGGATGTCATATTTCCTATTTGTCCCTTGGATTCATAGGGCCACAAATTGACTAGAATCATATACTTCAATTTGAACAAAATGCATTCTGTTTGTTTATAAATACATACAGCTCTTCTGTCTGTAGCATTAGACAGTCCTTGATTAGCATGATTTGAATAAGCTGGCTCTTATGCCATGTGACAGGCGGACAGAGAAGTTTTGCACCTGCAGGTACGGTCTTGTCACTTCAGAGACTCATCACTGCTCTTGGACAAACTCCAAACTCTTGGAATTAACTTTAGTTATGTGAACTAAAAATCTATTTGGGGTAGAGTCAAAAAATAGGACAATAATATGACAGAATTTGGGGACAATTTTTGATGTAATAGTTCAAAGAAGTCATTTTTCCAAGTAGTATAAATATTTCAGTGGTCCATGCGAAATCATCACTAGTATTTACTAGAAATTTTACTGAATTTTTTTCCAATTTGTAAATAATACAAAGATTATTGGGGTATGTTTTAAAAGGAAAAAAAACTATTTAAGTTTTTCTAAAATGTCACATGCAATTCAGTGTGTTACTAGCCATTGTTTGTCAAATTTACTAGCAATTTCTGAGTGAAAATATTTTCTACACCATTTTTTTCCGAGTATAGATCACTTAAATGAATGTCATGACATTTCTTTATGAGGCATTTCAGAAAAAAAAGAAGTTTAATGCTATTGATATTGCAATTCCATTTCCATGTTTGAAATGAAATGAGGGTGTGTAAATAATGGCGAAAGAATATAAAAAGGTGAGGGGAAAATATGATGATGTGATAATGACAAGAGAAAGAGTAGGATTTTTTTCACTGCAACATATTGGTCTGTTAATTTTTTTTATGACTTCACATGTAAAATTCACTTCATGAATAATTAACCAAAATGTATTACATTCCCCATTATTGCAGTCTTGTTCTGCTTGACTGGAGTTGATTGACAGTGTCTCAATTTTCTGCAAAAAAAACTAGAGTACAATTAAAAATAATCACAACGATGTATCCTTCCAGATAAAATGCTGTATCAATAAAGTCCTGAGACGTTCATCGGCTGTTTGATTACATTTGATAATATGATTACATGTACATAAACTGACAGTCACCACAGATAAGCTACTACTAAATATTGTAGAAATTTGCTGTAAAGTTGCTTTGCAACGATTTGTATTGTGAAAAGCGCTGTACAAATAAACATAAACAAAAAGATGCTGAATCAATATTGAGATTATGGTTTGCATCTATTTTTTTTAAGCAGGCACTAGCAGCTACAATAAACCCCAGGTTCATTTGCATCAGGGCTACAAACCACATCCTAAATGGAAAAAATATATATATATTTTTTTAAATTTGCCCCTATATGTAATGAAGTTATGGCAAATTCCTACAATTTTGAAAGCTGAAATATCACAACATAAACATTTCATCAACAATCCAATGTTGATTGTAATCAGACCCACTCAGTTTTTTTGATTAGCCTCTGGTTATTAAGCTGAAATGGCCCTAATGAAAAGGTGCAGTTCACTTCTGTTTAGGCTGTAGGCAAGAGGCTGAGATTGCAGTCAATGGAGTGATTTGAGTTGCTGGAGGAAATTAGTGAACATGAAGGAGCATGAATAACCGAAGTGTCACCTCAGCCATTCCTCTGTGGCAGAGTCTCTAATGCCTGTCATCCCTCGCTTTTCACAATCAGATCAGTGCAGCCAGAAGAAATAACAATCTAATGATGCAGAAAGAAAAAAACAGTTTATGTGAGCACCTGCTTAACACTGTGTGTTCAGTGGAAAACACGACATTGCCAAAAGCAGGTTTATGATGCAGAAGATGGTACTGGAGTGGTTATTCTGATCCAGTTTTAGAATATTATAGTATATTTGGGTGTTTTTTCAACTTTTATGTCCAACTTTTATGTGTTCAGTATCATTAAATCTAACAATTTTTGCTTTTGCTGTATGAAGGTGACAATAAATCTGTGCTTTTTTTAAATAATCTTTTTGCCAATAAACGCAATACATCATATGTGATGTGATGGAAATTACACTGTTGTGGAACAAGCTAGTGATGATATGAAAAGTGTGTTTTAAGAGACTTTATTTTTTAAAGTCTACAGGACCAAATTTGCCTTTGCTGAAGACACCCATTTCAGAATCCCGAAAAGCATCATTCTTTCTGACCAAGTATTATTTCTTATTGATGCCCTGCTATAAAAACATCAAGTACTGAGCCACATAAAAATTAGAATTACAGGTCTGCTTGTCTAATCATGACACTGTGGTATCACTGGAAAGCACAGCACAGTAATAAAATTATGTTTTGCCCTTTAGCACTCTGTAACCATTGCCTGACGGAGGCATTTATCTAATAATTTCTCTCTGTGATGGAATAACCCTTTATTATAAACAAACAGGTATAATCTGAGCCTTCAGGGTCCACAGTGCAGATAAAGAAAGAAGAATGCACAAGTCTGAATCAACGGCTTTGTTAAGCCTTAGACTACTGACAATGTTCTTATTAAACGGGAGCACCGGGCTATCAGGGGAGTCTGGATGAGGATAAGCAGTAAATTAAGATGTCAATTAGCAAGCATTTACTACTTCTGTGTGACATCTTTAATTTAATGAAACTCATTGCTTTGAGCTGCACAGTATTTAGTGAACTGTACAAAGCCTTTTAGGAATCTGATTCATTTTAGAAGCCATGCATGGGTATGTTTAATTATTTATTTTATTTGCTTGAAATTAGATTCAGGCATTCAGCTGTGTAGTGTGTGTATATCAAAGTAATATCAGCGAACGATTTCACACTGCATACTCTTTGGTGTGTGTCACAAAATGGGGTGAAATATATCAGATTAATTTGATTTTCTTGCAGTTTACCTGACCTGACTGTAATTTACCTGGTCCTTTGTCTCAGAATTTATTTAGTACATTTTTATTTAAAGTGGTATATTAAAATAGATGTAGAGAATGTAAATGGTTGTGAATTTATATTATACATTTATTGTGTGTGTGTGTGTCTGTACACAGTACTTATGTAAGATTTTGTTCATCTCAATCAAAATCGTTTAATTTCTACTTGATTTTATGGGTTTTAACTCGATTGTCATCAGCAAATAATTGCAGTGTTTAAAAAAGGCAATGAACTCATCACAGCTGGTCATCATGTTTTTGTAAGGCTGCAATTAAACTTTAGTCAGTTTTAGTGGGTTGACATTTTTTTACAGTGTAATGATGCAGTGGAGGCTTTGTTGGACTGAATATATTGTATTTGTAATTTCATTAGTGTATTAGATTTTTTTCTGATTGATTGTTTTGTATTATATAAATTAATGATATATACAGTGGAGATCAAAATTTGAGAACAATTTATGAACAATAAGTGTTAAACATAATGACACTTGATTTTTTTTCAGAAATTATTCAATCTTCATTGTTCAAAATTTAAAGAATTTTTTTTTGTGATTATACCATGCTAGTAGAACAATGTCTTACAAAATAACCAAGGCACTTTAATTTGTGGAAAACACAGTGATCAAAATTAGAGAACAGCAATGATTGTAGCACAAATAACTAAAGTTTCTGAAGGTTACAGCAGTCAGAAATTAGTAGGAAATATACAGGCCCATGCTTTGAATGACTTCAGCACATCTGTGGCCACAGGACATCACTAGTTTCTCACACTGCTCTGGTGTGATCTTGGCCCACTTTTCTTACAGTCTCTTCCATAGTTCGATGACTGTAGTGGGTTTCTTAGCCATAACTTTGTCACCAAGAATTTTCCAAAGATTTTCAATCGGGTTTAGATCAAGACTCTGGGCTGGCCATTTCATTATTTCAGTGTTCTTAGCTTCAAGGAACTGCTTTACCCATTTTGCAGTGTGACAGTATTTTCTTGCATTAAAATTCATTGAGCGATGCTTGCAGGGAAGGAACTGCATGCTGCTGCAGGAGGTTCTGATAAAAAATTGCATTCACCTGCTGTAGAAAACATCCCCCAAACCATGACACTTCCTCCTCTACCTTTCACTGACTTTTTACACACTCGGGGTTAAGTCTTTCCCCAGTTAGACGCCGAACATAATGTTTCCCATCGGCCCTAAATAAATTTAACTTGCTTTCATCATTGAAGTGAACTCAGCAAAGGTTCTCTTCAAATTCTCTTAAATGTCGAGACACTGCTGAGACAGATCCTTACCCTGTTCAGCACTGAACTGGCGAGCAATTCCAGCTGCTGTGTTGAACCGATTGCCCATTGAGTTGCCAGTTAAATAAAGTTTGTCAGATAATTAAAGAAATTAGCACGATGTGCCAGATTAACAATAACTGGGAGGTAACTGAAAGTGTTCTCTAATTCTGATCAGTGTTCTTTCTCAAATATCTCATTTAAGTTTTTTATACTGTGCTTCAGAATATATTTAACTCATGAAATATTCTTAAAACTGTGCTTTTACTCCTGTTAGGATAACTAAGCAGACAAATAGGACTAAGCAGTGAACTTGAAATGTAGAAAATTGTGTTGTTCTCTAGTTTTGATCTCCACTGTATGTTTGTTTGTGTGTACTGTATATATGCATATGTTTTTCATTATGCATTATGTGTATATTTATATCTTTTTTATCTGTTTTTCTTTACAGATACAAAATACCCCATAATGCTGATTCCTATTGGCAGTTCAGTTGCATGAAATTAATATGGCTGTTGACTGAGTGTTCTGAACATATTAAAATCTCCATATATCACATCGGCAGTGAATATGTAAACACAGTTAACTACAAACAGCCACATATAGTTACAGTCATCATAAAACAGAAATTAGAGTAATGAATCATCCATAGTCGCTCTACAGAAGTGTCCTTAAAGACACAAATGGTACATACACAAGCACACACTATTCCCTCTGCTCACACGTATGCACACAGGGCTCTGATCTCTGAGGACAGGCTCCGAGGAGGAGGCGGCACTGAGGGACACATCGACCTGAGAAAAACAAGCCCAATGGTCATAATGAGAGGCTTTTCATTACAGAGCACAGGGATTGGTGTGGGGCGGGGGTGTGGAGAGCAAAGAGGGGCTGAAGGAGGCAGATGCTCAGCGCTGTATAATCACAGCCTCCCTCCTGTGCCGCTGGACTCATTTGTTGCATTTCATTTGTGGATCTTGAGATTAAATGTGATGCAATAATGCCATCTCTGGAATACCTGGTGGGTTAGTGAATCATTAAGCACTGCACACACACGTTTGTATGATACACCCACATAAATGCACAAACAAAAACTGTGACACACATTCTTGCACACGCACTTGAGGAACAATAAGAATCAGCAGCAGGAGAAATTTGCGTTCATGTGGCTGCTTCAGTGGCGCTGTGGGTGAGAGGGGGTGTGTTCGGATCCCGCTGGAGGAGCCAGTAACGCCAAGGATGCGTCAGGGAGCATGACTGCTGCCGGAAAGGGGCATGACATGATCTGTCAGAAGGCAGTGTCTCTCATAGTTGACCTCTGTACGCAGGACAGCCCGCGGCTGGACCACAACACCTGTGAGGAGTTCCTCTTTCTCATCTCCAATCAAGAGTACAACCACAAGGATTCAGGTAATGACCAGACTTTTCCTTTAGATTTATGGTTCTGCTGCTTGTAGAGTGGATTATGTTGTTATTGATGGTGTTTTTTTTTTAATGAGAATCTCATTTAAATCAGAAATGGTTTTATTTTGGCTCAGGAACAACTGTGAAACAGAGCCAGGCTGGTATCAAGATAAAAATTACCTACTCTCGGGATAGCATCACTCACGGTTTGACTGCGTTCCTGTGTGGGTTGTAGTGGGAATAATTATTTAAGTCCAGAACTGCCAGACAAAGATTCCTATCAGATGATACTCTTAAGAAAATTACTTTGGCAGAAGCGGTTCCTAGAGATAAAAATAGTTTGGATTTGCCACAGTGCTTATGCACCGTGACAGAAAAATTACTGCGTGCTCATGCTTTTATCAGAACTATGTTGTATTATTATCATTAGATGTGGACTAAAACGTTTGATCATGTGTCATGATCATTGCCTTATCTGAAACCTTTTTTTTTTGGTAGCAGTCATAGATTTAGCATTTTTTCTTGAGTTAGGGTCCCATTGATCTGTTAGAACATTTTTTTATTATTAATTTAATTTAATTTAATTTTCGGTGACATAACGGGGCTTGGAAAGTTGTAATTAATGTGTACGCCTGTGAAATCATTGAAGAGGAAAGGGCAATATTTTTTTTTAAATGCATTGCATTAAAAGCAACCATGTTAAATTTATTAGAAAACAATTATTTTAAAAATCATATTTATTAATATTTTTTATTATTAATTTTTATTGTTGTTAAATTTAAAAAGCATTGCATTAAAACCAATAATTTTATATTTAATCAAAACAAACTTTAAATGATATTTAATTATTTTATTCATATACTTTTAAAGCTAATTTAACATGCCTACTTTTAATGTTTACTATATTTAAACATTAACGTTAAACACACGCTTTAAAAGTAACCTTTTGCATTAAAATCAGTAAGGCAATAATAATAATTGCATAAAAATGAAAAAAAAAAACATTGCAATATTGTATATCAAAATAAAACATTTCTAATCTAAAATGTTTTAAGGTTGAGTATATTGTATATTTAAATGTATTCTATAATGTATTTTTGAAAAGTAAAAATGTATTTATTTAAATTCTTAAACTTGAGGAGAGATTTGAGGTATAAGGGCTTTTTGAAGGTCTCATATTATTTTGCTCTGTTCAGTCAATTTGCTTGCAACCAGACTGGAGGTATTTTTGGCTGGTTTTGTTGTTGTCATTCTGCCATGTCGATGTGTTGACAGACCCCTGCTTGGAAGAACTGTGTCAAGTGAGTGTAGACAAAAATCTTGTCACTTTGTATTAACCTCACTAGGCAAATCGAAGGCCCTCCAGCCCACCATTGGCATCCATGGCTGAGCCGTGGGGGCACTAAATGCCACGGCATGTTATCGGACCATCACTGTGAATCACTAGTGCCAGATAAAAGCTGAATAGAGGCTCTTTTCTTATATTGTTGAGCAGATTTAAAACCAAGTGTCTGGTTTCCCTCAGAGGGAAATGTCAAGCAGCTTGCTATGTTTGAAAAGTGGGAGGAAAACGTTCCTCAGGAGTAATTCGCATGGAGATAATTGTGCGAGGAGGTGATAATCTTGCATGTCTTAATGACAAAATGTTGTTTTTGTACTATATTTGTTTATCATTTTGCAGCATTTCCTCCTGCCTTTTTGCTGGCTGCCAAATCATTGCGATTCTGTAAACAAGCCAATTTTCGGTGTCTTCAAATGTCAGAAGCCTCGTCTAAGGCTGAGGCATTCAACATGTGCGTCTGTGATTTCTAATCTCTGGCAAACTCGGGTGGATGCAAAATTGGAAACATTCTGACAGAAAAGAAAAAACAATAACACGTTTCTGTGTTTCAAATCCAAGCGTGTCTGTTCCAAGCACACTGAGGTAAATACAACATGGCTCCAGGTTAGTTTGAAAGTATTCCAGTGTGAAAACCTTCATGGGATTGGGTACTGAGGCACAGATGCTGTTCAGGGATGGCAGGACACAGTGTGGCTGTGGATGATGGATGGAAAGCCCTGCACAATCCCATTAACAGTCAACAGATGTCTAAAGATGAGACACACAGTAGAGGAAAAAACAACACTTACCTCTATGAGTTTGGAGTGCTATTTAACTGAAAACAGACTGACGCCCTCACAGTTGTCCTTGTCTGCATGAAAACCTATTGAAATGATGGATACTGGATCACAGGTGATGTGTCAGATTTCCACATCAGCTCTAATTAGATTGTATCTCATTTTCACAATCCCATCACGGCTTTATTAAGCCAGACTCCCTGCAGAGGACATTAGTAGCAGATGATTATTCATTAGATTCTGCTGCATTCTTTGATGGAGAAAGTTTTGCATTGCAGGTGAGGAAAAAAGCAGTGGTGCAAAATAAGCAACTTCTTTGTTGTGATTTATAGTTTTGCTCTACATGCAAAAATACGTTTTCAATAATTCATATGTGTCTCATCAAGTCTTTTATAGAAAACACAGTCTTTACCCCGCAAATTGGCCAGTAGCCATTTTGGCTCGAGAAGATAATAGACTTTTGCTGCACTGGTGTTAACAGAGGCAAATAGATGCTACGACAAGTCACTGGCTAATTTACATGATTATTAGGTGTCTTTCTGACACTGGGGTAATTGTTGCTGTGTGTGGTGTTGGAGCCCAAGCTTGAGGGGACTGGGGTCTGAAAAGAGAGAGGTGTGAAAACCAGTCTGTCTGATATAAGTACAAGCTACAGCTGATGGATACAACTAAACCATGTCTATACAAATCATTAAAACAGCTCGTCCTTTACGGTATATAATCCTTAGTTAAGCATCTTCAATAATGTCAAGCTTCACTTCTGTCACGTTATTAGATAATGCCAGTGGAACAGGAAATACTATATATAAACCAAACTGGTGCTTCTGTATAATTGAATCTAAGGAAATATAACATGAGCAAGAGTGATGTGGTTCACAGCTGTGCTGGTATTCAGTATGCATGTAATATTGCTTTTATTCAGCGGTTAAAAACAAGAAGTTAATACTGACTACCTTACATTATAGATACACTGTTGCCAGTTAATTTGTTTATTTTTGATATTTCTGAAAACAATGACAACAGAAATCATCTCCAAGGAACATAAATATTAGTGTTTCCTGAATGAATCAGTGATTTTGAACAAATCATTCAAATGAATGATTCAGTGACAAACTCATAAAGGACTCATAAGATAATTGCACTGAGTTTCAAGGATATGCCTGCTTTCATACTATATAGTATGGAAAAATAGTATGCTAGAAAATATTATGTCTGAATACATAGTATTCATAAAACAATAGGCGAAAAAGGTATGGATGACCTACTACTTTCCCCGAGATTCTGGAGTGCACATTCAATGGACGCTTTACTATCCCATGAGGCAATTTGAGAGGATTTGTAAATGGCAGTGAAGTAGTGCAACTGACACTGGTTGGTCACGTGACACTGGCAAGATGGTGAATGTATACTACCCATATTCATACTATATACAAAGGGTTTTTTTCCCCATGAAGATCGCAAAGTTAGTTTTAAACCAAATGTAGAACCTACTATACAGTATGCAAATTCTGACACAACTAGTCACTTTTTTGTTCCTATTTAAATCAGTGATTTTGAATGAATGTGTTGGTTGAATGATTAATTGACTCACTCATAATGACAGTCAATTATTTTGTTCCTAAACAAATCAGTGTTTGAATAAGTCAATTTAGTGAATTATTAAATTATTTCCTTATTAAGACAGTTGCTGCATCCAAAAGTGCATACTCTCTGAGTAGGTGCTTCTTTTGAATAATGCATTCACGATAATTAAAAAAAGTATATTATATATAGTATGAATGTGTAGTATGATGTAATACAGGCCGTACTACATTCATCATGCTGCCATTGTCGTGTGACTTACCAGCATGAGTTGTGTCTCTTCTCTGTCATTCACAAATCCTCCCATGTGGCCTCATGGGATAGTAGTGTCTACTGTACGAAAAACTTACGAATCTCACGGAAAGTGTAGGTCATTTGGAGTACATTTCCCTACTGTTTTTCATTACATTTTGTAGGTAAATATATCTGAAGCTGCCAATGGCCCTGTCCCAAATGTCACACTTCATGTGCACTTGCGGTCTTGTGGGCATTCAATGACAGCTGTATGCACGTTTCGTAAGTACCGGAGTAGTGTGTCCTATCTGTCATTTTAGCTTTCAGAAGTGTGCTCACGAGTGCCCACTTTGTGGCCCCCTTTTGATTCGCACTCGATGCGCACTTTTGCTGAGCCCACACTGAAGCGAGCTCTGCAGCAGACTTCACCAGAGTAGTCAAAGTGGAATTACGTCACAAAATTTGACTCGGAGGAAGACCACGGGGTTTAGGGTGCGATTTGGGACAGGGCCACTTTCGCTCTTGAATGAATCAGTATTTTGAACAAAATACTTTCAGTGAATATTCATAAAGGCCCTCACTGTTACACCTAACTATATATAATTATATAATTAGAAAAGAAGTTATCTGAAAAAAAAGTATAATATATATAATATCATAAATAATAAAAAAAAATAAAACAAAAAAATATAATTAATATATATAATATAATCTAATTATAATCTACTATAATAATGTAATGATGATTATTGGACCCTGGCCACAAAACCAGTCATAAGGGTCAAATTTTTTGAAATTTAGATTCTACATAATCTGAAAAGTGAATAAATAAGCTTTCCATTGATGCATGGTTTGTTAGGACAATATTTGGCCGAGATACAACTATTGAAAATCTGGAATCTGAGGGTGCAAAAAAATCAAATATTGAGAAAATCACCCTTAAAGTTGTCCAAACGAAGTTCTTATCAATGCATATTACTAAACAAACATTAAGCTTTGATATATTTACAGTAGGAAACTTACAAAACATCTTCATAGGACACATGACATTCTTTCATATATATTAGATATTATTATTATTAATATATATTATTTATATATATAATTAATAACATGACTCTGAAAGACCCTACCTTTATGGAGATTAGACTGGCCCTTCTTTGTCTGTTTTTAAGTCCTTGCTAAAAACTTATTTGTTTTCCTAGGGTGTATGACCTAACATATATGGAAAAGTTTTCAAATTTTGTCCGGCTTGTTTTCTGTGTGTTTTTTATAAATTTATCTTCTGGAAAGCACTTTGGTCAGCCTGGTGGCTGTTGTATATGTGCTCTACAAATAAAATAAACTTGAACTTGAACTAATATCCTAATGATTTTTGGCATAAAAAAGACAATTTTGACCCATACAATGTTTTTTGGGCTATTGCTGAAAATATACCCAAGCAACTTAAGACTGGTTTTGTGGTCCAGGGTCACATTTTAGCATTACCTTGTAATACAATCTTTTACAGTCCCTCCCCCATTCTCTTTCAGAATGTTACCAAAGATTTACTTGCTCATCTCTAGAGTGATGAGTGAAGAGAACCACAATAGAAACACACAGTGCCATTTGTGTGTCCATACAGAAAAGCCTATTCTTGATCTGACCAGAACAGCAGCATAATAGAGTCAACTTACATCAACTGCATGACCAAAGCTACAGGGTAATTGCTAGACAGATTAATGAAGGGAGGGGAGAGGTTGCAGCACCCTCATTGCTAACTGGATGAGAACACTTCATGCTTTACAGACCAAATTATTAGCAAATTCCACTGCTTTTATGGCCCAACAAAGAGTATACATTTTTGAAGAAAAAAATGAGTCATTAGCAGTTGCACTCTATGACCCTGTTTGCACGTGGTATTAAGATCCGTCTCAGGTGAGCCGATTACTGCTCAAAATCTGTGTAGTGTGACATGAGTCATCATCAGTATATTGGAATATCTCCTTAAAGCAAATTTTGTCAGTGCTTAGGTGTACACCAGCAAATAGATAACCTCAAAGCTAACAAACTTTAACTAAAAGCCAGAAATTTGAATTTCATGGGAACTTTAAACCATATGAGGTTAACGTTTTTAGTAGTTTTGACACTAATTCATTAGAAATGATTTCAGTTTTGTGTACTTATTATTCATTGTGTTGTATAGAGCCAATCAATCATTGCAAATACATTATATGGCATGTAATATCTTCCTTGTCAGTGTAATGCAAATGAGGAAGCATGTTTGGCAGCAAACTCTTCTTCTCCTTCGGTGTCATGCTGTGTTAACAGACAGTCTGGGTGTTACGGTGCAGCAAGAGCATCTGCTCCAACAATGACAAAGCTTTACAGACATTATCTTCCCTGTTTCCTGCAAACCGCTCAGTTAAAAAAAGCTGTGTTTTCTTGTAAAGTGTTATCTTGGACCCCCTGCAGTTATGCCCATCACAGTAGGGACCGACATTATGGGCATAATGTGAACAAGCAGAACCTTACTATCACGGTACATCAGGGACAAAAAAAAAAAGAAAAGGATCATATGTGAATTATCTTACACAAGAATGGATACATTTTTTTTTTTACTTTGTATGTATGGTTTGTTATTGTCTAACTTCATAAGATGGCTTATTTTAACTAAAATAAAATATAAATAGTAGATGAAAAAATATTACACTTAAAAAAATTTAATGAAAATTAGTTTTTTGGGGGGGGGGGCTTTTTTTTGGTTGCTGTCAAATCAAAATTGTGAACATATAGGGGTTTTAATGTTAAAAGTTGTATATATGTATTGATTTTTTTTTCTGCTGTCAAACGATTAATCGCGATTGATTACATCCAAAATAAAAGTGTTTGTTTACATAATATATGTATGTGTGCTGTGTATATTTATTATGGATATATAAATACACACACATGCATGTATATATTTAAGAAAAATATGTTATTTTTATATATTAAATATATTTATATAACATATAAGTTATATTAATATAAATATATACATGGAAATACATGGAAATATTTTCAAAATATATACTGTATGTTTGTATTTATATATACATAATAAATGTACACAGAACACACACATATACTATGCAAACAAAAACCTTTATTTTGTACGCGATTAATCACGTTTAATTGTTTGACAGCACAATTTTTTTTCCAATTGTATGTTGTTTGTTTTTTGCCCGGGGATCCAGAGGAAAATTAGCCACCCTGACTAAATCTGCCACATTTTTACATTAAACTTAATTTTACATTACCTGAACGAAAATTACCATTGGCAACTAACCGAAATAAGTATTAATAATATGAATAAATAATATATGAATATAAATATTATAAATATAAATTATTAAATCTATATAAAATATTTTAAACGGGAAAAGTTAAAATGAAAAAATTGAAAAATATTAAAGCATGAATAAACACTAATGTAATAGTATATTACAATATTTAAGTAATAAATAACATTGTAGTAGATATACATATTTATAATTCACGGTCTTAGTCCTAGGAAAATGAAAACAACTGTATTGATGACTCATCCTGAACTACACAGATTTTTGTTTAATCAAATTTCCCGCCTCCAATTCCACCTGCAACCGACCAGCAAGTAGCAATCATGATTTATGGCTATGACATAACTAAAACATACTGGCTATTCAGTTATTAATTTCTTTTTAAGACAAGCCCTTCAGTATGTCTCACTTAGACTTACTGTTTCAGTAGGAGAGAAAACTGCACTCCTCAAGCGACTGCATGGCATCTTTCAATTTCAAATCAGAAAAATTGCTTGTGGCTACATAAACAATCTTTTACTAACTGAGGCAATCAGACAGTTATTGAAAATGTATGAAAGGATCAAAAGGCATGCGAGTAAAAATTTGGCAAGACAGGCTTATTTGATTTGACTAATGCAAATTCAGTTGTATATTTTAGAGCTGCATTTACAAGGGAGCTTGTTGACGTAAACTCCTGCAGATGATACATCTGAAGGTGTTGATTTGTTATGCTTATGACTTTATTTTCATAATAAACTCTCCGAGCAGCATAATATTCACCTTTTTGTACCATATATTATGATTTCATGCACTCTGGCCTTTATAAGACATTCATGACTGCTTTTAATCATGCATGAAAGTTGGTGACCTTTAGGTCACTTCTTGAAATTCCAACATGCAAATCTAGAATCCACATAATAATTCATTTTCTCTCAGATGACTGTCTTTCACAGTGAAGTAATCCAGCGAGGATTGAAATTACGAACACCATAAGAGTTTATGTTTTCTGTGATGTCAGTGACATGTTCTTCATTGGCCTTCTGCTGCGTTAATGCTCTAAACCGTGTGTGAAAAACAAGCCTCTCGTTCAGCGACAGCACAATGTCTGAAGCCTACTCCACTCATCTGTTTATGCACTGAGCCATTTCAGTTCATTAAACTTAAAAACAGTTATATTGTGTAGCCGAACAATAGACAGCAGTCCAAAAAAAACCTGTTACCTCTCCACACAAGCACTCTCTTAATGACATTGTGGATTGAATTGAGTTTGGAGTGCACTCGTCACCAAACCACAGGCCCGCCACGTAAAAAATGCATTCATGAGTTGCGGGTCGAGTTAGATGTAATGTAATTAGAAAATGTGTGATGTACATGGAAAAATGTGAAATGAATGCAGTAACCATTAAAACAGGTGCTGGAGGGGGCGAGTAAAGGGTCGGGATATGAGACCCACGCTGCATGTTAAACAGCCACAAGGAGTCATAGGTGGCTTGAGAGAGGGAACATTTTGCTCCAACGGTCTGATATGTATGTCTAAAATGAATGGTGTCTTTATAACAAGATGAGATATCTGTTATGCCTGTCACCTGAGGAAAACTTGCTTTTTTTCATCAATGGCCAACAGCAATATCTGTTTATTTATGGAAGCCCATTTCTGCCTCAAAGTAAAATAACCAAATAAATAAATTAAAAACAAATGGGACTTCTATTTATCTTTCATAATTGAGACTTAATATCTCACAATTGTGATTTTATAACTAAGAATTGAGACTTTATATCTCAATTGTGACTTTCACTTTGCAATTGTGGATTCATATCTGAAAACTGTAAGTTTTTCTCATAATTGCAACCTTATTTGTTTTCTTTATATCTTACAATTGTGACCCAATTTTTTTTTTAGTAATTGTATCTTTATATCTTAAAACCTTATTTGTCATAACTGCAACTTCATATCTCACAACTGTGGCCTTATTTCTTCTAAATGCAAATATCTCACCATTACAAAAACTTAATATATTTTAACTGCAACTTTATTTCTCAATACTGAATATTGTAGTTCTGTTATTTATTATATTGTGTATTAAGCCAAATTTTCTCCAGGTTGTGTTGGCAGGTAAATATTATTACTCTATAGTGAAATCTTTGGAGACTGTGGAGCAGAAATTCTGTTTGGCATGTCCCAGTTTTTTTATCCTGAGAAGCTGTTGTAATTAGTGATAGGAAAATAGGATTGTGACTGCCTGAGGCCAGTAACTCCATTGAATGATAGGAGATCAATCCAGAGAAGCTAGTGTAGATTAGCTGAACAATATGGAAGATTTCTGCTGACTATTGTACTCTCTCAAGAATTCAAGAGAACAAAAAACACTGCAAAACACTTATAGCTGGGAACCTGCTGCACTGGCGCAAACTGGCGGAGTCAATATCATGACTGTGATGTCTTAAGTTGCCAAATATAGAGAAACTGTGAAAAGAAAAGTAAGATTACTGTCAAAGACTAGCATCATTTTAGTCTCTGTGCCATTTGGAATCAGCAGGATTTGGGGATTTCATTCAATAGCTAGGATTCAGTGGATTATGCATTGTCCACTGTGTCATTTTTTCAGTCAGCTGCGTTTCAATGCCTTTCTGTTCCTCACTCATTCTCGTTTTCTTTGTAACAACCAAACTGCCTGGCTTTGTTTGATCAGGGAAAACAGGGAAATGGAGTTCTCTGAAATGATTGTGCTTTCACATTAGAGCTTTAATTTGGTTGTTTATTTGCTGTGAAATTAACTGAACTGCCAATGAAAGCCATTGGCTCATGAATGTGCTTGCAGACAAACATGTCTGAAACCCAGTGACGCAAATTCCCAGGGACATAATAGCTTTGACCTGTACTGTAGGTTGTCGTATATAAAACACCTTTCCCCCACTTTTTTCCCCCACAGTGCTCTTTTCAGATCATTTTCACAAGTCCGTCCTTAACCTTTTCTCCTTCTTTTAAGTGTGAGTGCCAGTCCAGATGTGCTTTATTAAAGGATTGGCGGATTTCGACGGGTCTTAAAGCTTTTTTTTTTATTTTACTTTTCCACATGATGGGTCTCTAAAGCATGAAGCGTCAATCCCGAGGCTCTTTTGCTTTGATTCAATTCTGCTTCCAGGTGCTGTCAGATCTGTGTCATGCTTGCTGCCAAGGAGACCTGAGGTATAGATATATGGCTCATTAGAAAGATGAATGGCATGTCAGGTGATGCCTGACCCTGAAGCCACGGCTTGTGAGCGTTCAGAACGCAACTTCCTCACATTGCAGATGTAGGCGCCGTATTTCCCCTGGAGGTGCTTTAAAAGCAGAACCTCTCAAGCGGGAACTTTATTGTCAAAAATGAAAAATTCTGATGTGTTCTTTATTGACACTCAGAAACCCTCTCATTTGTCTTGAAAATACAAACTTCCTGGCATGTATAAATAAATGAGGCTTTCTTGTGCAAAAAGCTTGACTTGTCAGTGAAATTGGCCACAGTGTCAGCCTTTGCATATATGTATAATTTCACAAAAGAAGATTAAATGTTACGACAAATCGCTGTCTATGAGATATGCACTGTTGTGACCCTTTCTAGAATTTTCCATATGGTCTTTCATAGTGATTTCCTTCCTTATACTGCATTTGGAAAGGGGTAATGGGAAGAAGAATTAGTAATGCAGCATCCATTTAATTTTTCACCTCCCAAAAATTACAATTCTGTCATCAAATCATTTATTCGCGTTCATGTCAGTGGTGCTACAAAATATTTTCCATGCAAACCTTTCCGGTTTCAAAAAGGCACCATAAAAGTGTCCCATTACACATTATTTTTTATGTTGCACGGAAGTAAATCAAGTGGGTTTTGAATGACACAGAGGTGAGAAAGTAATGACAGTCATTTTTATGTTTGGCTGAACTAGATACAACTGAGGACTTACCTCTGATTTCACAATAACAATATTTTAAAATAAGAAGATACATTTTTTCCTTTCTAAACGGAGCCACAAATTAAGGTAAATTAATTTGGTGTAAAAAAAATAAAAGTAAATTCTGTCATCTACTCACATTCATGTCGTCCAAAACAGATTTGGTTTCCTTTCTTCAGTGGAACACAAAAGGCTTTCAAGGCTTAACCTGCAAAAAAGTCATAAAGGCACCATAAAAGTGTCTTTTAAAACATATTTTCTGTGTTCCACAGAAGATAGTAAATCAAGTAGGTTTTGAATGACACAAGGGTGAGAAAATGAGTCATTTCCATGTTTGGCTGAACTACCCTTTTCCATTCAGTAAAGCGTTTAATTTCCAAAAATTACAAATGCTCCATAAAAGTGGTCTGTTAGACCTTCAAGATGTCGTTTTCTATGATCCACTGAAGAAAGGAAAAGAAGTGGGTTTTGAATGACACCAGGGTGAGAAAATAATGAGTCATTTCCATGTTTGGCTGAAATCCCCTTATAGATAAAACTGAGGACATGCCCTGATTTCACAATAACAATTCTTTTAGGCTAAGCAGACACCTTTTTCCTCTCTAAATTAAGCTACAAATTAAGGAAAATCAATTTGGTAATTGCAAAAAAAACTAAAAGAAAAGGCAATTTTACACCACAGTGCTGCTGAAATCACTCAGGGGCTCTTGTGTAGCCTTGCATACATTATGTGAATCAAAATAGCTCTCGTTCTTTAGGGCTGCTGTAATGGTTCCAGTTTGAGAAGCACGAGGTGCGCCCTGGTGCAGAAGATAGCAGCAGGAGGAAAGTGGTCCCAGGGTTTGACTGCTCTCCTCATTGACTGTGCTCAGCTGAATGCAGCTGATAGGGTGATGGTAATCTAGACGGAGCGAGGCAGGAGGGAACCGCTCTCTCTCCAGCTCGGGTGAAGTTAGTGCTGCAGTGTGGTTCAAAACCCACCGTGGACGCGGCAGCCTGAGGCTGGGGTGAAATACAGCCATTGAAATATATAAAAGGTGGCGTGTCTCACACATGTTCTCCGTCCATCCGTCTTTGCAGCTGTCACGGCTCTCTTTTATCAGTCCAAACTGCATAATCATTCCTTTTCATCCTTTGACACATCCTAAACTCAATCGATCTCCTGCATTCACTAAATATGTTTGATATTCATGAGGTTGCCTCATTAATATTCATGCACCAAACTTATGCAGCACCGCTGCTTTGGTATTCTACTTCGATCACAGCTGTTTCTCTGGTGTTTTACATCTCTGCCCCTGTGACAGAGAGGTCTGTGCCCTGCGTGTTGTGTATTGCGCCGTGCGGTGCAACACCACTGGGATTATGGGAGTGTAGAGTGTTTGTAAGTGTGCGTAGAGCTCAGTGAGGGATCTGCCCCCAGCCTTTCGCCGTATCTTGCTGACTGGCTTGCTCTGACTGCCATTGAAACGGGGTTCTTACGCGCGGTGGAGGCTCATTCTGCCTGGGCGCTGCCGAGCGTAAGCATCACAGGAGGAGAGAGGGAAAGTGTGAGAAGAAAGACTTAGTAAAGTATTGGTGAGTACAAAAATGTTGGACCTTCTTAGAGTAGTTTGCATTTGTTTGAACAGCCTGTGATTGGGTTTGTGCATCAAGGGAGAAACAGGTTGCATGAGCATGCAGAAACAAAGAGGCTTCCTATACACATGCTGCTTTGATTTTACAACTGTCTTAAGTAGTTCCTGCTGGAAAATTCAGATTATGCTAGCTAAATCTACCTTAAAATGCTTTTAAGGTGGATTTTACCTGGTCTACGCTGGTTCTTAAGATCTTAAACAACAACAAAAAAAATAGCTCAAGGTAGTCAAGCTGGAGCATGGTGACTGCTCAACCTGTTTAGACTACCTAAAGACTAGCTTAAACACTTAAAATGGATTTTCCAGCAGGTGTATCAATGTGCGCATTTACTATGTGTGTGTGCACGTGCAGCAGCGTCCATCACATCAAAGGGGGGATGCAGTTGCTTGTGCGCTCTTTATCGCTTTTATTTTATCTCTCCGGTTGAACGTGAACACTTTGAAAGCAGATGATGACTGAGTGGCACTGTAGGTTCGTGTTTTTTATCCCTTGCCCTTTCAAAAGCCTTTGTAAATATTTAATCAAAGGGGTTTGTGCCCACACCACGTCCTCTGTGTGCGTTTTTGTTGTTGTTTTCTGTCTTTTATGAGTTCTTTCCATCTGCAGGCAGAGTACATACTGATCTTGTAGACTGGCAGGTGAATTGTGCTCAACGGCGCATAACAGCGACTGTGATCCTGTATCACTTTGTGTGTTTGTTTATTTGTTTGCGTGTGTGTGTTAAGTGAGCAATCATGGCTGCAGGGTACATAAGTCCCCCACCCATCCATCAGCGATACTATCTTACCTGCTGCACAGGGATCCTAGCGGCGCATTAAGTTCAAGAACAGTGCATGGGGCAGATGTCAGGTTCGGTATAACTCAGCCTGATCAACTGGGGGCAAGTCTCGGTGTCTTACCTTGCTGGAAACCCCTCGTAAATATGTCAGCCCATCTGTGAAGCACAGCGCTGGCAACGGCACACCCTCATTCCACAGAGAGAGAGAGAGTCCTGCTCTGCCAGTGCAGCAGTGCAGTCAGAGTGAGCAAACTTTGGCTCTATCACCTCCCAAATATACAGCACTATCATAAATCAATAGTGTTGCATTATGCATGGAGAAGAAAGTGTTTTAGGTGCTGATGGTGGAACAGCGTGGATCTGCACCTCACGGCTCTATTCTGTGTTTTGTAATGCTGTGCATGTCTGCGGTGTCACTTACCCACTTGTTTGATGCCGTCAATTTGAAGACCATCTTATTGCTGCAGTGTGTGGAGATGCTTAGTGATCACAGGACAGATCATGTGCAGATTAACACACTTCACTGACATGATGGGGGTTGATTAGCCTGACTACAGGGGTTTTTCTGTTTCTGCATCTCTTTTACTGTCTTTTTCACTTTCTATCCCTGTATTCACTTTCAGTTTTTCTCCTAAGACTTATTCAAAATATGTCCGAAAGATTTTTCAGACAGAACATACTGTATGCGGCCCAAAAAAAATAAACAATCTTTTTACATAGAAGAAAGGATACTAGTTAGCATGTCCGCATTAGCCCCTACTGGTATATGTTTTAACGAACATAAATTGAGCTAATATTTCAGTATAATATAGTAGATGTTTTGTCAGAGCCTGTATATTTTGTAGTGCTCTTAAAAGGATAGTTCACCCAAAAATGAAAGTTTTGTAATTTTTTACAAACCGTCATGTCTTTCTGAACTTGTATTTTTTTATAATTTCATAACAAAAATTATGACAAATAGTGCTGGGTGATATACCAGTTCAAACGGTAAACCGATTTGAATTACCTACACGGTATGAACTTTTAAAAAACCAGACAGCGTTGTGAATTGATGTCACAGGTACTGCTCTAAGGAGACAAGCGCACGGCGCAGGAGTAATCCAGCACACAATCTTTAATTCCAACTTCAATTCAAGAGAATAACCAGGAGACAGATAAATCAGAAACATCAAAGAGCAAACTAAACATGACTGTGAACGGACAAAGAAACTGAGGAAAGGCAGGGCTATTTATACTAAACCAAACGATCGACTAATAAGATGATTAATGAACACAGGTGGAAACTAATGAATGATGATTAACTAAATGAGAACAGGAACTGAACTAAAAAAGGGCAGACAGGAACTAAACAGAAACAAACATGTGACAATTGAGAGGCGATCCTTGTTAACTGCATACACGACTGACTAGTGGTTTGAGAATTTTTAAAACTATTAAAGGGTTAGTTCACCCAAAAATGAAGCTGTGTTTTACTCACCCCCGAGGCATCCTAGGTGTATATGACTTTCTTCTTTAGACGAAGCCAGTCGGAGTTATATAAAAAAATTGTCCTGGCATTCCAAGCTCTATCATTGCAGTCAGTGGGTGTTGCAGTGCTTTAGTCCAAAAGAAGTGAAATAAAAAGCGTCCATCCATAAAAAAAAAAGTGTCTCACACGGCTCGGGGGTGAACAAAGTCCTCCTGTAGCAAATCGATGCGTTTTTGTAAGAAAAATAACCATATTTAAAACTTAATAATCAATTTAATCTAGCTTGCACTCACTGCTGTAAACGGAAGCAGCTCCGGGCGGATGATGTAAGATGTCGGCGTTGTGCATGCGCCGCTCAGAAGTGACGAATGCGGAAGCGCAGAGGAGAGATCAAAACAAAACAATGGTCACTAATTAGAAGTACAAAACGAAGATTTGTAAAGAAGAATGTCAGAGGATTTCAATATAAGCCAAGAAGACACTGGTTTTCCTTTGCTAAAGTAATGAAACTTTGCTTCCTTTGATCCTGTTAACAAATGTTGTTTTCACGAGACTCACCGGCGCATTCGCAGCGCTGACCTCATACGTCATCCGCCCGGAGCTGCTTCTGTGTACAACTGTTGGCACAAGCTACATTAAAGTGATTATTACGTTTTGAATATGGTTATTTTTCTAACAAAAATGCATCGATTCGCTACAGGAGGCCTTTGTTCACCCCACGGAGCCGTGTGAGACACTTTTTTTATGGATGGGCGCTTTTTATTTCACTTCTTTTGGACTGAAGCACTGCAACACCCGCTGACTGCAATGAGAGAGCTTGGAATAGCCAGGACAATTTTATATCTAACTCCAACTGGATTCGTCTGAAAGAAAAAAAGTAATATACACCATAGGATGGCTTGAGGGTGAGTAAAACACGCCTAAATTTTTTTTGGGTGAACTAACCCTTTAATACCACACAACTAATTTTTTTAACTTGGCAAATAAACCAACTGTAAACAGCCATTAACAGAAGCCAGAGATGCTGAAGATGAACGCAAAGAGGAGAAAATACTGTAGCAAGCAGAACAAGATCATTGTTCTCCATGCGCAAAATGTTGGTGGAAAATCCTAAATACTGAGTTGGGGTGGAGGTTTATATAAATGTATCTCTGAGGGGAACTGACTGTCTTTAGAAAAGTTTAGATGACATTTACTTTTCATTTTACCTCTGTATAATGCATATTAAAGTACTGTTAATAAGCGCCGCACTGCTTTGTTTTTAGCAGTAACAAAGGAAATGCCAGATCGTTGCTGATCCATAAGCGCCACCTGCTCTCAGAGAATAAATTTGCATTTTCATTCATTCAGTCTGCTGTTTTTGTTTTGTTCAGAATCAGATAGGTTTTATGTAGCATAATTTCACAAAGCTAAAATCACACAATTCTGTTTTTGCTTTAAATTTTGAAATGATACTAATCTAATTTACATCAAAAACTGCTAATGCTGTATGTATGTTTGATATTTTTTAAGACGCATGTCATATATGTTGGCATTAATTTTTTGATTTAATATTTAAAGTGGAAAAATGAGAAAACGGCTCCTTTTTCGTTTTTTTCCAAAAAACGAAAAACGAGAATTCAGCTTAAATTTTCGTTTTTCGTTCATGGGTGGAAAAATTAATAAACAGCTTGAATATTAGATTTCTGCATGTGGGCGGGATTTAAACGCCCCTTTCTGCTGATTGGTCAGCCGAAGATCAAACCGTGCCATCATCTGTTCTTCTGCAGTATCACGCAGCAAAATAATAGTCCTCTGCTGCTGCAGTTGCACAGATTCTTAATGCATTTATTGCAACTACATTTAGTATTTTTTCATCAAACAAACAGGCTAATGAATAGCTCGACACAACTCATACCTGGGCAGAGTCTAAACAGGGCTTTCTTCTGTGTAGATATAAATTATATTCTTTGCATCAGCTGGGCATGGCAGGGTATGATATGACAGCTGTCATAGCCTACCCTGCTCACCCAGTAAGTCTGTTTGTTTAATTAAGTAATTAATTAATTGGTTTCAAAATAAATATTTTAAACACTGTAAGACAAAAAGGAAAGAATAATAAATTTGGCTTGGGTTATACAGTGGGTACGGAAAGTATTCAGACCCCCTAAATTTTTCACTCTTTGTTATATGGCAGCCATTTGCTAAAATCATTTAAGTTTAATTTTTTTCCTCATTAATGTACAAACAACACCCCATATTGACAGAAAACACAGAATTGTTGACATTTTTGCAGATTTTTTAAAGAAAAACTGAAATATCACATGGCCTAAGTATTCAGACCTTTGCTGTGACACTCTATATTTAACTCAGGTGCTGTCCATTACTTCTGATCATCCTTGAAATGGTTCTACACCTTAATTTGAGTCCAAATGTGTTTGATTATACTGATTGGACTTGATTAGGAAAGCCACACACCTGTCTATATAAGACCTTACAGCTCACAGTGCATGTCAGAGCAAATGAGAATCATGAGGTCAAAGGAACTGCCTGAAGAGCTCAGATACAGATTTGTGGCAAGGCACAGATCTGGCCAATGTTACAAAAAAAATTTCTGCTGCACTAAAGGTTCCTAAGAGCACAGTGGCCTCCATAATTCTTAAATGGAAGACGTTTGGGACGACCAGAACCCTCCCTAGACCTGGCCGTCTGGCCAAACTGAGCAATCGGGGGAGAAAAGCCTTGGTGAGAGAGGTAAAGAAGAACCCAAAGATCACTGAGGCTGAGCTCCAGAGATGCAGTCGGGAAATGGGAGAAAGTTGTAGAAAGTCAACCATCAATGCAGCCCTCCACCAGTCGGGGCTTTTTGGCAGACTGGCCTGACGGAAGCCTCTCCTCAGTACAAGACACATGAAAGCCCGCATGGAGTTTGCTAAAAAAACACATGAAGGACTCCAAGATTGTGAGAAATAAGATTCTCTTGTCTGATGAGAACTTTTTGGCCTTAAATCTAAGCGATATGTGTGGAGAAAACCAGGCACTGCTCATCACCTTTCCAATACAGTCCAAACAGTGAAGCATGGTGGTGGCAGCATCATGCTGTGGGGGTGTTTTTCAGCTGCAGGGACAGGACGACTGGTTGCAGTCGAGGGAAAGATGAATGCGGCCAAGCACAGGGATATCCTGGACGAAAACCTTCTCCAGAGTGCTCAGGACCTCAGACTGGGCCGAAGGTTTACCTTCCAACAAGACAATGACCCTAAGCACACAGCTAAAATAACGAAGGAGTGGCTTTACAACAACTCTGTGACTGTTATTGAATGGCCCAGCCAGAGCCCTGACTTAAACCAAATTGAGCATCTCTGGAGAGACCTAAAAATGGCTGTCCACCAACGTTTACCATCCAACATGACAGAACTGGAGAGGATCTGCAAGGAGGAATGGCAGAGGATCCCCAAATCCAGGTGTGAAAAACTTGTTGCATCTTTCCCAAAAAGACTCATGGCTGTATTAGATCAAAAGGGTGCTTCTACTAAATATTGAGCAAAGGGTCTGAATACTTAGGACCATGTGATATTTCAGTTTTTCTTTTTTTAATAAATTTGCAAAAATGTCAACAATTCTGTGTTTTTCTGTCAATATGGGGTGCTGTGTGTACATTACTGAGGAAAAAAAATTTACTTAAATGATTTTAGCAAATGGCTGAAATATAACAAAGAGAGAAAAATTTAAGGGGGTCTGAATACTCTCCGTACCCACTGTATATAGGGCTGTTCACAGTTCACGCAAGGAACTGTCATTTTGACTGACAACCGGAGAACAAAAGATATTAAATAGCCTACTGTTAGAGTTATTTAATGTAGTCTTGTGTTTTATTAAAATTTATTATAATTGATATCTCAAAAGGATATGCACTTGTGCGCAGCGTGAGCTGCTGCGCACTCGCACTGCAACGCAAGATTTTCATAAAATATAATAACTTGCCATTTCAGTTTGTTTCTCACCAAACCCTCAGTATACCTTCAGAATGCTTGGAATATACACCACGAGATGCATATGATTATTTTACGACAGAAATGCATCCGCTTAAAAAAAAAAGTCACCATTCTCTGCCATTAAATTGGCAAGTGTGAGCAGGATATTTTTGTGTTATTAAGTAATAAGCTTTAGAACAACATTAAGGCGAGTAGTCACTCTAGTTCACACAGTTCCAATAAATTGCGATGGGTTAAATAAACTCAATAAGCAGACAGACGCGACTACAGACAAGCGCAGACCAGTATTGAAGTGCACAGGAAATAAGCAGCAGTCATATTTAAAGCAGTTTAAATTAATATTGAGTACTGATTGATGTTCACAATTTATTTTTATTTGTGTAATGTTACGTTCAAAATAACTACAAAATGTCATGCCTTTTAAAAATAAAGAGAACAACAGAATGCGCTGCTTTAGCGTGTCTCGGTCTCCTTGAGCATCTTTCCGGCGCATGCCACAAACAAAGACACTACTTGTCTTTTAAAAGGCTTCATTTAGATTATTACATGTTAAATGCATCATATAAGTCACTTTGGAATAAATCACAGTAGGCCTATGTATCATGATAAAAAAAGCGGCTTTACAGTCTGGAAATACTTTAGGCTATAGCAAATTATTTCTTGGACCCCCTATCACTTTAAGAAACGCTGGTCTACACAGAAGAAAGACCTGTCTAGACTCTGCCCCTGTACGAGTTGTGTCGAGCTATTCATTAGTCTGTTTGATAAGAAAAATATGAAATGTAGTTGCAATAAAATGGGTTCCGTACAACTGCAGCAGTGGAGGACTATTATTCTGCTGTGTGATACTGCAGAAGAACTGATGATGGCACAGTTTGATCTTCGGCTGACCAATCAGCAGAAAGGGGCGTTTAATTCCCGCCCACATGTAGAAATCGAATATTCAAGCTGTTTATTAATTTTTCCACCCATGAACGAAAAACGAAAATTTAAGCTGAATTCTCGTTTTTGGGAAAAAAATATGCATGTTTGTTTGTTCATGATTCAAGTTAATTAATGCAATTCTTGATTCTATAACCACCAAGAATCACTAACTGCCAGAATCCTAAAAAAAAAAAAAAACCTGATACAGATTTTTGGTCAAACTGCCCAGCACTAATATACTGTACTGTATAATAAGTTTAATGCATTTAACTTAAAAATTAATTTTCAGTGACAAGAGTGCTTGGAAAATTTAGAAATATTGCAATTATGTACACATCATGAAAGAGCGGATATATATATATTATATATATATATATCTAGATATATATTTGTGTCGTGTGTGGGTGTGTGTCCATACAATGAAACACAATGGGGTCCAGTGTTGTTTTTGTCATTGTGTGGACAACAAAACTGTTTTTCTGAGTGAAGAACAACTGACTGAAATGGACTGTATTTTTCCCTGTCTGCCATCTTTCACATTACAGCTCAGGGTAGTTACCAGAAAAGGGTTTTTGATTGTTGTTGTAACATTAGTGGTGTAATGACATCATTTTTCCTGCAGCTCTAGACAGTGATTAGTCACATGACATTTATGGCACAAAAACAATTGTGTCCAGAAATAAATGTAAATACCATTGAGAGGAATGGGAATGCTAATGTATATCCTACTCCAGGTGTTGTAGATCAGATTAGCTTATTGCAATGATCTGTATTTTTTCATGTAGATGCTAAGTTAATATTTTTTATTGTTTGTATGCCGAAAAAATTTACTTGCCATGTCACAAATTCTTTATTGTACTTGATGTACATAGTTTTGTTTGCTGTTGCTGAGTGTCATTGTATCTGACTTCTTGTAAACAGGCCTTAACAACATTACACATGAGCTGACGGTGTCAAGAGAGAGGTTACCCAACGGTTCTGGCCCTGCAGGACGCTTTAGGGCTTCACAAATGTCACTGGCAGACAAAACTGTAAAGAATTCCCATGTAACAGCTGGATGTGTGAACCAAGTGAGACACTATGGATTTTGTAACTTGTAAAGGAGCAGTCTGTCTTATGACTGTAAAACACAGTAGCGCTCTTCCCCAGGGGTGTTACTCTGGATCAGACCAAGTCTACACTTTTGAGTGGAAAATTATTGAAAATAACATCATTAAGGCTAGTAAAACATAAATAGAGATGCAGATATTGTGCTTCTGTGAGATTAGGAGGGCAGCTGTTGGCTGTTTAATTTGAATGGATTATAATTTTTATGATAGTCACACACACACACACACAGACAGAAATCTCTATGTATCCCTTTGTGTGCTACAGTAGTTTGTAGTGTGTTCTGTCAATAATTTACCCATGCAGTATTAATTCCTCATGTTATTTTAAATGGGAAATTCTCCCTCAAGCAACACTAAGGACACTTGTCAAACCCAAACACTTCAGCTTGAGCAGGTTCTGTAAAACTATCTCCCATCTGGAGAACATCCTGTGGCCAGTAAACATGTTTCTTCACAGTTGATCAGGATCAGCAAATCAATCTTTAATGTGTTGAGGTAAATGAAGAATGTTGCACAGAACACGGTGAGAACAGTGCTTGTTTTTAAAGGGATAGTTCACCCCAAAAAATTGTTGCAAAACCATAACATGCTTAAGAAGTTTTTTTCTTCATATAGATCTTTAAAAGAAAAATCAATTAGGGTGACATTTTTCAAATAAAGCAGGTAAGTTTGAATACAACAAAAACATATTAATTTAATAACCAGGCCAAAAACAGTTACATTAATAGTTTTTATTAATGTTCTGAATATTTTTAGCTTTCATTTAGTTTGTTTTAATAATTTCGTTATGTGCTTTTGACTTTTTAATAGATTTTTTAAATATCTCTATTTATCTTTATTTTATTTAGGTTTAATCATTTTAGTATTTAAAGTTAAACATAATTTATTTCAGTTTTTCATGTAATATTTATATTTATGTCAGCCTTTTACTCAATAGCCTGAGAAGATTGCAACACTTTACAATAGGTTCCTTTTGTTAAAGCATTAGTTTCAACATTTACTAATACATTATTAAAATCTAAAGTTATCTGTTAATATTAATTAATGGACCTAAAGCTAACATGGACTAACAATGAGCAGGTTTACTTTTATTCATTAACGTTAACAAAGATTAAGACACACTGTAAGAAATGTATTGCTCATTATTAGTTAATATTAGTTAATGCATTAACTAACATTAACTTAATTAACCTTTTGTAAGTATTTAAGGGGTCATATGATGCTATTTTAAAAGATCATTATTTTGTGAATTTGGTGTAACAGAATATGTTGACAAAAATGTTCAAAAAACACATTATTTTTTAAAATACTGTACATTATTGTAGTTCCTCTATGCCCCGCCTCTATCAAACGTGTCGTTTTCTACAAAGCCCCTCCTTCCGACAAGCACAGTCTGCTCTGATTGGCCAGCTGACCCAGTTCATTGTGATTGGTCGAAACACCGCAAGCACTCGTTGGAAATGTAACGCCCCTTTCCATAATCGTGAGCTTCAGCTTTCAAAAAAAATATAAAGACAGTAAATAATGTCATTAGATTTACCATCAGTTCAAGCCCGAAAGGGGAACAGAGTCGCGTGACAGACACAGTGTCGTGTTTGCAGTACACAAGCCACGGTTAAAACAGCTGACCCCACTGTGATGTGACCCTGTCTCTCTCACGCACACACACACACACACACACACCACAAGCGATACTCTACACGGCGCAAAACTCTGCATTTGAACAGTCAATAGCAAATACTTAAACTATTAAGAAAACATATTTACAGTAGCTGATTCAGAATAAGCGCCAGATTGTCATAGCAAAGTCGGAATTAACCCATTTTTTAGAAATAGCCTTTGCACAGCCAGCCTTGTAGGCTACTTTTCTAGGTTCACAAAACCTGTCGTCCATAAAATGCGTTGCACAAATTCAAATATCTGGGTTTTGCTGTTCTGTTGTAAATAAATCTTAAACAATGATTCCTAATTGCATCTACTTTCTGGAAGGCCAAATAAAGTGCTTTTTGCTTTCATCTAGAAACACACAGCATCTCCCTGACATGGCTGCATCAACACTACTGCGGTTCCCGGAACCACGCCTCCCTTCTTTGCATGAACATTTGGGCGGCATTACGCAAATATTTCCACATCGTGACGTAGAGATGTAGGGGCGTGTTTGAATGAGGCGTTTTAGCCCAGTCTGGATCAGCCTTCTCTTTTAGATAAAATAAATCCTTTTGTGGGAGACTTTGAGCTTTGTAATTCTGCATATCTTATACATGCACAAAATGAACCATAAACACACTCCAAAGAAAAAGGAAAAATAGAAATTGCATCATATGACCCCTTTAATAGTTTTCGTTTACATACGAAACATTGGTGAATTGGTGAACCTTTTTTGTTAAACTGTTCAATTAAATGAATTGTCTGAATGAATTTACTAGAATGAAATAGAATTATGCTACATGTGAGTAAAAATTTGGTTTGGTTGCGTTACACCGCTACTCATTGGTAGTAGATTGTTAGTGGAAATCTATTGGAAAATAGTTAAATTTTTACAATTATTTACATCCCAACTCTGCAAAATGACATACAGTGGCACATCAATAATGTCACTGATTCTCGAGTGTCTTGTAATCCAATGCCACGTCAATCCAAACTGTCGATATATTGAAACGATCTACAGTGTGAAGGATTCTTCAATACTCTTGTGTTTGACAGAAACAAGAACAGCATCCAAGTGAGCAAATAATGGCAGGAATAAGGGGGAACTACATATGCCTTCAAACCTGGTCCCAGTTTTGATGTATTAGCTGAAATATGATTTTTTTCCCCCCCTTGTTCTATTCTACATTGAAAATGTGCAAAATAGACTCCCCACGCACTTCTCATCAGTCCTAATGCGGTGTGATGTTTCGCCCAACAGCCCCGTGACTCCCGCTGTCATGCCACTGTCAAGTCACGGATCAGTGAAGTGATGCATTGCTCTCTCTAGTGCTGACATGATGTCTATTTCATGTCACAGGCCAAAGGCCAGAAGGAACCAAAGCCCCGAGCTATCAAGGCAACTGATTAGTCTGCAATTTACAAAAAGCATTAATGTTATTTACAAAGGTTTATATCTGCAACAACTGTCTGCTTGACCTTCAAATAAGCCCTGATCAGTGCAGGCCTGAGGTTGGTTGGTTGTGAGTAATGCACATAGACAGTTTTGACAAGAAAGGATGTAAAAAGCTCTGATATTACCTTCTACTGACACTCTAGTTTCTTCAACTTTTATAACCATATAAAATGTGTGTGTGTGTGTGTGTGTGTGTGTGTGATTTAAAATCCTAAAACCTTAAAATTGTTTCATTTTATATAATCATATTTTATATTATATTCTTTTTTCATTGATTATTTATGTTGATTAAAAGCAATAAATGAACTACCAAGCAGCACTAATCATCATGCGTTTCATACTCAATATTTTTCCTACTATTATTTTCTCCTTCCAACAAGCTAAATGTTTCTCTTTTGTGATTTTTTTGCTTACATAAAATATCTATTTGTGCCAAGAGGCCCGTCTGACACATGATATTAATGGCTAAACACAATAGCTTGGCTTTTCAATTTGGTTCACAAACTTTTTCTCTGGGATTCAATCAAATGCTAAACAAAAGCATCTACCCATGTTCCATATTTTTATAAAACAGCAACTTTCACAAGATCAGGCTGGCAGAATCATGACTCATTTTAGCAGTAGCGTGTCAAGAGAAAATCCGACATAATAGGCTTTTTTTCCCATGGACAGACAGGGCGTACCATTTTAATGCCAGCTGTAGTAAAAAGAAGTGAAACACTAAATGAGCCTAATCTAATTTTACAGCTAAGAAATGAAACCCTACTGAATTTATTGTGATACGTGTTCAGATGAAAGCAGCCATAAACCGGCAGAAGATGCAGGGGCCAAATCCAACAAAACTTTATCACGTTTTCCATGTCACATAAATCTCCCCGCGCTCATATAACGCTCCTGGTGTCCAACCGAAGGCATCTGCCTCCATGATTTCTGGGATGTGTTTTTGCTCTCCATGAAATATCTATAAATTAGGTATATATATATATCACTCCTGATAGAACCAATTAAAGTCCAGGATATGTGTAATAGGAAGATATGTGTGATGGGTTCAGTCAGGCAGTGGGGACAGACAGCAGCTCTTTTATTGCCAGCCCACAAGCATAACAAACTCAGTCAACTGTCAAATGTCACATATGTGTGATTGTACTTTTTTGTAAAAGAAAAAAGAAAATAATAGTTTGTTGAGCCCATATGGCATCTCCTACAGTACGTCTCAGTTTTGTTTGTCTGAAATGCACAGGCAAAGAAAATGTCTGCTATCAGAAAAGTGATTCAAATTTTAAACTGCACCAACAAAATGTAACTTTTGTGCCATATTGAAACTCCAAACTCGTATGTTTTTCTGTCTTCCATAAAACAGAAAAGGATTTTTTTTCTGTCAAAAAATGACAAAAACACTGTGAAAATACCACAAAGGTAGTTTATTCATAATTTAAAAAATCAGTTTAATAGCATATAATATATAATATAGTAGTGTACAATTATATGTATGTTTACTTAAAATATTACCATTTTAAATTAAATGTAATATAAAAAAAATATTGTGCTTGAATTTACTTCCATGTTTTGCATCTGATAGTATCCAAATTCTGCAGAGGAATCCTTCGCTCTGAGGATAAGACTTCACATGACCGACACCGTTGGTGGTTGCTGGATTAAAGTATTATTCCTTCTTCCCCCCACTCAACTGTTATTCCAATTTTCTGTTCATATAAAAGCACAAGTGGGTGTATTATAATAGAAGCTCTAAAAATAAAGATGATTATTATTTTACATATCAACCAGGGTTTAAATTAGTCATCAGAATTCATTTTCTCTTCCGAAATGGTTGTTTTAAATGTTGATGTATGCAAAGACCTGAATAAATACTGCAGCCTCACCCCATTAGCTACTGGAGTAAAAAGCCTGAGCCTGTCATAATATTTATTTCCAAACTGAAGTAATGATGTGCAAGTGTTGGTGTTATAGTATGCTCAGTGTGTGTCTAGTATAGCATATGCCAGTTTAATATAGCTTCATTGTATTTTGTAGTGAGACAGAAACACACAAAGGATACACATAGATTGTCACTGGAACTTGGTGGTTCCTATTGTAGTCCTAAGATGTCTTGTAAAGTTCACTGTTCAAAAGTTTGGTGTCAGAAATATTAAAAAAAAGTGTTTGGGGGAAAAAAAGGCCTCTTTTACAATTATTTGTTCAGAAATGTAGTAAAATATTTAATATTTTAGTAATATTTTGAAATCTTATTATAATTTCAGATGACTGTTTTCTATTTTAATGTATTTTAAAATGTATTTATTGCTGTGAAGGCAAAGCTGAATTTTCAGCAGCCATTACTCCAGTCTTCAGTGTCACTCGAGCTGCTTAATTAATAGTTTTGCTGAAACTGATACATTTTTTTTCTTGATAAATAGAAAGTTCAAAAGAAGAGCATTTATTTTTTGTTTTAGCATCATCTCAATGTAAAAATAAAATAAAATAAATGATCCTACAACATGTTTAATTTGACCTTATTTAATTAGACATATTTTGCTAGTTCGTAGGATAATAAAGGATTTCTAATCACACGCCATATTAAATACTCAACTCAATAGCTAAACATGGGAGCATCTTTTATTAAGATATAGAATAACCACTGGTTTATCATTTGTCGTCATATAAACAGCTGGCCGCTGTTGAAATGATCTGCACTGGCATGTTATTGCTAATAGGGCAATGTGGATGTGAGGGTGCACAGCAGCTGTATGTGATTTGTAGCACCTTTCGCAGGTCTGTGTGGTAGATTCAGATCGATAAACACTTCAGACAATCAAGCTGTGTTGAATAAAGGATGTGAGTTCAGGAATTGAATAGCGTGTGTGTGCATGCAGTCTGTTGCTAAGCCCATGGGAACCATCCTGTGAGACATTCAGGTAGGAGGTGAGCAGATTACTTAGCGTTGTCATGGGACTGGCTATGGCAGCGCTTAACATTATGCTTCACTTCATACATCTTTCCACTGTACCCATGAGTGTTCCTTTCATTTATTTTTCTCAAAATTGTTCCCACTTCCAAATATTGTCACTCAAAAGTTTTCAACGAATAAGTGAAAACATGCTTTCTCATAATCTACATTTTTATGGCTAGATTGACAAGCTGTGCTAACATTAGGGATTCAGTGCAAAGAAAATAATTGTGTGCTTCCCTTGCGGTCTGGAGGTTTACCAGAGAAAACATACAAAGACAAATAGTCAGAAAGTCCCTTTCAAAGAAGTCGGTTCACTCGGCGACCATATTTGCAATGCATCCGGGCAGCTTTTTTTGGGCATCCAAGACCAAATCCTAACTACTTGAAAGAGGATGAATGAAATCCTGAAACTGCTTGCCAAATTCACATTTAAATAACATATTTCATTGGTGACTAGCTCTTTATTTAAAAGGTGAACTTATTCTGCTATATTGTGTGATATGCTTCTCCCATTTATAAGTATTGTGTTTTAGGGCACATTGTCTTTTTGTTATTTTATGCATGACCAATTTTATGTTTTGTGTATAGGAAATTCTAGATTTGTGGGGCAGTATTAATGATAGTCTTAATCTACAACATATGTAAATTTAATGTATATCATTTCACCATTTATGGCGCAGCGTTGATTTGGTTCTTTTTGTTTTCATCAGACAAGCCAATGAGCTTCCTGCTTAACATTCAAATACTTGGCTAGTGCTTGCTGTAGCAGTTGCAGTGCGCTTCAAACCCTCCACCTTCCACAGCTCCACCTGTATAGATCTGCTACGGGGTGATTCATGTATGTTACATTTGGGGGTTATTCATATATATTATATGTGCAGCAGCAGTATTTCTTACATGATCACAGCAGCAGCATTTCAATGACAACTTGGTTACTGACAACTTGCTTTTATGTGATACTGCGTTCACAGCACAAGGTGTCAGTATAAATACAAGGTGATTAAATATGACTGGTATTTTGCACTGCACATCAACATTTATTGACTGTACCTTAAAAAAAACTTTTATGCATATAGAGGCTATATACCTAAATTTTTCCCATTCTATTTTTTCTTTTCTCCATTTTTCCATAATTTAAAGTGCTTGAAGGAAAATAATCTCCTTGATGACCAGATGTTTTATTCAGGGCGAAATTCCAAAATCACCGCCTGTTTGTATGGTGTATTTGGATATGATTCTGTGAATATAGCATTTTCTTTGTCTCTTGGTTATAATTATCCTGAAGAAACTGTGTCTGTGGAGTTCTGAGCTTTCAAATGATAGGCTTGCGGTTCTCTTCGTAGACCCTTGGGTTTAGCTTAAAGTCTCATATGAGCAGGATATTCCTCAGATTACTTTCACTTACATGGAAAAAATCTCTTCTCCAAGTCTTCTTGGAGTCTGTCAAGCTCTGGGACTGTGTGTCATTGCTAAGAACATGGTCCATATGCATCAGACGGTGTTACAATTAATTTATGAATATGTGCCTGAAGCTCTACGAGAGGCTGTTTACCTCCCAAAGCCTTAGCGTATGAATTCTGCATTGCTCCCAGCAGTCCTTCAGTTTGAGAACCCCGACTTTGTTTGCTGTGGCGCTCTGGCATTTGGAGATCCAGGGAATTAGGGGATTTGAGATTGCAGTGGAGAAGGAGCTATGAAATAGAGCAATCTAAAAATGGCTCGGATGTGGCATGGAGATTTACTTGCAGAGCCGATATTTTGTCTGTGAAGAAGCAAGGAGAAAAGCTCCCCCTAAAAAGCCTGGGATGTCATGCAGCATCATGTGCTGTGATTTATGCTGTGAAGCAACCAACTGAAGAATGTCCTCAAGGCTGCACCTTGATTTTTACACTTGTCCTATTCACTTAAGTCCTCCTAGGAAACACTTGTCCCACACTTCTCTCCCTTCGCAACATTTTAAATGCTTGATCAGATTTCCATTTAAATTATAAAATTTAAATATTAAAATATTTAGTTATTAAAATATTTAAATAAATAATATATGATAAATATTATAAATTCTAATTGGATCTGATTAAATTGCTGTATTATTAAAAAAAGATAAACTACCGATCAAAAGTTTGGGATCAGTAGGTCTCTTACCCTCAATAAGGATACATTTAAAAATACAATAAAAACAGTAATTTTGTAGAATATTGGCAAATCAGATTTTTTTTTGCATCCATTACTCCAGTTTTCATTGTCACATGATCTTCAGAAATCATTCTTAATATGCTGATTTGTAACATTGTATCAATGCTTGAAAACTTCATATTTTGAAGGAAAGATGGCTGATACATGGTTTTAAGGATTTTTGATTAAAAGAAAAGTTCAAACAAACAGCCATTTATTTTAAATATATATAATGAGAACATTAAAATGTATTATTCTTATTATTATATTATTATTACTATATTTATTATATACAATATTATTTTTATATAGCCTACGTTATAAATGCATCCTTGCTGATTAATACCGCTAATTAAAAGTAGTAATAAAAAAGTACTCTTTTTGAACAATAGTGTATGTATACATATGGTACTGTTACTAAAAATCACAGAGCGCTCTTTACTGAGCTGTCACATTGATTTATTCAAGCCGATGTACCGGTAATTGATCTTTAAAAAATGTAGCAAGGCTTCAGTGGACTCGGAGGCTTTAGACCTTCTGTGGTTATATTTGCATACATCCTCCGGCAATAGACCCTATAGGAGACAGATTTACACTTTGCAGTGCATTCTTCCACCAATTCCAGCATCGATATTAAATGTAAATGTGTTCACATGGGAATGCAGATCTAATTCAAAGGCATGATATGACAACCCCTCTAAGCTCTCGCTAATGGTGGCCACTGATTGTGATGCCAGTTCCTATCAGTGTGCTCCCATTGTCCTGAAAATATCAGCTGTCAGAGATGTGTGGGAGGAAGAGAGACTGTGTAATTGAGGGCCGCTGAGTTGGGTTAACACACAGTATCCCCCTGTCTTCCTGATTGCCCTTTGTGTGTGGGTAAATTACGAAGTGTTAGCACAGTTTTCCATTTTGTTGCAATTTTACCCTGTAATTAACAGAAGGACCATGATTTTATTGGCTGTATTTCAAGGTTCAGATGACCCCTTAATGTTGTTGTTTGTCGCCTGGCGTTTTATGTCCTCACACGTTAATTCTTCATTTCATGCTGTCCTTTGAGCGCACAACAAAGCTTTTTGTTTTTGCTTGGGATTCGATGATGAGAGCTGACAGGGCACGCATCGCGTCTTATAGCTGGGTTTCTATGGAAACCAGGTTACATTGGAAGACATTTGAACAGAAAACCCTCGGGCCCCAGTTTGTGCTCTGACTCAGTTTCAAAACAAATCTTAATTGAATTTGTGGGCCTCCTAATATTACTCATGTGCTCCAGACATGGCTCAACCCCGGTGAACCCTGTGCCTGAGGAGGAGGGGGGGAAATTAACAGCCCCCTCCTTTCATGTGCTATCTCATAGGACAGCATGTTCTCGTCTCTGCTCCTGCAGCACTGGGCTGGAAAATTTTGCTGAGTGCCAAGAGAGGCTTATGAGACGGGATACAGGTTCCACAAATATAAATGCTGGATTCATTATGCATCAGAGGTCGAGGTTGTATTTTCAGGATGATAGCTATATGGAGAATAAATAAAAGCATGGCTGCGTATCTAATTGGAAGGTAGAGCTGCAATCCAATCCACTGACCTGTGCTTTTTTGTGTAATATATATATATATATACGTATATACATGTATATATGTATTTTTTTTAACGAACAGAATGAGATTAAGTATGGCATTGACCCCCTAGTTCTATGATATAGAGAGAGATCTAGATGAGAAATGTGACCAGAAATACATTACAAAAATTATTTAAAATAAATGACTGAATGCCCCAATTATTCTATCTATCTACAGTATACTTTAACATAGCTTACACACACACATACAATGTATATGTGTAATAAAAATGCAACACAAAATTATAATAATTTTCAGATAATTTGACCTCTTTCTGAGTTCAGGTTGTAAAATGTCATGTGGTGCAACTCCCCAAAATGTAATGATAATTATGAATTAAACATAAGATGTGCATTTGTTGATATATGTCTTATTATAATATTATATTATAGTTTATAGTAAGTGTGTGTGACTATTTCAAAAAAGTTTAAATAGATAATAAAAGTCCATGTGGTATGACTACCTAAAACATTGTTATTTATCAATTATTAGTTTGTGATATTTGGGGGGGGGGGGGACTTTTTCATTTCATTTCTTTCTATCATATAATGAACATACAAAAAATATGTTAGATGCCATTGACCTTAGTTTGGCTTTTGATGTTAGTCCATGAAACAAGTGAGGCTTTTTTCCAAATGATCGCTCTAACCACCTCAAACTTATGACCTCTGTCCTGGTCGGCCCTGGGGAAAATATACTCTGACTGACTGATTACATTTATGAACCATTATATGCATGGCTCATTAGCTGAGTATTATAACCAGCGTAGTGTGGAAACATAATCATGCTGGTTGGCAACCAGGTCCATGGGGAGTCACAGTGTCACACTGTTTGGATTCATTATCCATATCTCAATGGATGGAAGAAAACCCCAGTGCTCACATTGCTTTACTGCCGCATGTCTTCTGTACTGCTGTCTTCATGCTGATTAACAGCCAATTTATCCTTAATGTCCAGCATACCATAAACTGCATACCATAAATGCTCACACTGGGTAATAGCCTTGTTATTTAATTTATTTTGGATGCGAAAAGGATTAAAGTGGCATTCTTATACATTTTATCACTAATTTTATACATGATTAAAATTGTTATTTAACCACACCACGAAACTGCCACATCAACTTGACATTATCACCGCTGTCCAGCTGCACAGGCTAGCCAAACTTATTAGAAATCAAAAGACAACAGAGGCAAACCAGTGGGAGCCACATTTAAGAGTCTGGATCATTTCGAATGACAAAACAGAAGCAATATAGCTGCATTTGAATGTGGAAATCCTCTGAACAAATAAATCCCTGGACCTAGAAATTTCATATCCACTCGGGATAAACCCTGAGCCCTTCAAATGGACACTTTAGAGAAAGCAGTTTACAGAATTTACAGAAAACCCTTGACAGCTTATTCACATGAAACGGGGAACTTCAGCAAAAATACGGCTTGTAACATCAAAAACTATTAGAAACTTTAGAGAAGCTACATCAGCACTTACAGTATGATGCACTGCAAAATAAACAAATAAATAATTAAACCAGTATATTTGTCTTGTTTTCTAGCAAATATCTAAACATCCTTAAAGCAGGATGTATGAGGAAAATTGTTTATGCCTGGCAGGGGCGCCGCTGTGGTTTGTGGGCCCCATGAACAGCATATTTACTCGGGGCCCCCCTTGGTAAAAATCGAGTTCCCTGCAGTTAAAAAAATCGTGGCCCTCCTCGTTTGAAACTGGGCCCTTGGAATCGTCCTAACTCCCGCCCCCTTACGGCGCCCCTTACGCCTGGGAAAAAATGGAAAAAAACATTTAAATAAAATTACCACTGGGGTTAGCCACTGTTATAAAATATTTTGTGGAATATATTCCACACAAATATTCAGCAGCAAGAACAGACAATGAGAATCAACACAGATAATAGGGAATGTTTCCTGATTTCTTAATCTCCAAATCAACATTACAATAATTTCTAAAGGATTATGTGACATTGAAGGCGGGAGTAATGGCTGCCGAAAATTCCGCTTTGCCCACTCCACAGACGTTGGGCAGCGTGACACGCTGACCGCCACCCCAAAACGAGTGCGGGACGATTCTGTAGAGACAAGAACCAAGGTTTCCCCACAGTATAGGCCCAAGTAGTCGGCATATCTGAGTGACCTTGATCATGCAAAGCGGGTTTTCCCTAGGAGAGAAGCCTTTGGTCTTGAGCCACCACTGTAGGGGTCTCATGTACAGCAGGCCAAGAGTAATCACGTTGGAAGCAGCTGCCATCAGACCCAGCAGTCTTTGAAACAGCTTGACAGTGAGTGACTGGCCTTCTTTCACTCTCTTGACTGCAGTGAGGATCGACTCGATCCGAGCAGGAGAAAACTGTGCCTGCATCGGGGTCGAATCCCACACCACGCCCAGATAAGTTGTTCTCTGTAGTGGAGAAAGCACACTCTTCTTGGCATTTAGCCTTAACCCCAGCTCTCTCAAGTGAGTGAGAACGACATCTCGATGTCGAACCGCTACCTGCTCTGAATGAGCTAAAATCAACCAATCGTCGATGTAGTTGAGTATGCGGATGCCCTGGAATCACAGAGGAGCCAGAGCAGCATCCACACACTTCGTAAAAGTACGGGGTGAGAGTGCAAGGCCGAAAGGAAGAACACGATATTGGTAAGCTTTGCCCCCAAAAACGAACCTCAGGAACTTCCTGTAATGAGAAAGGATGGAGATATGGAAATATGTGTCTTTCAGATCGATCGTGACAAACCAGTCCTCGGACCTGATCTGAGACAAGACCTGCTTGAGTGTGAGCATTCTGAACTTCAGACGTATGACTGAGCGGTTCAATAGGTGCAGATCTAAAATAGAACGCAACCCCCCATCCTTCTTCAGAACAATTAAGTAACGGCTGTAGAACCCGGACTCTCTCTCGTGCGGAGGGACCACCTCGATGACCTCCTTCCTCAAAAGAGTAACTATTTCTTGTTCCATGACCAGAGCCTGCTCGGGACCCACTAGAGTGGGGGTAACCCCGTTGAATCGAGGCGGACGAGAACCGAACTGGATTCTGTAGCCTCTTACTACAGCACGCAGGACCCATTGAGACACATTGCCAGTCAGTAAGCTTAGAGTTTCATCTCGAGACTGATCTCTGGTGTGCCCAGAACGGCTAGTTCGGTGCCTTGAAGCGGCACGCCGGCAGGGGACGACCAAACTAGCTGCTCTGGGGACCTCCGCAGAGGCCGCGAGCCTCTCAGTGCCGCTACGTTGCCGGGCGGTGACTGAAAGATATGCTTGCTGGAGACCGCTGTGCCTTGGAACACCGGCAGGGTTGGCAGAATGATCTCCCGAGGGCACTGAGGAGAGACGGACACCATGTAATGCAGTGTACACCTCTCTTCCCCAGAAGGGCCTGCCCTCGCTAGTCCTGCACCCAAATAGTCAGGATCCGGCTTAGGCTTCGAAGCCCCCAACCCAGAGCGCTGCTTCTGTCTCCGGTCCCGACGCAGGGGAGCACGGGCGGCAACGCTCTGTTTTGCGTCTCCCTATGTGAGGAGCTGGTAGATCAGCGGTTCTTTTTAACTCTGTGATATTATCAGAGTTAAACTCCTCGTCCTCATCCAGCTCTTTAAGCCAGGTCGGCCTGAGTACGCCTGACTAACATCAGACATCGTTGTGCAGACACGCCACACCTTCTTTTTTTGTTTGGCCTGACCTGCTGCCACGTACCCTTTTGCCCACCAGCGCTGATGTTGTACGCAGCGGCTTGGAGGGCAGTGCCGGTGCCTTTAAGGACGATGCCATGCCCGGGGACAGATAGCTAGCTAGCGTCTGTTCAACCCGGGGCATTGCCTTATAGCCACGCTCAGTCAGCCCTGCCACATTACCATAATAATCTGAGGCAGGGATGAAGAGACGGGCCAAAAAAGGCCCGGCCCACGACCTCGACACCTCAGTGTGAAGGTCAGGGAAAAATGGCAGGCTCCGACATGGAAGTGGTGGCCTTGCGCGCAGGAAGCGTTCATCAAGCCTACTTCGCTGCGGCTCGGCCTGCTTCTCGGCGGGCCAATCGATTTTTAACTTGGCCACGGCACGAGTAAGCACCTCCAATAGCTCCTCATATTGGGGAGATTGAGGGGGCGAAACCTCTTCGACGTCCTCCACGTCAACCTCCTCGGAGGAAGAAAGGAGGAGCGTCGAGCCCTCACCCCGGGAGGAAGTAGCCGCAGAACGGGCTTCCGAACCCAGAGATCGGGCGCTGGATCTGGTGGGTGAGGAAGGAGATAGGGACTCGCCCATCTCCATTCCCTCCGCCAGATCCAACTACGAACCCCACAAATGCAGCCGCCGCTCCGACTCGACGGAAGCGGGGCCAGCACTGCGAGGAACGCTGGTGAAGGCTCCCTCCTCAAAGAGAGCCCTTCGGGAGCGAAGCGTACGCAGTGGGAGACACTCGCAATGCGGGCAGCCGGCCCCCTCAAGAGCCAACTCTGCGTGCCTCGCTCCCAAGCAAACCATGCACAGGCTGTGTGTATCCCCACCTCACTCGTGATTATAAAGCTGGGCCCTAGGTCCCCGAACACACAACCTATAACGTGGCTTGCACTTGCCCTTTGCGTGCTTTGTCTTAGCGTGAGCCTTAGACATAGCCTCTTATTAGACTTTTTCTCACAATAGACAGACAACAATAAATATGACTGACTCACACAGAGCGCTTCGCTGAATGACAGAAGCTGACGCTGGCTCCGCCGCACGTACTTTTATAGCTTCCTGGTCATTACGTAACATGACGTGACGCTCGCCGCTCAGCTAGACTAGAGTTCCTGAAGGGAACAGTTATTTTAAATGTAATAATAATTTTCTATTATTTCACAATATCACTGTTTTTAATATATTAATTGTAATAATATTTCTCTATATTACTGTTTTTTTTCTGTGTTTTTGATCAAATAAATGCAACTTTGGTGCAAATATATATGCCTTTTTTTCCTGTGTATATTATAAAATATATTTTTTTATATTTAAATGGCTACCAAAGTTTTGAATAATTTCTCCAGTTCTGCATTCTGACCTTGAGTCTTCTTTACTTTGTATTGTGTGCTTACAGTAGTCACGTAACGACAAACGACTTGGCAAGGAATGAGGAACTGAATGAAGAACAAAAGTTCTAAAAGACTCTAAATTAGATGTGGCCCCGAGTCCTTTGAACTGTCAGTAGAGATTTATATTCCATTTGAGCAAGGACACATTGTACACTCCTCAGGAAGCCCAGGGAGATCCTAGCATGCATTATTTCAAATAAATCAAACCAGTCTAAGCAGTGGGTGGAGAGTGTTGGGATAAAAAAACACAATCAGTATTTCTTACTGTCCAAACACACCTCAGACGGAAAATAAAAATGAATTCAGCCGCCTCAATATTATTTCTATAAAACCTATAGAACCTGTATTCCTATAGAGCTCCCACACGAAATGACAGATCTCCCTTTTCTTTTAAATTAATGTTTACATGGTGCTTGTCAGCAGTCTTGGAGCTTCTCCAGTCCATTTGTTCTATTGCAAGCAAATTCTCTGTAATCGTGAAGAAATGAGTTAGGACTTGCTTTCCGCCTACATGCATAAGAGCCATTGATGGGTGAAAAGCTTTGCGGTGAGAGTGCTTGATATTGCTGCGGCATATTCCGCTAACATTGTTCCCTTGGAAATAGATTATAGGCCTGTATCTGTTATAACTTTAATTACATTTCATCATTTCTGCACTGTGTGATTGTGAGTGTGCTTGGTATCAAATTCAGTGTTTGATTTGCAGAAGACTACAGTAAACAACTCCATAGATAAGAGTCATTGCTCATTTGACCCTTCTAATGCACTCTTCTTGTCTGTCTCACTGTTTTGACCATCTGTTTGTCCATATTGTGCGGCCCATCGCTTCCGCCCGGCTGTAGACATCGCTGTTGGCCTTCCCATCGGTGTGATAATAGCGTGTGGCTTGGCGCTGCTGTTGCTTGCTGCATTTGTCTCCTGGAAGCTGTGCTGGGTCCCTTGGAGGAACAAAGCCCTCTCGTCGAGTTCTGCGGCCCTCGCACCTGACGACTGCCCCTCGTTTCATTTACCGTCTCTTCTGCCCAGTCCTCAGCCGTCTGAGGTCACTATGGCGACTGAGAAGGAAAAGTATCCTATGGCGTCGATGGGCTTCCTGGAGGCAGCTGTTAAAATAAGTCACACCTCTCCCGACATCCCTGCCGAGGTGCAGCTCTCCATGAGGGAGCACTTCCTGCGCCGTACGCAGCGCATGCAAAGACAGACCACAGAGCCAGCGTCGTCCACCAGGTAACTGTGCCAAATTACACACATACACTACTGTTCAAATGTTTGGGGTCATTTAGAATTGAATGTTCTTGAATGTAATATTCAAAAATAGTAATATTATGAAATGTTATTACAATTTATATATATATTTTAAAAAACCCCCCCAAATTACTGAATTTATTATTGTGATGGCAAAGTTTAATTTTCAGCATTATAAGTCTTCAGTGTACATGATCCTTCAGAAAGCATTCTGATTTGCTTTCTTATGACATAAGCTTATATCAGAGGTCCTGTTCTTTATTTTGATATATTGTATTTTTAGATATTCTAGCAGCCTGAGAGTTTTGTGAAGATGATCAAAAAATGCTGGCATTGTATGACGAGTTGCATATGTATGAAGAGTTCAGATGCAAGAGCTTCTAAGTGCCGTTTGAAATTTTCTTCTAAAATTAGCATTTTTTTTTATCAGGCTCCTATGTTTATGTTCAGTTATTTCACATTAATGGCAATGAAAAGAACCTATTCATTGCCATTAAAGTGAAATTACTTAACCTACACATAGGAGCCTGAGAAACTTGCCACTAATTTTTTTATATATATATATACAGTATATATTAATTAAATACTATTACTGGGGTTCTTGTGTGTGTGCATATATATAATATATGTACTGTATATTATTTTTAAAGTGATTTTTAGGTTAGATGGCCCTCTGAGAATTTTAATAATGATTAATAATTATATTTTTCATATAATTTTTATTACATTTTTATTAAAATTTTATTTCATATTTTACTGATTAAAACCTTTTTTTTATACCTTATAATTAATTTATCGATATTATTAAGATATATTTATACTCTTAGTAACGAATCAGCTCATGGGAAATATGAATAATTAATCATAACTAGTTATAATTAATTATGAATATTTTAGATCCGCTGTAAGTATTTACTTGACATCTCAATGTCAACTGTCTGTCAATTCTAAGAACGATAATTTCCTGGCCCTTAAGGGAAATAACTTTCTTACTGTACAATTCTACAAATAGCTTGTAGCATAAATCTGCATGATTTGACTCAGTTATGAGCAAACAATGAACCACGTCAAGTGGGATACAAGTAAGGTTTTATTTAACTACATAAACACTTAAACTAGTTTAACATACTACATAAACACATAAACTGGTCTAACATCCTACATAAACACATAAAATGCCGGTCTAACATACACATACACACACACACACGCATACAGTTGGTATAGGAAAGGGTTAAAGCTTAACTCAGTACAGAGAAGAGAAATAAGGAATGAAATTATAGAACCATTTGCATATTCAGCAGATCTGCCCGAGGGAAACATCAGATTCTTAGTTCAAACACACCTTTGTAAAAAGGTGCAAATGATACCTAATGTATCAATTAATAAGGCTAAGTCTGATACGTGCATGTCTCCTCTGTCTGAAAGAGAGGTTTGATGTAATCTTTAGTTTCCAGTTGATCTTTGCTGAATTTGGGTCGATGAAAAGAACAGTTTGAGTCAGAGGATCTTGATTAATGGAAAGGTCGAGGCCGAAGCCTGCGAACGTAACTTAATTTTTTTTTTTTTTTTTTTTTGTTGGATGCTTCTGCGTGAGACGTTGAACTCAACATATTACGAAACCTAAAAGAACCATTGACTGGGATTAGGGGGGGGTCCCTGGAGCGGGGCCTTTAAGGTCGGAGAAGATCCCCGCCTCTCAAGATGGGCTTGTCCAATGAGAAAGATGGAAATTCCAAGCAGGAGGTGGCAATTGCTGGAGGGTTTTACGACCCTTTATCTCTAAGCATGGTAATTTGCAAATGGACTTGAATCGAAATTACTAAAGATTATCAGGACCCTAATATATATTGCCTATGTACCAACATATAATATACACGCTTGTTTCGATCATAAGAAAAGGCGAATTCATAGATACTAGACAAGTTAGGATTACAAATAGTGAAAGGATGACAGGAAGGGGGCTTCCCCCCCCCACCTCCTCATAAGCATGCCTAAAATAGTCTTAAAAATATCAAAGACAACATACACCATGACCTGAAGGATACATTCAAAGTTAGGTTTTCCTATGAATTAATTAGTAGAAAAGTACATTTCTACTCTGCATTTGCCTCTTGCTTATGGGACATTTTCCCTGGTCACATTCCATGAGGTCGTAAACGTATCTGGTGTCAGTGTTGCTATGGAACCAGGGGCCTGTTCGGCTTCCTGGGGTGTTACAGAGTATTTGTTAAATCTAGCTAACAAAATATGTATTGTGTGTTTGAGTGGTCCAGACAATACACTTATTATAAGCATAGTTTAGATATATTTTATTACAATTCAAGACACTGTAGCGTCTGCGTAGGATCATGCATGATCTTTGGGGTCTTTATGGCTTAAGAGACCCTTTTAGCCTTTTGAAATTTGCATATAAATTACAGTTCTGGTCAGAAACTTTACGTTCGTATAGGGGTGTAAATTGCCAAATGGTTCTTCGCCGTCAAAAAGATTAGAACCAGCCCCACGAGAATCCTGGAATCTGGAGTTCAAAAAATTCCACAAAGAGCTGTGAATGGCCAAACGAACACACACACACCCAAACTAACACACACACACACATAAAGACATTTCTTTATTTTAGACTATAATTAATCAGTTATAATTGTATCTGGTATATGCATGTGGTGTGTACATTCCCTTGTTAGTTTAGATGAGTTACCACTCGTTATTTGTATTAGTTAAAGCCATAAAACACTTATATTCAGGTGTATGTGTGTATCTTTGGTTTAATCTATTCCAGATTATTGTTTCTTGGTATCAATGTCACCTGTTCTTCATTTCTCGGACAATGACGTACAGTATGTGATTGTGAAACACATCATATGACTCGTACGATATTTTGGGTTAAAACTACGGATATTCCAGACCGGCCATAAAGCATGCAAATGAGCCATAAAACAAGAGACAAAGAAAGATTCTCCCGCTCAAAATCCATGTCTCTCATTGGCTAGTGCACACAGAATAGGAACTCTCAAAAGTGATTAGCCCAGAATAAACTTTGCTCAAAAACTCTTCTTCGTTTGAGAAAACACCTTTCAAGACTCTCAAGACCTTCCTCTTGAGTTTTCTTTTCCGGCAGTTTTCACTTTCAAGTAACGTTAGTCGCTGTGTACTTCTTCTTCAGAAGAACCAGAAGTAAAAACTTCCAGCTGACTCCTCACCAACTCATCAAAAGAACTCCGTTATCTACCACCTCAGGACTCTTCATCAGCGATCGAAAAAACCAATGCAAGTAACCGCTTAAAATTATTCAGATGCGTGTTTAAGGTTCAGACACTTTTAAGGTGATTTTTGGATTCTTTGACGATTTTCAAAGGTTGTGGTTAAGTGATGTGAAATACTGCCATTCTTTCCTATTCTCTATCTTTTCCTTACTTTGTTTCATCCTGTATATATATATGTTTTAGTTAGTTATATGTTAGATATAGTTTCATTTATTAAATCCCTTATATTCACAACGAATTGTCTCTGTTTACTGCTCACAGTTCGAAGTCAATGAATGTTTGAACCCTTGCTACATTTGGCTAAGAATTACTGCTAGCACTGTACAAAGAAGGACAGTTTATTGTTCCGTGGCCAGAAAATAAATATTCCTTGAATTGATAAATGATTATATTGTCTGCTCGGTGGACGGACAGATCAAATAATTGTAATATTGATTCTGCCGCAGTTAATTCGAAGATATAATCTAAATATTTAGTTGTAATCATAACCAGTTGTGATTCGTCATAAATATTCCCCTTTTTAGAGCTAATAAATAATAATAAACGTTACACAATTTTATGTAGCAGTTTAAACATTCAAAGAAGGAAGATAAATATGAGACAAAATGAAATTCTGCTGGAAAGCGGTTCTATAAAGACATTGGTGTCATTGTTTAGTTCTAAATCAGTTCAGAGTTGATTCATTTCAGTTTGATAACTTTGTAAAGTTCATCAATTATAAAACAAGTACAATTCAGCTACACTCTTAAAAATAAAGGTGCTTCACGATGCCATAGAAGAACCTTTTTGTCTAAATGGTTCCACAAAGAACCTTTAAACATCTGAAGAACCTTTCTGTTTCACAAAAGGTTCTTTGTAGCGAAAGAAGGTTCTTCAGATTATAAAAAGGTAAGAAAGAGATGGTTCTTTAAAGAACCTTTGACTGAATGGTTCTTTGTGGAACCAAAAATGGTTCTTCTATGGCATCGCTTGAAGAACCTTTTGAAGCACCTTTATTTTTAAGAGTGTATAAGCAGCTCTACAGGAGGCAATAGTGTCATTACTCAGCTCAAGCCAGTTTAATGCTGATATAATTATAATAAATAAATTCATTTATGAAACAAATTCGATTCAGCTATAAAGCAGCTCTATAGAATAAAATAGTGTCATTATCTGATTCAATTGAGTTTAAGTTTTGTTCTCATCCAATAGAGTCAGTACAGTCAAATAATCTGAGTAATAATGAATTAAGTATGAAGTATTAGGATATTCTGTGAAAATCAGATAGGAATTAAATACATTTAAAAAGGAAGCTTCTTGCCCAAGGTAAGGGCCATTTTACCCCTTTCATTACTTTCAGTGTTGCACAATAACAAAATTACTGAATGTTTTCATTTATTTCCCATATTTTTCCATGCATCTCTAAATATGTTACAATTTAATTCAACTGCATGCCTTTTTCCACATCTTTTATACATTTTCAGTCTGTGCCTGCAGTCATTTACACACCCAGTGCTGCATACACATTTACACATTTCATTAAAATATGCAGTATTGTATACCTGAGAGAAGTACATACTATGAATCACACTGTCAGACCATTCACAGCAGGACTCAAAAGACATCATCAATCACATATACCCCATAACAGAATGACACCGACAAGAGAAGTGTACAAATATTTATATTTGAAAAGAATATTGCTGATGATGCATAAATATTTAGAGGAGAGTGGAGTCTTTCATCTGAGACTGCATTGTTATTTTATGCCTTCAATAATGTATTTTAGTGTCACTTCAGGGCAAGTTTTTAATGTTTAGCTGTTCCTTAATCCCTGGAACCAAGACAAGTTCTGCTCATGCATACTTGATTCTTTTGGGGTAGTTCCAGGACACATTAATTACAGCACTGTACTTGTCCACTTGAAATGAAATATTTGTCATATATTATTTGCCCATTAAGGAGGAATATTTAATTGAGCTTCAGTATTTGGCTGCTCTTGATTTTTCCACTGCTTTCAGTTATACAGAGCATTGGCACAGCAGTGGTTTTATTCATATGAACTTATATGCAGTTGAATTAACTGAATTGAATTAACTGAATTAACATTAATAAATGCTTTCTTTTGTCCTAGCATTAAGGTTTGTCTTCACTAGAATTGAAGGGACAAACTGGTTCATTTGAACGGGTAGCCACACAATATTGGCCATGTACAATATATTTTATTGGACAGGGGTTATCCAACCTTTTGATGGCAAAGACCGCCAAATGTGAAGGACCTTCTTTTTAAAATATAAAGGCAGCTCAGAAGAAATGATAACAAATGATAACAAATGTATTTATATATTAATTTCGCAATGTATTAATTAATTATATACAATGTAAATATATATATTTTTGAAATTTGTAAAACTAGCACATTGTACAAGAAAATACTATTTTAGAATCTTTCTCATTTTGTTTAATTCAATGTGTTACTTGCATTTCTTTGTAGTTAATTGTGAAATTTAACAGAAATTTCTGTGTGTTTTTTTTCTGCACCATTTGTTTCAGTGTATGGATATTTATGTGTGTAATATAATATTTATTATATACGTATAACATGAATATTTATTAATATAATATTATAATATTTATTATTAATAATAATAATTAGAATATTAAAGAGAAATATTTTCAATTTAAATGTAAGGTTTTTAACGCATGCTTTGTGGCTCCTGTGTTCAAAAAAAAAAAAACTTGCCTTGGGCAATCGTTCAGTTTTTAATCCAACTTTTTCTGAACACTCCTCAAATCCCTCATGCTACTCTTTCTCTTCTTTATCTCATTTTTCCAGGCATAGTTCCTTCAAACGTCACCTTCCCCGTCAAATGCAGGTAGGGAGTCTGGACCTGGGAGATGACTATGATGTGGATGAGCAGCCAACCAGCATTGGCCGTATCAAGCCTGAACTCTACAAGCAAATGACCACAGAGAACGACGAATCCGGCAATAGCAAAGGCGGCAAAAACTGTGGCAAGATAAACTATTCCCTCCGCTATGACTATGAGAACGAGATGTTGCTTGTCAAGATACTCAAGGCATTTGATCTCCCAGCCAAGGACCTTTGCGGCAGCTCCGACCCGTATGTCAAGATCTACCTGCTGCCAGATCGGAAGCAGAAGTTCCAGACACGAGTCCATCGTAAAACACTCAACCCCACGTTTGACGAGTCCTTCCAGTTTCCGGTACCCTACGATGAGCTTCCCGTCAGGAAGCTCCATCTCACTGTTTTCGACTTTGACAGGTTCTCACGGCACGATATGATCGGGGAGGTCATACTGGACAATCTGTTTGAAGTGTCTGATCTCTCAAGGGAGACCTCCATCTGGAAAGACATTCAGTATGCTACCTCTGTAAGAGAAACCCGCTGCTCTCTTTTCTCTTGATGTGTTTGCCAAATCATGATAGTACAAATTCTGCTGGTTTTTAAGTCGATTTTTTATGGGGAGAGATGCACAGTAAGCATGCACAGATATGTATTGATAACATACGTATTAGATATGCAAATCAATATACAATGGGGTGCAAAAGTTCAAGACCACTAGTTTTCTATTTTTAATACGAATGTTTCATTATTAATTAAATTGGGAGCATAACAATTTTTATTTTTTTATTTCTATTTAATATATTACAACTTGAGATTAAAGTTTATTATATATATTATATATATTAACTAAGCTTCAAAAGCGTTTGGACTGTATGATTGTTTTTTGCAGTGTTTTTGGTTTTTTTTTTTAAAGCTATTAATACTTTTAACACCAGCATTAAATTGATAAAAAAAATGGCAGTATATTGTTACAAAATAATAATCTGTTACAGAGAAAAAAAATTATATCTATCTATGAATCCTGAAACAAAAAAATCACTGTTTACACAAAATATTAAGCAGAATTTTTTTTTTTTAATTGTTCTGCTTGGTGACCATGAGCATAAGAAACTTCTTTCAAAAACATTAAAAATCATACTGACCCCAAACCTCTTAATGGTAAGATTTTCTATATGGTCTTAAACTTTTGGACCCCACTGTATCACAAGATCATATAAACCTGGTCTATCGAACCTGATAAATATTGTTCATCTGCAGCATTCTGCACAAATAATTCCATTTTGGTTGGCAAGAGAAGGAATGATCCTGAAACCTCAGCAAGTACTCTTTATATTGCACTGCTCAGACAGTTTGTGTAGATTAAAAAATCCATTGATTCTAAATAACAAGGCTATTAGATGCCAGCTAAGGTATGTGAATTAGCTTGTTGCATTATTGACATGGTCTGGTAAAATGCAGTCACAATATTCAACACATTTTGTGCTGTACACCTGCTGATGCTAAGACTGCTAAATTAATGAGAGTTCTACCCTACCCTCATTAACACACAGATAAGGTAGTAATTGACAAATGAAGATGCCTGACACAAGCTGATTGTGTATGTGTGGACAAAATAACTGCCTAATTTCCGTAACGGCCACTAATAAGAGGTGCTGCCAATCACAGCACAATATTAAACGCTTAAATTAACCTCCAAAATAGGTCCTGAGGTCATCTGAGGTTAGCTGATCACGCCATAATGGCAAGCTAGATGAACTTCAACTGCTCCTCGATGAGTCTTATGTCTCGGTTTTCTAGATTTACAGCTATTCTCAGAGGAGCGATTCAATAAACCTGTGGTTATTGCTTTCATGGCAGGAGGCCGGCTGCCCCTTGAACAAAAACACATATTCTATTGCACTTGGCAGGAGATTTGAATCTGGAACTCAAAGCACTTCTTTTCAAAGCTATCAAAAGGGGTAGTTCACTCAAAAATGACAATACGTTAATCGTTTACTCACTCGGAAGTCATTGCATACCTGCATTATATTCTTTTTTTTTTAACACAAAAGGAGACGTTAAGCAGGATGTTAACGCTGCTCTTTTTCATACAACACAAGTTAGAAACAAGGGACTCTCAAGCTTAAAAAATTACACAACGAACCATAAAATTATCATAAAAGTGATCCATCTGCTGTATTCAAGTCCTCTGAAGCCATACAAAAGCTTTGTGTAAAAAAAGACTAAATTTAAGTTGTTATTCAATACAATATGGATAGGTGTATTCAAATTTGTATTGTTATTCAAATACAATTCAAGTTAAAAAATAATAATAAAAAGCACATTTATAATTGATATATTTAATTATGCATTTTGATTATGTGGTTGATTTCAAGACACACAAGAATCAATGGGATTTTAAATACTGACATCAAACATGGTGTGAAACATCTTGACGTGCCATATTTAAATATATATAAAATTCAGACCTATACTGGATGAGACGATTATATGTGAAAAATCGCAACTAAATTCTTTTCTTTTTCGATTTCAGAAGACTTGGGATGTTTTATACATTTTAGAAACTTTCTAATAGGTAACTAATCATTTTCATTAAAAGGAAAAGAGCCAAAAATACAGTTATACTTCTGCTTTTATATTTCAAGAAAGAAAGAATATCACAGGTTTGAAATAACGATGAGTATGGTGACAGAATTTTAATTTTGGGGTGAACTGTCCCTTTAAGTTGATGCCAACAGACAGCGTCCAAAAGACATTGCCAGGTGGACTTGGGACAGAAGGACATTTACTAACTCATTTAGTCACTTAATGAGCTCAAGGACTGAAGTAGAGTGAAGCTTGAAGGAATTTGATTCTGGTGAGAGTAATAGTAAAATTAGTAATATTCACTATGGTCTCACATCGTTACTCTTTTTGGAAAACTCTTTTTATTCTGTGCCATAATGAGACATCAGTGTTCAGTAATATCCAATGATTTATTTGCTTAAAGTTTACTTGCTTTACAAATATTTTTCTGAAACAGTTTTTGCATTTTTTTAAACTCTCAAGCTTGCATTTACCCATCCATCAATCTACTTTAAAAAGTCCCTATATGATACTGAAGCACAACTTGCAAATAATCACCTTAGAGGGCTAGAGAGACATTAAGCCACAAGTAGGGGAGTCATGGGATATGTCTGTCAGAGAGTGGCTTACTGAGCTCATTTAAAGTGATTAATATTTACACCAGACTTAATACCGCTGAGAGGATGACGCTAACACACTAACTCCAGCACCGTCAGATAGCATACTTCGCCTTTGCATTGCACATGCTTAACTTTCAGAAAAGTGGGTGGTCTTGAAGTCTAAAAATACCACTGTTCCAATGCATTGCGCTTCACCTCTTAAAATGTTTTGCTGCATGGATTTGTTTATTTTATCTAGATAGATCTAAAAGAAACCCACTCGGATCAGCTGTGAGGGAAATGGTGGAAAGGCTGGTGTGTTTAGGAGTGTTGACGTTTAATTAACGGTATGCTTGAGTGGTGTCCAAGAGAGCAGTGTGGCTTGGAGAATCACAACAACTAACTGGTCGCCGTGGCTGTATCGGACCAAACAGGACTCCTTTAGACCTCGATATTGAGTCACGGGCTTATTAAACCCAACTTTCATAGTCAAAATGCCAAACCACATCCTCAAACACCAGTAAATAACTTCTCCCAGCGCTAACTAGCTTTTAGGGGAAAAAAACTATGGCAAAGTGACTGACATTCTATTCATATACACTCTTAAAAATAAAGGTGCTTCACGATGCCATAGAAGAACCTTTTTGTCTAAATGGTTCCACAAACAACCTTTAACATCTTTTACCTAGTAACTTTCTGTTTCACAAAAGGTTCTTCGTGGCGAAAGAAGGTTCTTCAGATTACAAAAAGGTAAGAAAGAGATGGTTCTTCAAAGAACCTTTGACTGAATGGTTCTTTGTGGAACCAAAAATGGTTCTTCTATGGCATCGCTTGAAGAACCTTTTGAAGCACCTTTATTTTTAAGAGTGTAGTATGTTTCTCTATTCAGGCTCTATTAATAAATGGTGCACTATCAATACTGATGCAAGGATTCCTCCATTTAAAAAAATGTCTTCACAAACGTAGATTTGTTCATGAATGAAACACCGCTAATGACGGGTAGCCATAGCATTGGTACGTTATTATAGAAGCCCATTTCCACGACATATAAAAATCATGGTTTGGTAAATTAGGTAATTGGAACATAAAACATGGTAATTATGAGGTAAAAAGTGATATGAGATAAATGTCATGATTATAACAAAAAGTAAAATAATTCACTTTTTGTCATAACTTTTTAATCTTAATTTCAATTCATGTCAATTTTGACTTTTTGTCATAATTTTGTCTTTTCGTTGTAATTTTTTTCACATATTTTCTACTTTTTATGTACCACTTTTATCTCATAATCATGAATCTTTATGTGACGGAAATGGGTTTCCGTACTCTGATCTTGACTGCGAGGTATGCTGGGGGAACAGTGACTGTTTTTGGTACATTATTGCACAATTACTGTTTTTGTCACTATTATCTGGTGCTATGGAATTGAAAAGGTGACCTTTATAACAAAATGTGCCAATACATCATGCTACATTGCTTTGTGTGTGTCTGTGTTACAGGAGAGCGTGGACCTTGGGGAGATCATGTTCTCACTCTGCTATCTACCTACGGCAGGCAGATTAACACTCACTGTCATCAAATGCAGGAACCTAAAGGCAATGGACATTACAGGATATTCAGGTAGTATTTCATCAGCTTTACTGCCTTTGACCATCAAAATACAGACATGAGATTAGAAGCAGTGGAGAGTGGGGGGAAATGTGTCATAAGCACTCTTTTAATATAGCAAATATGATTTTTGTCATGTGAACATACATTTAGTCCATCATATACACACAAGAATAGTGGGATGCATTTTTATAATAAATGTATTTATTTGTTTGTTAGTTTATTTATTTATTGTTAATTTTGTACATAGCAAATGTATGTCAAAGCCAATTTGTTCATGTTTAAAAATATACAGTATATCATACATGCTGGTGATCTTCAACTATTTAAAACCAGGTAAATTATTTGTCCACATATTCTAAATATTAAAGCTTTTCTGGTCAGGTGTAGAGAAAGGTTGATATTTTTTTTTTTCATTTATGCTCATATTTTGATTTAAAGGTGACATATCATGAAAATCTGACTTTTTCCGTGTTTAAGTGCTATAAACGGGTTCTTGGTGCATCACCAACCCAGAAAACGTGAAAAAGAACAACCCAGTAATTTTTTTTTGAAGCCTTTCTCTGCAAGCTTGTGAAAAGATGAGCTGCTCAGATTTTGTTCCCCCAGTGATGTAAAAAGGGGTTATTATTATAATATTACCTACAGCCCCTTAATCTGCAAGTTTCCACCCACGGCGCCACCGTTGTGTTTTCGCAAATAGCGAAAGTTCGATCAAAGCATGCAAACTGTTCTGTCTTTGGCTGCACTGACGAGCACAGAACTCTATTTAGATTCCCAGCCTCAGAGGAGACAAGAGAGCAGTGGATTTATTGAATTATTTACTGTATATTACGCTGCTACCCCACAGATCTAATATAAACATGCAATTTACCAGCTTTCCCAGCTGTTTACCTTCACAGACATAACCGACTGTTTTTAACTGATGTGCATTTATAACATAAACTTGTGTGTATTTGACAGTATAAGCACAATAAGACATGAAAGAGAACTTAATTTAGTACCCACATGCCATGTGACAGCCACTTTCTGTGCATGTGCTTCGGATATGTGCGCTCAGGAAACCGTATATCAGAAGTTTAAACTAATATGGTTTAAAAGGCATGATTTCAGCACGATAGACATGATAATCAAATCCCAAAAAAACTATTTCACAGAGTATCTGAGGAACAAGCTGTATAGGCACAGCCCTATTCTGGAAAAGGGGGCGGGGAGCAGGAGCTCATTTGCATTTAAAGAAACATGCACAAAAACGGCGTGTTTCTGCTTCCACTCAGAATAGGCATTTTCAAAAAGATATAATAAATGATCTGTGGGGTATTTTGAGCTGAAACTTCACAGACACATTCTGGGGACACCTGAGACTTATATTACATATTATAAAAAGGGCCATAATAGGTCTCCTTTAAAATATAAATCATTCATGCATTCCTCAATGATTCAAACCTCTTGACACATCCTGAAATATAATTATGTGTATTAGTTTTACCTCTGTCTCATTTCTCCTTGCCAAGAGGACAGCAAAAGTAAAAAGTGGCACCACTCTCCCGATAATTGCTCCATTTGGTTTTATGGTTTCTGGAAACCTCTTTTGTTTTCCCATATATTGTTAATGCACGTTTCCCGCATGTTCTAATCATTGTTTCATGTTCCTAATTGGCTTTTGTTCTCTCTGTCATAAACAAAATTTCCCAAAGGTAAATCAGCAGCATCACTGAGCGAATTAAACCCGAAAGTCTAAAGAACCACTCCGAATATGATGCAGGGAACCATTTTAAGCTCCAGTAACATGCATTACTCACACTATATTGGTTTTTCCCTTATAATGACAGTGTCTCACACCAGACATTTTTACTTTTATCTGCTGAAGAGTAAACATTTTTCATTTGCAGTAAAATTGAATTCACATGAACTGGATAATATCTATTAAGAAGTGCCCCAAGCAAATTTGATGTCAGAACAAATACTGCTCATCTGATTTGTTCTGACCAAGCTGGAAGTAGTTTATGGCTTACTAATGTACAAGCATAATAGATCAGACAATTTGTGCAATGATGGAGAGATATGGAAATCAGTATGCAGCTCTGATGTCAGAATCAGCACTCAAGTCATTCCATTAAAGCCCTAAATCTCAGTGGCCTTCCATTCACACTGAATATTAAGATGGCTCAATGAAGATATCCGGCATTCATTTCTAATCTTCTCATCTAATACTCATCAACGTCAAGCTATTGTTAGAGGATTAATTAATTGAAACTAGTGCATACTACAATATGTTTAAAGATAATTTATAAAAGCTCAAGCTGCAAATGTGAAATTAATAACAGTTATATGAGCTGAACTGATAACGGTGTTCTATCTGAGCAGATCCCTATGTGAAAGTATCCCTCATTTGTGATGGAAGACGCCTGAAAAAGAAGAAGACCACAATAAAGAAAAACACCCTGAATCCCACTTATAATGAGGCCATTATCTTTGACATCCCTCCAGAGAGCATGGACCAAGTCAGCTTGCACATCTCAGTCATGGACTATGACCTGTACGTAACACAAACGGCTATTTCTCAGCTTTATATTGAAAATTTAAAGGGACAGTTTAATAAAAAAAGAAAATTCTGTTATCATTTACTTACTCCAGTGTTGCAAATATGTATATTTAATGGCTTCAAAAGGCATGTGGATTTCTTTGACTTAAGATACATTTATGATGATTTTGCATCCTTATTCTTTGCTAATGCCAATGGGCCGGAAAAACATTTATTTATTTAATTTTTATTAGTTTTATAAGCTAAATATTTCTAATTATTTTTTTTCTTTTTTTTACCAGTTTGAAATAACTTGAGAAAATTATGACAAAATTGACTTTTGCAATTCAGGCTTCTAGAAGGGAGCTGATTTATTCAAGATGGATGTATTTCTCTTTTGTTTTCATCTTCTCTAAAATATTTTATACATACTTAACCTAAAAATGCTTTACCAATACTATTCATCAGTTGTCATGCCAATTTTAAGATTAACTACATTACAAATAACAACCTGTACAAGAAACATTAGAATAGCAGGAACACCAGACATCAGAATTATTTTTTTTTTTTTTTTTTTTTTTTTTATCTCATGGTTCATGTGCTTCAGTAGGAAGAGGAAAAGGTCAGGTGTCAGAGCATTTAGTACTCACCTCTCAACAGGCGGGTGACTGGGCAAAGAACCAGGTATATTTTACCCAACATTCTCAAGTCTCAAACAGTCTGTTTGTGGTACTGAGAGTTTTTGAGAAAGGAACACACACTCTATTAAATGTCAGAAACTGCTATTTCATAATTCTCTTCCGTGGGTTCACAAAAGGACTCACGTAAAGTTCAGCACCGCTGAGGTAAATGTATGCTGATTTCTTTATCCTGTGGCACATCATCTACTCTCTCTGAATATGCACATATTTTTACACAGATAGCATTTTGCAAAAGAGGTTAGTTGCACTGGCATACAAACTCATATCATTGTCTTTTAACAAAAGGCTTTTAGGTCATGCAAACTTTGGTATATTATTCATTGCCAGTGTGGATGTATTTGTTTTGGATCACTTAAAGGAATAGTTCGCCCAAAAAGAAAAATTTGCTGAAAATGTACTCACCCTTCAGGCCATCCAAGATGTAGACGAGTGTGTTTCTAGATTTGGAGAAGTTTAGCATTACATCACTTGTTCACCAAAGGATCGTCTGCAGTGAATGGGTATTGTTAGAATATAATCCAAATAGCTGAAAAAACATCATGATAATTCATAAGTAATCCATCCAGTCCAGTCCAGACCATCAATTAAAAATCCATAATAAGGCTTCCTCCTGTGGGCATTGTCTTTTCACATCAAAATGCACCAATATATTTGTTTAGAACTGTTTTTGCTACTACTTGAACTACTTTAACACTACTTGATCTGTGCATACTTCTGATTCAGGACAACATTTACACTGGAGAAAGCAATATTATGGATAAATGTCTTGGTGATGGATTTATTGCAAACACATAGTTTGTGGATTACTTGCATTACTTGTGGATTATTGTGATGTTTTCATCAGCTGTTTGATCTTTCACTCTGTGGCACCCATTCACTGCAGACGATTCACTGGTGAGCAAGTGATGTAATGCTGATGTAATGTGTCTTGGATGACCTGAGGCTGAGGATGAGTAAATCATTTTTTTAAATATATTTTTGGGTGAACTATTCCTTTACATTAAAGGAATATACAGATGTATAGATAATTTCGTAACAAATTTTTCTTTTTTCAGAGTGGGGCACAATGAGATAATTGGTGTGTGCCGTTTGGGCAGTGGTGCTGAAGGTTTAGGTAGAGACCACTGGAATGAGATGCTCGCATACCCCCGTAAGCCAATTGCACACTGGCACCCCCTGCTGGAACCTAAGAAATCAGAAAAAGAGGTAAGTAACCTCCCTCCAGCAAATGTAAACACACATATGAGGGGTAGAAATAATAACTCTCTGAATTACTGTTTATATAGAACTAAGAACTAGGTTTTTCATATGCAAATTGCATTTAATTTCTGACCAGTCACCAATCTTTCTTTGTAAACATTCAGATCCCTCTAGTCACTTTATGAATAATACATGAGAAGAATATGTCAGTGCTGATTTTAATTCACACACTGAAATTCTGTCCCTTTTCTGACCTGTGGTCAAGAGGTAATCATGAGGGAAATTTTCTTTTTATTTGGCCCTATGCAAATGTCAGGTTATCACATGGTCTCTTTGTTTATTCTAATCATGTTTTTGTTCTGTTAAAAATAATAATATGCCATTTTAATAAAATTTGCCTTTGTTTTGAACAAACATTAATAAATATGATTCAGTTGAGGTTATGTCTGGGCATCTATGCATTGTGTTTAGAGGTGTAGCTCTTACTCTTTAATCTGAATATTTAATTAAGTAAGTCTGAGCAAAAAACAAAGGCTTTCACAGACCACAAATCATTGTTTTTGGTAATTTAATGGGTTATAGTTGCATCTTCAATACATTTTGAGTTAAATAATCATATTTTCTTAGTGTAATTATAATTAAGCCGAACAATGCTCACATTGTCAATTTTTATACTGAATACATTTGTCTGCAGTTTTCCAGTGGAACTGGGGTACTTTTAAACTATTGTCTTGGGTTAGAGGTTTGACATATCAAATAAATTGTAACTGACTAAAATGCTTGTATTGAAATGTTTTATCCTTTTCATATTCCTCCAGTTATAAAACTAGTGCTAGATGATGATTTTTGTCTAAGACCGGCACTGGTAGGGAGGGGAAGTTTGAGCTCCTTCATGAAAACAGACAGTTTATGATTATTACGGTATAGTGATTTCAAGTTGCAATTTTGTATAATGCATAACAGTGACTGTACAATATGTAGATTAGGTATGGGAATGGCATATTTTGAGTTTTGATATAGGGTCATTGTACTAGTTTGGTCTTTTTTAATTTGCCATTGGGCTAGTTTTGTTACGTAGACCTGGCAACCCTGAATAGTGTACCAGAAGTCTATTCAAAGGCTTTCCAAAAAAGCTAATTCTCTTTTTATAACTGTGTTATATTGTAAAATGCAAATAATTGCATAAAAAATCAGGTTGGAGATTAATTAGTTGGTTAATTTTAGTGCTGTCAAAGGATTAATCGCGATTAATCGCATCCAAAATAAAAGTTTTTGTTTGCATAGTATATGTGTGTGTTCTGTGTATATTTATTATGTATATATAATATAAATACACACACATACAGTATGTATTTTGAAAATATTTACATGTATTTACATGTCTATATTTATATTCACATAATTTATATTATAAATAAAATATTTATTATATAAACATAAAAACAATTCTGAAATAGATACATGCATGTGTGTGTATTTATATATACATAATAAATATACACAGTACACATGCATATATTATGTAAACAAACTTTTATTTTGGATGCAATTCATCATTTGATAGCACCAGTATTTTACCTTCAATGGTGTGCCGTTGGATTAAGTGGAACAGGATTAGATGTGATTGGACTTGCTTGCTTTGCTCAGTATAACTGAAACAATATATACTTCATTTTTATTTAAACAAATATTTTTTTCATATATTGATTTTATATATTTTTCATTATCGAAAATAATTAGCTAATAACGAGCATGTTCAACTTGTAATATAACTTCAGGTACATCAATTTCATGCAACCACAGATTGAAATCCATTCTATAGGGTGCAGCCCTTCTGCTATAACAATAAACTGCTCTATAATGCTCTCATTGATGGGTTTTTCATATGTCTTCTCTTACAGTGGAAAGCTAGAACGGCCAGTTTTGACAGTCAGGGGTCTTGTCCCTCCCCCAAACCTCCCTCCAGTCCTTGATCAGAGCCATATGTAAAACTACAGGCTCGGCATCCTCCGTTTGTCACTCCGATGAAAACGAGAGCCCTGCTATTTCCATTTACTCCTATGGGTTGTTTTAGATGGTTCCCAAACACTGATCTAAGATCCTGCTGTCTTTGCCCTGATGTTCAACATGTTCAAGCTGTTCCAGTCCGTACGATCCTCAGTCAATTCTTGGGAGTGTTGTACAAACCCCTGTAGCCTACCTAGAATACTATTCAAAGCCAACGTTGTGTTCCTAGAATAGCTTGGTATCGTCAGCGGAGATGTTTCTTTCCAATATGAATTTTCCTGAAGCATTTGAAATCCGATGCAGTGTTCTGCAAGCGGTCTACATGCAAACAGAAGTTTCCGCACAACACTGCAAGGCTCTTTGTAGATGGCTCTGCTCAAATCTAAAGACTTTGAAAGTAGGATCAACTATTGGAAGTACTGAGAATGAGGTCAGAAAGTATGGTGTATAAAATATTGAGGGAAAGGACATTGTTTTGTGTGAGTGAGAAAAAAGAAGGGAATGGATTTGTCATGTGCTGTATGCTAAGAACAAACCATTTTCTCTGTCAAATCCTTGTATCAAAACTGTGTGAAGGTACACGTTTTATGAAGAATATTTAAATATTTATCAGTTTATAGATGTTGTATAAATGTTGTGTGTAAAAAGAGACAAAATTTATCAGAGCACAACTAATTTTTCCTATCCATTAATTTCTTGCCAAAACAAAAACGTTTACGTGTAAAGAAGTTCCTGTTCACACACAAAACCACTTCACATGTAGCTGAATAAATTGATGTGATTACATTAATATTCATCGGCGAGACCTGGAGTACAAAAGTGGGCATTTAAGGAAAAAGTGCTGAAATATTCATAGAGGTCTGATTTGATTTATGTGGCTTTTATTCACTTTGTTACAATAGCATTTCAAGAGCTACAGAAGCGGTTCTGTATCTTAGTAGCACTGCTTTTAATGGCAGTTCAATTCCTCTTTGAATCCTCCTGCTGTTTCAATCTCATGTTGACATCTCGTTCATCTTTTGACATAATTTAATTTTGAGTTAAATTGGACTGTCAAAGTTTTCCGTATTTTGACACACTGTCTGGGAAAATGTCTTGAGTAAACAATGTATGCTCAAATTTATAAAAAATATATTCATATTCTGTATTGTATAAAAGAGCAGGGTTAACATTACAGCATAAAACAATAGGCAATTAACTAACGCTCATCTTCAGATTAATATTTTTATTTGCTTGTTTGATTTTCATGTAGACAAAAGGGATACTTGAAACTATGTGAATTAAATAGTGAATCAATTATCTGTATAACCAAACAATTTAATATATAACTGTCAACTGGTCAATTTCTGTAAATTAAAAAGAAAAATGACAAAAAAAACTAATGCCATGTTGCCCACTAATTATTTTTATCATATGTAATGCTAAACAAAGCTAAACTGAGCAATCAAAATAAGAATTAGTATTACTTTTTGGATATTTAAAGTCAGAAATGATTTAACAAAATTCAATACTTTTATTGCCCGCAATATTTTATTTGATTATGCCTGTGGTTTCAATCATTTTATTTTACATGGTTAATTCATTCATAACACAGTTTAACTTGGAATTTAAATTTAACAGAGATGCTCAGGCAAACCCCTGCTAAATGCTAAATTATGATTATTGTAGTTAAAGTTTCTCCTGTCATTCATTCATTCATTAATTTAAAAAAAATAAAAAAGAAGAAGAAGAAATTACAAAACTGCATATGCTGGAATCAAATGACATAAATACACAGAAATGACATGAGTTCAGAACTTCTATTCAAGCTCCTGGACATTTTGACTGTATGTTTCAAATAAGAAAAGACAGAAAATTCAATGGACGTACAAATGCACAAGAGCTGACCCTTGATAGAAACAATACAACCTACTATGCAGGAAGTTCATTGTCACAGATGGTGGGCACAGTTCAAGATACCAGAGCAAAGACTTTACACTGATCTCCAGTTGGTGTTGCTGAAATATCTTAAAATATACATGGTACTTGGGACTAGTTTTACATAATGTCCTCCATCATCTCTTAGGGTATCTGTTAAGCTTTAAATATTTCTATATAGTAAAATAGATTTAATATTTTAACAGAATCTTTAAAGATTCCAAGTCAACTTGTTGAAGAAATGGTTGTGACAAAGTACAACTTTTAGTCCTGTTTTTACAATATCACCAATGATGTAATACTCGGATAACAAGTGTGTGTTTCTGTAGGTGAATGTAAAGTTAATAAGGTTTAGATCTGGTTCTTTACCTCATCACTAACTCCTGTGTGCTGGTGTTTTAACAAGCTGTTTTGCCCCCTTGTGAATCTGAACAACTTTCTAATTTTGTATTGATCATTTGTACTTGCAATATAACTTGTAATGTTTGAAAAGGTTCTTGTATTTCAAAAATGCCAAAATAAAATGTTGGTTCAGTCATTTCAAGGATGGAGTTGCTTCTTCTCAGTCTTGTGAACATCAAATCACAAATAGTGGGTTAGCATTGATCAGTCACTTATTGAGACTGTTTATTGTCTCATATTTTTAATAATATGTGGAACAAAAGCAATATACCTGTGTATTCTTAAAGGTAAAGGATTAGTTCACCCAAAAATGTCAATTTTGTCATCATTTACTCGCCCTCAAGTTGTTCCAAAACCAAATACTTTTTTATTTTTATTTATTTAATCATTTTACTGAATGCTGTTGACCATTTAATTACAATGGACGGGAGCAAGGAAACAAAACTACTATAATAAAAGTGGTTGTACTTATATTATAAAAAAGAGATTAGATTTCAAGTCTTCTGTTTTATGTGAGAAACAGACCTACATTTAAGTTATTTTAAATTAATAATGCAAGGTTTAAATTTTAACATAAAATTACAGGTAAAACTAACAAAAAAATTTCATATTTTATTCATATTTTATTAATTTGTTTCCTCTTCCTCTTCATATTATAGCTTTGTGTGAGATAAAGACCCAAAATAAAGTTGTTTAAAATCAGCAGATAATCTTCCCCTTCAGTATCAGTGATTTGAACTTGAGACCAGGTTCAGTCATGAACAAATCATTCAGGCCGGTTTTGTGAACTGGATCAACCAAGTCATTTAAAAGTTCTGACTCAGAAATAAAACGTATGATGGTTTTGTGTGCTTTTTGAAGCTCAAACGCCTCAATCCTCATCCATTGTAACTGACTGGAAAATATTCTTAAAAATGTTTTCTTTAGAAGAAATGAATCCATACTGAACTTGACAATATGAGGGTGAGTATATAATGGCAGGATTTTTGTTTTCCATAACTATCCCTTTAGGAAAATCACAAACTTTTTGTTCCCAGGAACATACAGCCTTTTAAGAGCTAAAAAAGGCCACTATTCCTCAGGTGGTGGCATAATCGCCCATAACTTCTTCTTCAGCACTAGTTTATACAGAATCTGGTACCCATCATCCCAAGCATAGAGCTGCCGCTCCTCAGGATTGTATTTGAGGCTGGAATGGGCACCGTAGCGCCTGGGGAAATAAACCAAAGGGGCCTCTCCGCTGCTTACCATGTCATTCACATCAAACACACACTGCACACGCGAGCGGCTCGGTGGCTTGGTGTTGTAAACCACATAGACCGTGCCGCAGACAATAAAAGCAGCTTCAGCGTTATTCCTTGGACACGCCGTGTCCCACATCAGCTCTATATCCAGAGAATCTATGTCCATCTTAGCAAGATTAATAGTGTCTCCAGCCGGATACAGCGCCCATAGCCCATCCTCATCCGCCACCATGTCCACCAGCGTCTCTGGATTGAGCTGGTACACCGGGCTGCGGTCGTCCATGGGAAAAACTGCGCTGTCTGCAACAGAACCATTCTTGAGGTCATACTTGATAACTTGGAGCTCTGAACTTTCACTGACGTAATAGAGAAAGCCATCGTAGACTGCATGACCGGTCCCGTTCCAAGCGATGGGCACAGTGATCTGCCTGCCTTTAGATATGCCTGATGATGCCAAGAGCTCTCGCACGGAGTTGAACTCGTACAGCGTGTTGTCGGACGTCCCGTTAAAAACATAGACTTTTGCTGATCTGGCATCTTTGGTCCAGACACCTTTCGGGCTTCCCAATCTCTTAAGGATCTTCATTGCTTTTAGATTGGATACGATGTTCACGCACACTGACGATGAAAACAAACATGATTAATGTCAACGGGAAGTGTCCTATGATTCATATGGCAAACTCTGAAAGCAATTTATGCAGACTGCTTCATTTGCACAAGCACTGGAAGACAGCTTTATGAAAAATGAAGCCATGATTGTGAGTTTAAACCCTTGTTTTACTTTATTAAAGAAATAAACCAAGAAAACTGACATTGTAAGCCTCCAGCAGTGAAAGATCCACCCTTAAATGTCATGTCTGCTGTTATAAATGTGCAGGCAAGGAGGATTGTGTGGAGCTTAACGAGGATAATTGTTAATACTCTTCATTATAACACACAGGCTGTTGGGAACTATTTCTAAGATACATAATTTCGAAGACATAATTTATTGAAACATTTTGGCCTCTAATAGATTCTTTTGTCATACTTTGTCACATTTTGCTGCTAAAATTCTATTAAATGTATTCAATAAATTAAAGAGAGTCAGAGAGTAATAAATTCAATAAATTAAAGAGAGTGTTCTAAAAATATGTAATAAAGCTTATAGCAATCATTCAATCAAATATATGCTAATATATTTATTTTATAATTTTTTCCCCCACTTTTTATTTGTGAATTCCCTTGTCAGTGCTTCTCTTTGTTATAAAATAGTTTTGATAATGTATACAGTAATGTTAAAACGTTTGGGGCCAGTAATATAATTTTTTATTTATTCATTCATTCATTCATTAAATGAATTGTAAATTGTAATAATATTTCACACATATTAATGTTTTAATGTATTTTATGACCAAATAAAGGCAGCCTTGGTGAGCAAAAGAGACTTTTTGTTTTTCAAAAGCATTAATGTACAACATATGTATGTATCTTTTGTTGCCAAAGAAATAAATTCATTATATGGATTGGAATTTTGGATTCAGTCTTGGAAAAAAAAAATGAACATCTTGTTTTGCCAATGTCTTGGCATTTATTGGACTATGCACAGTGTTAACAACACCGCACTTCAGTGGAGACAGAAGAACAGCCAAATGAAACACATTTACATTCATCTGCTTTGATTCCATCATACTAACAAAATAGGCTACAACCCAACAGTTGTGTAACATCTAAACCAAAAGCCAACTGGCTAATCCAGTGAACTGACTGGCTTGGTTCTTCATTCTTTGTTTGCTAATCAACAGAACACACCACATGTTTCCTCTAAATCAATAAATCCTAGTATAAGCCAAGCATTAGCAGAAACCAGGGTTTTTACCACCAAAGCAAAGACTGTTTGAATGAGACGGCCCCACGGCCTACAACACAATCCCAATATGGGGGAGTGTAATTGGGATGCTAGTTATCAAAACAAACAAATGTCTTAAATCAAAGCACATGCTCATCGTTCATACTCTCTGTCTTGAATTGCAGCTATTAATTCTCCCAGTTTGATTTTCCAGTGTTACAATTTTCCAGAGAAAACTCCAAACCTTTCCTCCAAACTGGTCTGCTGTGTAATAGCATGCTAAATTTAGCTAGTCTCCCTCGACCAAGACTACGTCAAAGCTAAAACTGAAAGTACATGATCAAAAGTTGTGCTTCAGCTGTCAAAACTCAGTTCTCCCGACTTACCAGACAACTCAAAGAACTCTTCCTTCTTCCTCTCTCTGACAACCACGTCCTGTTCCACCATTTTGTCTGCTGCTTTCACACAAGGCTTAGGGGGATTTTTGGTTTCAATGTAGTCCATCTCACGCTCCACACGGTCTACCCGTGCTCCTGCGCCCTCCATGTCTGAACGCAGTTTGTTGTGCTCCTTGCCCAACTTCTCCAACAGGTATACGGCCTGCTGCCTGAATTCCTTCAGGTCAGAGTTGTAACGGTTGTTCTGTTCATGCCACAAGGCAATGCGTTCCTGGAAGAATGACAAGTCACTCAATTGTTTAAGATGATCACAGAGTGCAGCAAATTCTTTCCAATGATGAGTTTTCTGTGCATTATTAAAGAGCTTGTGATAATAATGGTGCAGAAGTGTTCTGAACCGCATGTGCAAATAGTCTCTTTTTCCCAGTCAAGGAAACTGTAAAATAAAAAGCTCATTCATTCTTTGAAAGGCTTATCACAATCGTTATCTGGAGTCAGGAGATGGAGAACCTGAGCAATGTCTGAGAGAATTTTCGAAAGGACTTGAGGGAACTCATTAAAGTACAATACATAATTTTGAATAAATGTGAAAAACCATTGCCTCTACAATTTAGAAATTCACCTGTTCTTGCCGAGTCGAAGGAGTCAAAATGTTTGAGACCCTTCAGTTCCATATATCAGATATAATAAGAGAAAAGCATTAATATGCAACATATTTACAGCTATACAGTGACTTAATTGTATATAATATTTTAATAAAATAAACTTTAATAGGGTACAATGGATCTTTGACAAAAGATCATAGCTTTATGAGAATCAATGAAATTATACATTATATAAATACAAATTTATTGTGAAATATTATTACAATTTAATAATGTTTTCTATTTTAATATATTTTAAAATCCTTGGGATATCAAGCTGAATTTTCAGCATCATTACTCCTGTCTTCAGTGTCACGTGATCCTTCAGAAATCATTCTAATAGTGAGTGATGCTTAAGGAAACATTTTACTAATTATCAATGTTTGAACAACTGTTGTGCGGCTTCTAAGTTTTGAGGAGGAAACCATGATACTTTTTTCCAGGATTTTTACTGAATAAAGTTTGAAAATTACTTTTTTTTTTGGTGAAACATTATAAATGTATTTAATGCATTCTTGCCGAATAAAAAAAAAACGTTTAAACACTAGTGTAACATTCATTTTGCTTAAATCAGTTATTTCAGCAGCTGTCAAACAGGTTCAATGGTTTGAGATGCAAAGCCCCCTTGCTGCAGGGGCTACAGAACAAATATATGCTCAAACGTTTCACAAAAATATATTACTGTATTAAAAGTATGTGAATATGGAGCCAAATTGTCAATATTTCCATTAAATATGCACATCATGTCACTGTGGCCACCCCAGGGGTCTTTTGCTCCAGGCTTGCTGCTCTAGTTGATTTTGAATCAAAACAAACTTTGTTTTGCATAAATGTTGTTGCTCCATTAAATATTCATTAAAAATACATTTTTCAGTCACCATACTGTACTTTGGGACCAGGAAAAAAAAATTATTTCTTTTGAGGAGCTTTCAATTCTGTTGTACACAGCCTCACTCTCATTTTATGAAAAACACTGTTTAATAGTTGAATGGACTCCTGCTGATTCAGGTCATCAAGACCAGTGGTGGAGGTAATGAATTACAACTACTCACGTTACTGTAATTAAGTAGTTTTTCTGGGTACTTGTACTTTTTTGAGTATATTTTTAAAGCTGTACTTTTACTTGTACTTAGGTACAAATTAAGCAAAATAATCTAGCCTACTTCGTAATTTTTAAAGGGGTCATATGATGCTTTTTTAAAGATCATTATTTTGTGTATTTGGTGTAACAGAATATGTTGACATGCTTTAATGTTCAAAAAACACATTATTTTTCAAATACTGTACATTATTGTAAGTCCTATATGCCCCGCCTCTCTCAAAACGCTTAGTTTTCTACAAAGTCCCACCTTCCGACAAGCGCAGCCTGCTCTGATTGGCCAGCTGACCAAGTGCATTGTGATTGGCCAAACACCGCAAGCACTCGTCGAAATGTAACGCCCCTTACCATAATCGCAGAGCCCAAGGCTTTCAAAATAAATGTTAAGACAGAGCCTGAAAGGGGAACAGAGTCGCGTGACAGACACAGTGATGAAGCTGGTATGTGTGCAGTACACAAGCCACGGTTAAGACAGCTGACTCCACTGTGATGTGACCCCCTCTCTCTCTCTCTCTCTCTCTCTCTCTCTCTCACTCGCTCGCGCACACACACACACATGATGCGCAAAACTCCGCATTTTAACAGTCAATAGCAAATACTTAAACTAATAACACAACAGTAACTGATTCAGAAGCGCCAGATTGTCATAGCAAAGTCAGAATTACCTCCTCTCCTAGGTTCATGAAACGGTCGTCCATAAAATGCATTGCTGTTCTGTAAGTCATCTTAAAGATTCCTAAATGCATATACTTTCGGAAGGCAAAATAAAGTGCTTTTGCTTTCGCACTAAACCACAGCGTCTCCCTGACATGGCTTGCTTCAAACTAACTCCGGTTACTGAAACCACCCCTTCTTTCTTTGCATGCACATTTGGACGGCATTATGCAAATATTTCCACATAATGACGTAGATATGTGGGGGCGTGTTAACTAGCGTTTTAGGGGGGGTGTGGCAGAGTCTTAACTTTGATAAAGTTGTTTTTTTGGTTTTGAGACTTTAGTCTTTGCTACTTCAGGCATCTTATCTATGCACAATCAGCTTGTAACACTCCAAAGAGAAAGGAAAACTTGAAATCGCATCATATGACCCCTTAAATATGTTCGTACTGAGTACGCCACAATTTGAATTAATATTCAAACTCGGGGGGCGATACCACTTATTTTGTTTTCGATACGATACCGATATTTTTCAAGGCAGTATCGTCGATATCGATACCGATTCGATACTTCTGCAATAAACTTTTAAATTATTAAATGTATGAAATTATTAAATTACTAAGAGTAAAATGGGTGATGATAAGCACTTAACTTGGTTTAAAACGCATTTTAACATTCAATACACCTTAACTGCAACTTACTAGGTTATATTTTTGTTTACACATGGTTCAAATACGTTTTTTGTTTACCCATGTTTCAAATCTATAAATACTACAGTTGAACTACTGTCACTTTAGTAAAACCATGGTTCATTTTCATTAGGGACTGCCAGTGACCGGCTGTTACATGCATAAAATGCAACCTTTTTGTTCTGACAGTGTATGATTTCTATTAACATTACAGAATAGAACATGATCAATATTATCTTTCAAGGTTCAATTTAAATAACTGTAATTGCACAAACTATGTAGGCTACAATTTCAGTTTGTTTATTGTGAAATAACTCAAACACATGTTTTTTTCTCTGTCCTCTGATAAGCATTGTTCAGGGCTGCCATTCCCAAAAGCTTTAATGCTTTCTTATGATACTTTTGGGAAAAGCAGCCCTGTTTGAATGCGCTGTCAGCAGTGAGTGAACGCTCTCTGTGATGGATTGGTTCTGTCTTGTAACATTTGCGTGTTCAGATGAGCAGGAAAATAGTTCTATCCTACACAATTACTGGCTAACAAAGGTTATTCGTCCAATTCAATGAATATTGTACGCTTTTTTTTGTTTTGTTTTGTTGAATTAACAAAATCACTGGTAAATAAAACACACCTTAGTATCGATATTTTTTGTTTGAGTATCGATACTTTCGATACTCACGTCAGTATCGATATATCGATACTTTGGATCGATACGCCCATCCCTAATTCAAACCTTTGACGGCACTTCAGTAGCCAATAAAGATATCCGATGAAGAGCTGATCACAGTGAAGGAGCTCAGCGTAATTTATGGACTCAAAGTTTGGAGAAACAAACTATATGGTAGTGTTATCATAAATATATATATTTTAATACCGATACTGAAATATCTGACACGGTTCCATTTCTCATTTTCCACAGTATCTACCGAATATACACCAATACAAGCTGCGTCTCTTTCCTCTCCGACAGTGAGTTTGACACGCATCCGCCTCCTGAGTCTGAATGTCCGCGCGGGACTGCAGGTATTCCGCATAATTTTAATCATTCCCACGCAAATGTTGCGAGCGCTTTATTGTAACATGAGAACACTGTCATGTAATCACAGAAAACTGGATGCGAGCACTCAAATAGGCCTAACTTATACAAATGAACTGCCTGTCCTCTCACTCCGATATTGCTTGTGCGCACTGTGTGCAATCGCGATCTCTCCGTGCTTTTAAAGTAGAAATTATTTCTCTTTGCTCCTGGATTAAACTTTGTCAGAATAGATCCACGCCTGACAGATGAAAACCCTACTGGAAATTTTATTGGCTGTAAGTGAAATGCACCAGAAAGTATTTCAAAAAAAAAATCAATCAAAGATGGAACTTTAATTTCTTTACAATGTACGTTTATGCTAGAAAGAAATGTTTTTTTTTCTTTTGGAATGGGATATTTGTCTGATTTGTACATATAAATATCCTAGACTGTATTACATTGTACAGTCATTACAGGTCAAAGCCATCTGATGTTCCATTTATCTAAATAAATAGGCCTAACATACTGTATATGGCTCTTAAATCACTGCTTATAAAAAAAATCAGTGTTGTCATGTTTTGAACACCTCAAACTGAATTGAGGTAATTTGTTTTATAATTTTATTACTGACTGTGTACTTGTCTTTTTTTGTAAATTCAATTCAGTTTGAAATCAAGCTTCCTTGTGCTGTAAGCTTTTGCAACAAAGTTACCCTATTATAAAGACACAAATACACAGAATGAGCAAATTTTTAATATTGAGATTTTTGTAATGGTAATTGATCAATATTTCTATGTATGTAAATAAAAGCCTATATTTTAATCTGTTCATCATATAAAGCAAATGTGTCTTTTTAGAAGACTTGGATTAAACCAATTTCAAAGCTTAAAGTAATGATTGCCTTGAAAAAATGAATGGACCATTTTTTTTTTAAATATTAACATATCTATATGGCAGTATACAGTATGTGGTAGTTTTGCCAATGGTATTGAAAATGATTAGTCGTCATGAAATAAAAAATGACCCTACTTACTTTTTTAGTGCACATTACTAGTCTTGTGGTGAACAATTGAACCATGCAAGTCAATACACTGGAAAAAAAAATTGTCTGCCGTCGCTTCCGCTCTGGAATGGCGTTCTGGCTCTGATGATGTCAGTTTGAATGCTTCGGGAGAATCTCTTGTAAGTTCATGACGTTATAGGATGCTGTTTCTTTTTTTTTTTTTTTTGTTGGGTCCAAGCCTCTACTCATTTCACTTGAGAATACTATCTCAGACAGCCCTTTATGAACAATATTTAATTAATATTACATATTTAAGCTAAGCATTTAAAAATTTGCTGTGCACACTACAGTCTCCGTGCTCACAGTGTCTCAGACACTAATATTTTAGCTGAATCACTGTCAGGCCATCTGGGATTTCAGTATGGAGATAAAGGTTAGGGTTATCATTTTTCAGTATTACATGACATCGTGAGTGTGTATATATGCACAGTTTGTTGTTTTTTGGGGGGCGTCTGGCAGAACGTTAGGACCCAGAAGTGGTGAAGCATGATGTCAGACATAACAAGCACATATTCTTAACCACTCCTATCCAACCGTGAATCTGCTATGAGCAAGAGGTGGAGTGGAGGTGCACCACAATAAAACCCCACCCTTTATTCAATATCCCGTTTCACTTGGAAATACATCACAACACTGAAGTCAGTTGCAACTTCCAGTTCACGAGTACTTTGATACTGAAATTTTTCAAGGTATTGAAGTTAGAAATTCCTGTATCATGACCACTAATTCACGTACTTTGTCAATAAGATAAAAGTGGGTTTTGTTCAAAGTAGCTATTATCCACATAGATCTTTGATATTAATATTTTTTGGTAATTCATTAAATATTGCCGGCTAAAAAGTAACTAGTATCTAGTAGTCTGAGTAGTTTTTGAGAAGAGTACTTTGTACTTTTACTTAAAGGGGTCCTATTATGCTCCTTTACAAAGTCTTGATTTTGTTTTGGAGCTGTACTAGAACAGGCTCTCATACTAGGTTGTTCAAAAAAACTTACTTGTTCACATAATTTACATTATTACAATATCTTTCTCCCCAGTCTGGCACAAACGGCTTGATTAGTTCTGGCTTTGATGAAGGTCTGCCTTCCGAGAAACAAAATGTGTTGTGATTAGTTCGCTGTCCCAGTGCGTTGTGATTGGCAAACAGCTTAGACGGTGTTTCAGTACTGCCACGCCCCTTGCTCCGTCTTTCAACAAAAGCTTTTGGCTTTTACACTGTACTCCCTCATGTTGTGGAAGCTGTCCTCAGTAAAATGCGCAGCACACAATAGCAAATTGGGGTTATAATGCTCAGGAACAGAGTTAAAAAAATTAATTGCAACCACTGTTTCCTGACATCATCCTCTTTCGGAAGCCCAAACAAAGACGTTGGGGCACGGAGGTGAAAAAAAACAGCGCTTCAGGCGGTCGCACACCGGACGAGAAGCGCAGAGCCGCATCGCGCCACATCTTTAAATTCAAATACATTATTTTCTATGAGTGTAGGCACACCGGCGGCGCCGTTCGGCGTCTGTCCGCGGCGCCCAGCTACGTCGTGTTATACTTGTAAGAATTGTTCTAGACATGCCGAAAATTTTACGCTACAGCACAGCAGCTCTTCTTCTTCGTTTTCTCTGATGCACTAACTCTGCAGCAGCTCTTCTTCTTCGTCGTCTCGTCTGATGCGCTCACTCAACCAAGCATTCTAACCACAACCTCGCCCCTCCCCACCCCCAACCATTCGAATTTCTGTAGGCGGGAATTCTTTGTAATGATATTCTAATGGGCCGCTTTGTGATATCACAAAGCCCGGAAAACAAACGCTGTAGTCCAAACGAGCCGTTTGCTGTAGTTCTTGAAAAGGGATTTTTTAAAAAACAAAATATTTCCCTTTGGAGTGGACTTTGAGATTTGTAACTTTCTAGATCTTTTTATGCCCAAACATACACACTGACTAAAATTAAAAAAGTGAAAAAGCATAATTGGACCCCTTTAAGTACTGTTTTGACACCAGTACTTTTACTTGTAATTGAGTATTATTTCAGCAATGTAATAGTACTTGTACTTAAGTACAAATTTTCAGTACTCTTTCCACCACTGATCAAGACAGACCTGTCTGCATATGATATATGTAAATTGACTGAATAAATTCATTATTCTAATGAAGTGTCTACTTAATCATGAGTAATAATTATTTAGGTTATTGAATCAGTGTTATATTTTTTCAGTTCAGCCTTACTGAGAACAAAACTGCTGAGCTAAACTATTCTGTCAATCGGGGATGTTTCTCTGCTCTGGGGTACAACTTCACTCGAGAAAAGAAAGTCTATGATAAATCTTAAGTACATGTGAGACAGCACTGGTTTAAATAAACACTTTTTGATGGTTCACTGTTGTGTTGGGACAATGTGTCTGACGAACGCGAGTTACTTTAGGGTGTCTGTATCGCTGTTACAGATACATTTTCAAGTGTTTTTGAGTGTAATAAATATAATGAACTCTCTTAACTGTCCTATTAACACTGTTTAACTCTTAGTTTTGATGCATGTCTAGAAAAGTGGACGTCTCTGTAAAATGGCTGAAAACTAGCAGGAATGCAGAAAGTATACTAAAATGCAGCCAGATATGCCAAATTTCTCTTACCTCCATAGCGAGCATCCTATTTTCCAAGTAGTTCATCAGGCCCTGATAGTGGTACTGGCCTCTTGAACGAGCCAAAACGGTCAAGAGAATGAAGAATATGGTGGCTTTCATGGTAGTTTTGAAGAAGGGACACTTTCAGGTACTCCACAAAACAAAACACTCCAAATTCTGTGAGGCTGATGTGTTGCAGCTGCTTATGGGCCGCCCTTGTCCTCTAGTGAGCATGTGAGAGGAGAAGGGACCAGAAACACAGACTTCCAGGGTTTCAAATTCGCTTGCTCTCTCGCTTGGCTGGAATGTTTTTACTAACACTGAGGGAGGAGCCATGTGTCTCTGGCCTCTCTCCGTCCTCTCAGAGAACCATGTAGTGTGCTTGAAAGATGAAGTCAGTGAAATACAGTAAAAATATGAATTATGTAATGTACTATTTCCAATTTCTGCTGCTTTGTTAAAAGTACACTCTTAAAAAATTAAGGTTTTATAGCAATGCAATATAGAAGAACCATTTTGGGTTCCTCAAAGAACCTTTCTCTGAGCAGTTCTTAAAATAACCATTTTTTTTTAAATGAAGAATATTTTAATAATACAAAGACATGGATGTTAAATTCAATGAACAATAGATAGGAAATAAAGAACCTTTATTTTTAAGATTCTACAGACTGTTGGTTACATATGCACAAATTATCTCATACTGGCAACTTTATTGGTACAATAGTGGTTAAATATGACAAAACAAATTTGTTCTGAGTTAACCAACAACCCCATTTCTAAGTTTTAATAGAAAAACCTCTATCACGTTTGCTTGATCAGAAATATATCATCTATGGATGAGAAAATCACATCATCCTGGTTATGCAAATACCACTAAAAGGGCACTCGATTCATTTAAAGTGAAATGCAATTGAAGATCCCTTGAATGCCGAGCTGAATTATGCAGAGAGAAATTCATTCACGTATTGAAGTTTTTGGTTATTATGATTAAATCTTTCTTCAGGACCAACAAAGTAAATGTTCCTCAATTCTCAAAGGAAAAGCTCTGAGAACTGAAGACTGTTGTTAAGAAAGAATGTGTGGTTTTTCTGGGTCAACACTTTGAATTTTTTTAAATGATTTGTACTGTGTGTTACATTTTTTTCTTTCTTCATTCTCAGAGTTTTAACCTTTTGTCTCAGTGCCCGTCAATGTGCTCTCCAGGTTAAGTGACTGAAGAAACTGACCTTTTGTTTTGACAGACAGATGAGCTCTATCAAGGATTCACGCAGCCTCAATACCAAATATCCAAGAACAAAATGTCAGAATTAAACACTCTTGTCATTACAATCTATATTATGTGTTACTGAAGTAAACTAACATAAAGAGCAAGAACCTGAATGAAGAGAATCCATGTGTAGGCCTACACAGAAACAAGTTTGCAGTGATCAGATCCTACTGCTCTAAGATTGTGTAAAAGTTTGCATAGCCAGATCAGTGTAACTGGATAAGTTAAATATATGACCATACATGCAACAGGGCTACAAGGATTCACTGAAATGCTGTGATTTAACCTTTTCCTGTCGCTCTAATTTTCTTACTATTTTTCTGGCTCGCTTGTGCAGCTGGTGTTGTCATGGCAATATTCTCAGCTTGCAGACTGGGGGCCATGAACCCTGTTGAGCTTTCTGACTGATTTTATGCCACTGACCCAATCTACAGGTATGTAGTGTCATGCAGTGTCTGTGAGGCTAAATACAAGTCGGTCTATTTTAAAACAATGTTGTTGTTTTTTTACATAAGTTCTGTGGATATTGACAGCCAATTGTTTATGGAAATAATCTACAGTAAAATACACAATGATGAGCTAAAAGAACTCACAAAACTCATTCTCAGTAGCAAATTTGTTTCATGCCCACTAGATGGTAGCAATGGTGCGAAAATGAGTTCATAGATTACCTGACTTTCCAATCTATGGTTCTCTTTCCATTCCATTGCGTTTGTTGCTGTTTTACATTAGGTTTAAATATACAGGAGTGTAAAATACTTGAGTAATTACTGTACTTAAGTATTATTTGGGGGTATTTGTAATTTATTCAAGTACAATTTAAACTGCCTACTTGTACTTGATTACATATTTGAAGAAAAAACAGTACCTTTCACTCCTTACAATTTTATTTGATCTTGAAAAGTACTCATTACATTTTTGCATTATTATTCTAACTAATGCACATTAAATATCAAGCACAACACATTTCAACCTCAATTATAACTTTTATCAGGTAAATTTCTGGCTTCAAAAGTTCACTATCAAATCTGAGAAAGCATACTGAGGTACAGTATCAATGTTGCTTCATGAGTTTAAATTCTATTTATATTTTAGTGGACATGATTGCTTTATTAATTAAATGTTACAACTCTCCAAAAAGTGTTTCAATGAACAGTGTATGTTAAATTAACTGTAAATCATGTTTAGTGATGCTCTTATTAAGGAGTGGATGAGTCGTATTATAACAATATACTGAATAACACTTAGGACTGTCAATTAATAATTTTTTCTAACAAAGATTTTTAGCCCATATAATGCAAGTGTATGAGACCACTTCAAAAACCATACAAAGTTAATACAACGGTCAAATTTAAAATTATTATGTATTTTGTGTCCACTGGCTAACATTTTAATTGTGGTTGTTGCACTAGTTATTTTGTGACCTGCCTCATTGGGTTTTGTTTTTCTCCCTTAACCAAACAACGAGTTAAAGCGGAAACTAAAAAAATAAACACATTCGGAATGTCCTTATATTGGGTTTGTCTGTCTTTAACTTTAAAGGGGTTATATGATGCGATTTTAAGTTTTCCTTTCTATTTGGAGTGTTATAAGCTGATTGTGCATAGATAAGATCCTGAAGTTGCAAAGACTAAACTCTCAAAACAAAAGAGATATTCTTTATAAAAGTTAAAACTCTGCCACGCCCCCCTTTAAAAACGGCTCGTTCTAACACGCCCCCACATATCTACCTCACTATGTGGAAATATTTGCATAATGCCGCCCAAATGTTCACGCAAAGAAAGAAGGCGTGCTTTCAGTAACCACAGTTAGTGTTGAAGCAGCATGTCAGAGACGCTGTGTGTTTCTAGGCGAAAGCAAAAGCACTTATTTGGCCTTCCAGAAGTAGATGCATTTAGGAATCTTTAAGATTACTTACATCAGAACAGCAATGCATTTTATGGACGACGTTTCATGAACCTAGGAGAGGAGGTAACTCTGACTATGACAATCTGGCGCTTCTGAATCAAATACTGTTTTGTTATTAGTTTAAGTATATTCTATTGACTGTTCAAATGCGGCCGTTTGCGCAGCGGGCGTGTGTGGTGTGTTTGTGCGAGAGGAGAGAGCGAACACCTCACAGTGGAGTCAGCTGTCGTAACAGTGGCTTGTGTACTGCAACCCACAATCATCACTTGTCTGTCACGAGACTCTGTTCCCCTTTCAGGCTCTGTCTTGATATTTATTTTGAAAGCTGAAGCTCGCGATTATGGTAAGGGGCGTTACATTTCTGACGAGTGCTTGCGGTGTTCGGCCAATCACAATGCACTGGGTCAGCTGGCCAATCAGAGCAGACTGCGCTTGTCGGAAGGAGGGCTTTGTAGAAAATGACACGTTTGAGAGAGGCGGGGCATAAAGGAACTACAATAATGTACACTATTTGAAAAATAATCTGTTTTTTGAACATTAAAGCATGTCAACATATTCTGTTACACCAAATACACAAAATAATGATCTTTAAAAAAGCATAATATGACCCCTTTAATGACAGCAGCTTGAGCTGCATTAAGGCCACAAGTTTTGTAAAAACTGATAATGTTCTCGCATGATTTGAGATTATTCATGCATCCTGAGCAAGAACATCTGACTGTCTGTACAGAGTCACATGATCAGTTACAAATGTTCTTATTTGATTAGTGCAGAACGTAGTGCTCAATTTCTTTATCATTTCTTTATCATAACACTTCTGTGTTTGATTTTCAATAACATGTTGACCCTGCTGAATAACAACAGTAAATATATATACAAAAAACATATTTGTGCTTGTGTTATTTATAGGGTCATTATGAAAAAAGACAGTCTGACTAAGATTATTGTGCCTGCAGTGTAGCAATTATCTCGTAGAACACTTCTAGCTCCTAAAACACAGGCTAAATACATATGAAAAGAAAGATTTTTATTGGGTCAAAATAATGATTGAGTAGGTCAGAAAGCATGACCACCTAGTGCCAGGTCATATAAAAGAACAGACTGTGCAAAACACTATAAATCCCTCTGCCTCTAGTAAATAGCTTTAATACACCCGAGGCGCCAAATCACTTGACCTGTGTTAGCCTCAGCGTTTGTGAACTTTCTGCTTGACTGAATGTTCCGGACCCACCCCCTCTCCTCCCATTCTCTTGCTGTCAGTCCAGGTAATAGTCAAGGCATAATTAGCAGCACGCTCACTTGATACTTATTTTTTCTGACTCCAACCTCAGGCACACTTTGAGGACTTAATCAGTTTGTGGCCTGGACTTTCCTCTCCACTCTTATGTTATTCATTGAGTGGTCATTGGGGATGGATCTTCAAAGGCACTAAGACGGGTGTTATTTTATTATAAATGGTTGTATTGGTGTGATATTCATCCCATTCCTACTTCTTAAGATTTAAGATTATCTTAAGAAGTACTAATGAATCATTTTTAGTATATTAAGTACAAAATTAATATTAAGCACACCGACATTTCCTGTCATATCTCCACTGTCCTATAAAGAAAAAGTGCAAAAATGCAAATTTTTCCACCTGAGATGGCTGGAAACAGCTTATTTATGTGCTTTCAGTAAGGTCTGGAAAAATTTCCCGATTGATTGCGATGTTCATTTCAATGATTTTTCAAGATTCTTTTGCTCTATGCCTTTTAAATGTTTCAGGCCAATTGCAAAGGAAGTAATATCTTACCTGAGTTATGAATGTGATTTCACTGTGATGCAATGGCTACAAAGTCATCGCAGGCAGCAAAACAAAGTAAGCAGAAGGCCACCAGTGTAGCCTGATTCCCGAAACAAATGGCAGTTCTTGTTGTTGAATTTACCGCGTGACCCGTGTAGACAAATTTTTTAAACGACTCTCATCATGAGCCGGTAATTTTTACTTAAAAATCATAAATTGCAACTATATATCCAACCGTTACTTATCTCTCCCAACATTTCTGACTGCAGGACATAGCAACTTGTCCAAATCCCGAATCAAATGACTCTTATGAATTGGTTCTTTTTAATGAATCAAAAACATACACCGACCATGTAGCCTGATTTTTCGGAACAAAAGATTATTATGAGCTAGCTCTTTTTAGTGAATCAAAAACATACAGCCCGACCAGAGTATTCCGATTTGAATCAAATGACTCTTATGAGCCGCTTCTTTTTGATAAATCAAAAACACACAGTGCTACTCCAAATGAGCCTTTTCTAACACTGCACTTTATAATGTTTATGATAGACTATCTAAGCTATGAAATTTACCCAAAATAATTCAAGTAGAACCATTTGGGACTTTATGAATTGAAAGCAAACTGAATTGTGTAATATGTAACGATCCCCAGCCCTGTAGACCTTTCTGTAGGTGGAAAACAAATTATTGTTTGTCAAAGAAACATATTCTTGAAAAATGTACCCTTATTAGAAGTTGTAGGTACTTGAAGAAGCATGTCTGTGAATAATGCCGCCCTCATATAGGTAATAATGAAGGAACATTTATATAAACCAAAGTGAATTATGTGATGTTTATGCAACATTGCAACACTGCGTAAAAAATGTTGCATCTCTTTTACTAAATCCATTTTCAAAATGTCATCACCCCCCTAATTGGTACATTAAACTACGTGTGTTAGGTCAGCTTTATAGACATCAGACAGGCAGAGGACAGTTGGCACGGCTTTGAAAAAGTTCTAACAGAGCAGCATTCATTTCAGAGAGCACACACAGTACAGGCCTCTTGTCCAGCGGGTTGGCCATTGGAAATAAAGACACAGTATCTAGACATGTCCACAGAGAGCTAAATCCACAGGCAGTCGTCCCAGCACAGGAGCTCCCAGCTGCCTGGCGAGCTTTACCCCCCACACGGTCTCTGCTGTCCCACAGGCTACGTCAGCGGCCAGACTACGCCACCTCTCTCTCCTCACTGAGAACCAAAAACAAACTCTCTCATCAAAGACAAACCTGTTCCCTCGTACCTCACACATGTTCTTCGACAAGCAAGTGGGCTGAAGCAAGCTAAGCACAGCACATCTTTTTAGGCCCCGCTACAGCTGGGAGCCACTTGTGGGTTCATATGGGCCGCTGGTCAATGGCCAGCCGTCATGGGGCATCCAGGCTCTTTGGCCAGGCTGAGACCTCAATATCATATTGCTTGTTCTCGCTCTGAAAGGCTTTGTGAGGAGCTGGGGGGTGTGACTGTGTACTATTATATCACCGAGCACTAATTACACCAGCACTGCTATCCACAACAGGGCTCGACAGCCAAACATGTTGTCTCACGCTCTACTCCAAACAGCCCAGCTCTCAGCGCTAGTACTGTAATATGACTAATATATGTGGAATGCTTCAGAGTTTGTTCAGTGTGTGCTACATAATACAATTAACAGTATCGCAACCGCAGTTGTTATACAGAATGGAGATAATGATGGATCTGGTGCAACAAAAGTGGCTCAAAAAATTAAGTCTCGTCAGGATTGAGAGATTACTAGTATTTGCAAAAGGAGGTATGATGAACTTTTGTTACAGCACAGTAAAGATGAGACTTTCTCTTGACAAACGGACAAAAGACTCAGTAGGTAAACTAATTATATTTTCTTTGACTCCATTGTAATTTTTTCCTAATTCAGAATATGATGAAAGAGGTCGATGTGTACAAGAAATTTGGCTGAATATCATTTTATAATGTTACAAGCTAGTCAATAAAATTATACGAACTTCCCTCTTATGCCAATAGGTGGCAGCGAGTGACTTTATGAGTGAGTCAAAACTAGGGTTGCAAAAAGGTGGAAATTTTCCACCCCTTTGCAGAATAGTCAAAACACAGTTCATTCAGTCTTTATGACTGAGTTATTGAATCATTGACTCAACCAATTCGCAGCACTGCTACTTGCTCGATAGTCTCAGGCACTGTCAACACAAACGCGGGTATTTCCAAAACCACAGCTTTTTCTATGTGGTTTTGCCATTTGTCCACACGCAAACGCAGCACCAGATTTATAAAACTCCGCCAGGGGGGGAAGGATTTTCAAAAAAAACTCCGTTCATTTGTTATGGGTAGACCGCGAAACCAGAGATTTTGGCTTGTGACGTGGGAGCATGCGCTGGAGCATGCACTGTCATCTCCGCCTACTGGAAAATTTTTGAGGCTTCTGATGGGCAAACATGGCTTTACGGTTGAGATTATATCGCCACCTGTTGGCTTGGCATGCTCTTGACAGTGCTTCATAGCATGCTTTTGCGTCTTCATGTGGACTGAGATTTTTTTTTAAATGGAAAAGGAAAAACTTTGTTTATAAAAATACCTGTGTACGTGTGGACATGGCTTCAGCCTCAGACGTCACGCCTATGGCTGAACGTCTGATGCATATGGCACACAAAAATGGAAACACTTCAGGAGTTTCAAAGTCGTCATCGATTGGTTGAAATTAAACGATTTCGGGAGACAAGTGGTCGTGCTCTTTTAACGGTTCTGCCTGGAAACAAAGCCGTTGTGATGCCAAACCCTTCATGGAAGAAGAAAGTCATCGTGTTTACAACTGTGACAATGAGCGTTTATCATGATCAACTAAACGCTGGATTTTCAAAAGTATGTGAAATGTTTCAAGTTCACGGCATAGAATCTTTAAAATACGTCTGAGAGTTTTAAACACCGGTCTGTTACTACTTTCTCGGATACACGCTCTGTTGTGGTTGTGTTGGATTGTTTTTGCGGTGGAGCAAAAATAGGACAAGTAACTAGGCACAGTACCCCCTAATGTAAGTTACCCATATAAATTTAATGTGTAAGAATTTTTTTTTTGAAAGCTTTGCTAATTATCAGAAGTACAGAAAATCTTGATCATATTAGCAATGTGTAAGATTTTAACCAAAGTTGGAGTGACTGCCTTAGGGATAGTTCACCCAAAAATAAATTTTACCTCTGATTTACTCCACCATCCTAGCTGTAAAACACTTGCTTCTTTCAGACGAATACAATCAGAGTTATATTAAACAGGCTGACTTCCAGCTTATCAATGGCAGCGAGGTGGTTTAGACGTTTGAAGTCCAATAAATGCATAATCCATCATAAAAATGTTCACACGTTAATATAATCAGGCTATAGTACCTTAATAAAGACCTTCTGATGCAAATCAATGTTTTTGTAAGAAAAATATCCATATTTAAAACGTAAAAAATTGAATGTCTAGCTTCCGCTAACTGTCCTACATGCATTCACAAGAGAGTGGCGTTTCAGCGGATGATGTAGGACGTAGGCGAATGTGGTGACGAATGCAAAAGTGATGATTGCAGAAGCACAGTGGACAGACCAGAGCAAAACACTGTTCACGAATTAGAAGTACAAAACAAGAATTTGTAAAGAAAAATGTTGGAGGAATTCGATAAGCCAAGAGGAGACTGATTTTCCTTTGGTGTAAACAATTCGGAAGACTGGCCCATGAAAGTAAAGGAACAGGGCTAGAATAGATGCTTTTTAGCAGTTTGACATGGTGAAAAATGGTACTATATGAGAGTCCACCCAACTCTCAGTATGAGAGTTTTCTTTTTGTGCTGAAGTATTTTAAGAGAGGGTGGTGTGAAAGAATATTTACAAAGCAAACACATAGTGATATTGTTGAGCCTAACCACAGGATGGGGGAGGAAGCGGGCATTGAGGGGAGATAGAGGGGAAAAGAGAAAGATGAGGGCATGTAAGCGAGAAAGAGATGCTGCTACACAGTCAGACTGTCTGGCTACAGCAGGATCCCCAGCACTCAGCATCACATGATTCCAGAGGTCAGAGGTTATCCCAGCTGATGAATATCAGGCAGAGGCCAGTAGCACTCACTAAAGAAAAGGAGTTGTTTTCACTCCCAGAGCCTGGAAAGTTTATTTCAGGAATATATTCTGCCAGCATGAGATTGTAAACCTGTCCCACATTGGGAAAATGATGTCCACAAATGTTATTTTTTTCTCTCCAAGTGGTATTATTTAGCAGCTAGAGTATATGCAGGGGGGGTTTTTTCCCGTTAAAAGCATAAATGCAGTCGGAAAAATAAACATACATGTAAAAATAAAGATAAAAACATTTCTGCAAAAAAAAAATAAAAAGGAGATGTGCATTGTAAACTATACATTGTTTACTAGTGTTTTCATGTTTTTCTCATTCAAAATGTAATGTTTAATTCAATGTGTTACTCACTGTTTCTTTGTAACTGTTTGTGAACTTTACTAGCATTTTTTGAGTGAAAATTGCTTCTACACCATTTTTTTCAGTGTATTCATACTTTTCATACCAAATAATTACCCTGTTTTCCTAAAATTAATACATCAAAATTCAAGCTATGTTAACAGAATTATGACAGGAACTTCATACAACACCTTGCACCAGAAAAATAAACATACATGTAAAGATAGATATGAAAACATGTGATAGCTGTATATTGCATGTGTAGCTTGATGGCCCTTTCCTCCATATCCCTTATATTAATATCAGAATTAAAGTTATGTTAATAGAATTATCACAGGCACTTCATTTAACGCCTTGCACTGGATTTTGAGGAAAGCCCTCTGATTATTGCAACCATGTGGCGAGGACGGCCGCATTATGAGCTGCAAAGCTGGTACAAATGGAGAACTAAGCCACAGCCTCAATATATTCTCACCTGACTGTGATCTCACATTCAACTCTGCGACTGAGAAATCTACTCCGGTATGTTGAGGAAATGTGGCCAGCCGGCAAAGGTATGCCAAAGTTAAAAGGTGTGCAAATTATGAGTTTGACAGGTCGAATATATTTCATTTTCATCCCTTTATCTTTCATGCAAGACACAGGCCTCATCACAGCAGGGGCTGAGAGGCATCGACAGAGGAAAGCTGAGTGACTCTCCATTCAAATGCACGGCAGACACCCCATCATCACCCAGCAGAAGATCGCTTTCCTAAAACGAGCCTAAATGGAGGTATTGCTGTAATGGCTCTGATATTTTTGACATTTATGAGCTCTATAACAAGGAGCGGATTGAGTGATGGCGCTGTGGCTGGCTGAGAGGCCGAAGGGGGAGTTTGTGTGTATGGGGGCTGCACAAAGCCGTGTCAAACCACACCACATACCATCACCAACGGGAGAATGAGAAATCCATTTGGATTGTTGACATTGAACTTTATGAACCAGACAAGGCAATATTTCAGATTTTTCTCCTTCTGGCTGTCTCCATCTCACTCCTGTGTTACTCCTACTTCTCTCTGGAGTAACCTGGAACTCATAAGCAACTGTTTCAAAAGAAAAGCTGAGTTAATGTCTATAGATTGATCGCTGGTTGTAAATGCCGTTTGAAAGCAGAAAGTATCTTGAAAAAATATTGCTTCAAAACTAATGATGTTATAATGATGATAAAAAACAGGGAAATATGATATAAAATAATAATAATAAATAAAAATAACATTTAAAATGCCTCTGGGAACACTTGAGCAATTTATCAGTGTTTGTAAAGGTAATTGAAACAAACTATGCAAATATGCTTTCAAATATGTCTTTTAAAAATATGCCTTTCAAAAACAAATTTGTACCCAAAAGTGAAGGAATTTGACTAAACCACCTTTTGTTAAAACAATATAAAAAATAAAGTAAATTCTTAATTAAAAGATTAATTCACTTCCAGAATAAAAAATTCCTGACAATTTACTCACCCCTATGATATCCAAGAAGTTAATGTGTTTCTTTCTTCAGTCGCAAAGAAATTAAGGTTTCTGAGGAAAAAATTCCAGGATTTTTCTCCATATAGTGGAATGAGAGCAAATGGGTTGAATGTCCAAATTACAGTTTCAATGCAGCTTCAAAGGGCTCTACATGATCCCAGCTGAGGAATAAGGTTCTTACCTAGCGAAACGATCAGCCATTTTCTTAAAAAAAATTACAAAGAAAATTATAAAAAAAATTTTACCACAAAATACTTGTCTTGCGCTATTCATATGTCCTACGTATTCCACCCGGAACTGCTTGCGTGTACGACACGCCCAGTTAGGGAAGTTTAGTAGAAAATGTTTTTAAGTTTTAAATATGGATCTTTTTCTTACAAAAGCACATCGATTTACTACAGGAGGCCTTTATTCACCCCCCGGAGCCGTGTGAGGCACGTTTTACTATGGCTGGATGCACTTTATTGGACTTCTTTTGGACTGTTGAACGAAAACACCCGCCCACTGCCATTATAAAGCTTTTAAGAGCCAGAACATTTTTTAAAAATAACTCTGATTGGATTCGTCAGAAAGAAGAATGTCATATACACCTAGGATGCCTTGAGGGTGTGTAAATCATAGGCTAATTTTCATTTCTGGATGAACTAACCCTTTCAGTTAACAATCACAGGTAACCAACCATATTTGACCTTCATGGGTCATTGAAGTACAGGTCTTATGTTGACAATGTGATTATTTTTTAGCAGAAATTTGTTTACTCCATCATCCAGGCAAGTTCAGCATTGCATTTTCCCATCGGTCTGTCGTGGGGAACCACAGCCCCTCCACTTGTCTTATCACTCAGAGCTGAGATAATAGGGGCAGATTTACTCTGATTAGTGCTATTAGTTCTATCCCTGTCTCCTCATCACAGATGCTTGACATGTTTCTCATAACGGCCCAGCACTGTGGCGCTGAGCAGAGAGCATGACTGATGGCTGCTCCTGGACACTGGAGGTCTGTGGTAAGTTACAGCCTGACCATTCTACATAAATAACATCCAGTGATACATTCATTAAGTGGAATAAGTTTATACTGTGGCCTAAATGGAGTTGTTAAACAGCATACAGTATATGAAACATTGTCGATGACTAAAGCTAGATGGGACAGTGTGAGAAGGGCCACGTTCCAACAAGCATATTGCGTCTGGATGCCTGACTCAAATCTGTATGTGCAATTGTCTCTAATTGTGACATTGATTCGGGGAGATCTGCATTCTTCAGCCCCTTACGGTTTTCCAGTGTGGGTCTCGGAGTCTGGGGAACCATTAACACGATACCAATCTAAACCAATGGCTCCAGTTCGGGCCTCCCACGGTCTCCGAGGGGCAACCTGTCCAACCCCGAAGTACCAAAATCCCCCTCCCCCCTCGGTTTTTGTGGACAGAAGGGCATTAACGTGAGCAGTGTGTCATTGACAGATGCGTGTCAGAGCCGGAGCAATTATGAGTACGCTCTCAAAGACAGCCTGTGTCATCACGTCTCGCAGTCGCCATTCTGAAGTGAGCATGCCCAGCCGCTGTGCGTTTGTGGGGTAATTAACCTTATGATGCTGCTAGGTGATTCATAATGTATCTTCACGAGTCTTTCCTCAGGGTGTTACTTTGCAGTTTTGGAGTCTGAGAGATTATGAAAATGGAGATGAATGCCAGATGGAATTGTGGTTGTATAACTATTATAACTTTGTAAATATAAGATGATTTGTATTTACTTATGTAAAATCACACTGCACTCTAAAACAAAGTATGTAACGTTTTCACAATTCTAAAATTTGTCAGCATAATGACATGATGAATAATGAAAAAAAACAACGTTTGCAAACAACATTAATTTCTATCTTTTTAACAGAAATAATTAAGTGTCATTAAAGTGAATATCTTTGGTAATAGAGCAGTATTTGGGTTAAACTATCAACATTTTAAATGTCACACTTTAAGTGAAGTTTCAAATGTACAAAAAAAAAAAAACTAATTTTTTAACAAAAATGAAAATGGTTTGCTCTTGGTAAAATAGGTATATAATAAGATTATCTATATATAGATATATTTATATATATATATATATATAGTGGGGGAAAAAAGTATTTAGTCAGCCTCCAATTGTGCAAGTTATCCCACTTAAAAAGATGAGAGAGGACTGTAATTTTCATCATAGGTATACCGAAACTATGAGAGACAAAATGAGAAAAAAAATCCAGACAATCACATTGTAGGATTTTTAAAGAAATAATTTGCAAATTATGGTGGAAAATAAGCATTTGGTCAATAACAAAATTTAATCTCAATACTTTGTTATATACCCTTTTTTGGCAATGACAGAGGTCAAATGTTTTTTCTGTAAGTCTTCACAAGGTTTTCCCACACTGTTGCTGGTATTTTGGCCCAATCCTCCATGCAGATCTCCTCTAGAGCAATAATATTTTGGGGCTGTCGCTGGGCAACACGGATTTTCAACTCACTCCAAAGATTTTCTATGGGGTTGAGAACTGGAGACTGGCTAGGCCACTCCAGCACCTTGAAATGCTTCTTACAAAGCCACACCTTCGTTGCCCGGGCGGTGTGTTTGGGATCATTGGCATGCTGAAAGACCCAGCCACGTTTCATCTGCAATGCCCTTGCTGATGGAAGGATGTTTTCACTCAAAACCTCACGATACATGGCCCCATTCATTCATTACACGGATCAGTCGTCCTGGTCCCTTTGCAGAACAAACAGCCCCAAAGCATGATGTTTCCACCCCCATGCTTTACAGTAGGTATGGTGTTTTTTGGATGCAACTCAGCATTCTTTCTCCTGCAAAAACGACAAGTTGAGTTTTTACCAAAAGTTCTATTTTGGTTTCATCTGACCATATGAAATTCTCCCAATCCTCTTCTGGATCATCCAAATGCTCTCTAGCAAACTTCGGACGGGCCTGGACATGTACTGGCTTAAGCAGGGGGACACGTCTGGAACTGCAGGATTTGAGTCCCTGGCAGCACAGTGTTACTGATGGTAGCCTTTGTTACATTGGTCCCAGCTCTCTGCAGGTCATTAACTAGGTCCCCCCGTGTGGTTCTGGGATTTGTGCTCACAGTTCTTGTGATCATTTTGAACACACAGGGTGAGATCTTGCGTAGAGCCCCAGATCAAGGGAGATTATCAATGGTCTTGTATGTCTTCCATTTTCTAAAAATTCCTCCCACAGTTGATTTCTTCACACCAAACTGCTAACCTATTGCAGATTCAGTCTTCACAGCCTGCTGCAGGTCTACAATTTTGTTTCTGATGTCCTTTGACATCTCTTTGGTCTTGGCCATAGTGGAGTTTGAAGTGTGACTGTTTGAGGTTGTGGACAAGTGTCTTTTATACTGACAACAAGTTCAAACAGATGCCATTAATACAGGTAACAAGTGGAGGAAAGAGCAGCCTCTTAAAGAAGAAGTTACAGGTCGGTGAGGGCCAGAAAGGAAAAGCCTGCTTGTTTGTAGGTGACCAAATACTTATTTTTCCGAGGAATTTACCAATTAATTCTTTCAAAAATCCTACAATGTGATTTTCTGATTTTTTTTTTCTAATTTTGTCTCTCATAGTTGAGGGATACTATGATGAAAATTACAGGCCTCTCTCATCTTTGTAAGTGGGAGAACTTGCACAACTGGTGGCTCACTAAATACTTTTTTTCCCCACTGTAAATATATATATATATATCCCTTAATACTACAGGAGAACGTGGGTGCGTGTGTGTGTGAATAGTACCTAATAGGTACCATAATTATATATATAATTTTTTTTTTTATTTCCTTGCCAGGGGCTTTTTTTTGATCATTTATTTAGTTGCAACTAGTTAGGATTAGGTACCAACAAGATGTAACGCAAAAAAATAAGTTTAATAATAAATATTTATTTATTCATGCATATTATTATTATTATTATTATTAGTATTATCATCATTAAAGTTATGGAAAGGTACTTCTAAGGTGCCTGGTTGAAATGTGCAAATGGTGAGTTTCCCTTGAATTTACCTTCAAATGTATTTGTTTACATAGGTAATTCACATGTGTTATTACTAGTGTTACATTGTTAATGTTTGTGTGACAAATTATTATAAAAAAAAAAAGATTTAATTATATAATGTTTAGATTTGAGTCTTAGTATTGTGTGTTTGAGATGCTATTCATGGCAATATGGGAAATTCATATTCATAATATGTTACTGGTGTTCAGTGTTGGGGGTAATATATTACAAGCAACACGAGTTACATAATCAGATTACTTTTTAAAAGTAACTAGCAAAGTAACACATTACCTTTAAATTTACAAGAGCAAGTCGAGTTACTTTTTCAAATCAGTAGCAAGTACTTTTTTTTTTGATGATTGACAGCTCTGGTGTTGCCATGGTGACAGAAATCAAAAGATGTTACTGTAGTTCAAAATAAATATGAATATGCATAAATTCATCTCACACAAAAAAAAAAACACAGATCAGTATCTCCAAAATGATATAAAATAATGCAAAATCATAATATGACGCAAACCTGGCAATAATTAAATGGTAAACAAACAAAATATCCTTATGTATTTAATCCAATGCCTATTGGTTATGACCTTCAATATGATCCAGTTAAACCATTCTAATAAACACAAAATGTAACTATCTCGGACAACATATTGTGTCTCTTTTTTACCCGCTGAAGGTTGAAATTTCTTCTTCTGCATTATACTGTACTTTCCCTTCAGCCTGAGGCTTATTCGTTTCATTTTTGGTGTGAAAGGCTTTTATATTTGACAAAAATATATATTTTTTATTTTAAAAACAAACGAGTAAGCCCTGTCCAGATTTAAAAAGTAAAGCAAAAGTAACGTAACGCATTACTTTCAATAAAAAGTAACTAAGTAACGTTATTAGTTACTTTTTTATGGAGTAACATAATATTGTAATGCATTACTTTTAAAAGTAACTTTCCCCAACACTGCCGGTGTTATTGTCACTTGTGTTACAACCGTTGCTTCATTTATTAAATTAAATTAAATTTAAATTAAAGGGTTAGTTCACCCAAATTCAAATTAGATAGGAGTGTTTACTCACACACGAGGAATCAAGGTGGATGTGACTTCATTCGTCAGCCAAATCCAATCGGAGTTGATTAAATTTATCCTGGTATTCCACAAGCTCTATAATTGCAGTCCAGCAGGTGTCTGCAGTGCTCAGCCCAAAGAAGTTAATATAAAAAGCACCATCTATAAAATAAGTGTCTCACAGGATCCGGGGGGTGACGCAGAAGGCTCCTGTGATCAATGAATCTAGCTTGCGTTCACTGTTGTAAACGGAAGCAGTTCCGGGCGGATGATATATGGAGGTCGGCTTTGCGCATTCGCCGCTCAGAAGTGACGCACGCGGACACACAGTGGAGAGATCAAAACAAAACAAAGGTCAAGAATTATAAGTACAAATGAGGATTTGCAAAGAAGAATGTCAGAGGATTTCGATAAAAGCCAAGAGGAGACTGGTTTTCCTTTGCTAAAGTAAGGAAACTTTGCTTTTTTGATCCTGTTAACAAATGTTGGTTTTCATGAGACTCACTGGCGCATGTGCAGCGCTGAACTCATACGTCATGCTCCTGGAGCTGCTTCTGTTTACAACAGTGAGCTCAAGCTAGATTAAAATGATTATTACGTTTTAAATATGGTAATTTCTCTTACAAAAACGCATCGATTCACTAAAGGAGGCCTTTGTTCACCCCCCAGAGCCGTGTGAGACACTTTTTTTATGGATGGGTGCTTTTTATTTAAATTATTTTGGACTGAAGCAATGCAACACCCACCGAGTGCAATGATAGAGCTTGAAAGATCAAAAACAATTTTTAATATAACCCCGACTGGATTCATCTGAAAGAAGAAAGTCATACACCTAGGATGCCTCTGGGGTGAGTAAAACACAGCCTAATTTTCATTTTTGGGTGAACTAACCATTTAAAAACAAAAAGTTGTCCTTTGTGATTAGCAGTAATGTCAAAAAATTAATAAATACTTACCATCTGGTTTTAATGATCCTGGAAATAAGGTAAGCAGTTTTCACAGCCCATATTGGTAGGCACATCTTTCTATCCTCTCTTTCTCTCTCTCTCTCTCTCTCTCTCTCTCTCTCTCTCTATCTCTATCTCTCTCTCTCTCTAGCTCGCCTTGTCTATCTCCTCTCTTTCTCTTTCTCTTTTCTCTTTCTCTTTCTCTCTCTCTCTGCATGCAGAATGAGACAGGGGAATAGACAGAGACAAGAGCATCGTTCTCATTCCTGGCAAGGCCTTCAGTGTCTTACCGGAGCCTCCTTGTCTGAGCAATAGCTCCCGCTCACAATTTATAGGAAAATCAATCGTTGCTCACTGTCTGTGTACTTTGCTCATTCCAAAGCTTTACAGTGCTGCACATTGTAACGTAAATTTGGAGAGACTTGTCAGGCTCATTTATAATCCAGAACACCACAAATACAAGTGGGATTAAAAAGAGAGTGGGATAAAAAAAAAAAGAAAGAAACTATGTTGCCAGGTGAGGACTTAGAGACAGGCGGACAAATAATACTGCTAATAGCGATAATAAACAAAAAGAGCACGAGATGTGCAATTTAAGAAAATTGCACATTGTGCAACTTGAAATATTACGGGAAAATGTCTTAGACAGTTTTAGGCATTTTATTATTTTTTTTACCTCATCCAATCTTTCACCCAATAGACTGAAACAAGACAGGATCGAGCTGCTGCCATGGTGACCGGTGTGTTTGGTGGCGACTGGTATCAGTGGGGCTGGGGCTGCGCAGAGCTGTTTAGAGTAACTCGGGTTGCCATGAAAAAATCTGAAGCATGCACAAAACATAATATACAGGGACTCAGCGTCGCCCAGGGAGAGAGTCTCTCTGTCTGCTCTGTTCTCTTCAGGTGGCCTTGTTTGGAAATGCTGACAAATAGGAAATTTGGAGCAATAGTAGAGAACTATGTCTCATTCCAAACGTCCACTGCGATGGTCTTGTATAATGTCCAGAAACACTTTTTGTGTCTCACTTCAGGATTTGGTCATGTGGTAAATATACTGTAGTAGTGTAGGAAATACCGGGGCTAGTTGTCACATGGGCTACAATATATCAAAACTATAATGTTTGGAGGTTTCACAACTACCTTAAATATTTTTGTGAATTCAATCCGTCAAAAAAAACAAACACACTATTTGTAATAGCTGTTGGGGAAAGAAGTGAACAATAAAACCACACTGGAACTTGGTGGTTCAGCTATATTACGAAAGTAGATTTTTACCAAAAATGTATGTTCTTAGAGCAAGTTTCATAAGTTGTCGCATGTGTTTTATATGCAGTAACTGTATACAACTGTTACAATTTTTATGTTATCAGGTCAGTTATAATGTTATAATTTCCTTAATGCTTTCCTTAAACAATGGCTTGTCATATTCCTTACTTTTTTCTTTTTTTTTGCTGTTTCATAGTAGTTTTATGAAAAAGACCATTTAAATAGCCTACATATTAAATACAGTTATGTTGTGAAAGGTGGCTGTATTACTTTAAATAATATTTAATATTTTGAACAGAGGTTTTATGGTTTTATTAGTGTCAGTAAAGAGCAACCTTCCCAGTATATCTAAGATTTTCTTTAATACAGAAATTTACACTACAGTTCAAAGGTCAGTAAGATTTTAGATTACAGAAATTATTACATTTATTCAGCAATGATGCATTACATCAGTAAAGTGGCAGTAAAGACTTATCATTTTACTAAAGAGTTATTTTATTTTTTATTTTCTATTCATCAAATAATTCTACATTATAGATAGATAGATAGACTTTTGAACAGTGTCGTGTAATATTATTAAAGTCAGAACTTTAATAAAGATTAAAAGTCAGAATATTTTTTTAAAGGCCTAGCTTTGAAATCATCTCAATAGATTTGAAAAAGCTGCTGTTATTATCTTATGAAGGAACATTTTTGTTTTTTACAGTGCAACAATGAAGGCATAGATTTGTGAATAGGAAGACTGTTAAGCATCTAACGGTGCCTCATTTTATCTCTGGAGTCAGTCCCTGCACGTCTGTGCTGTTATCTTCCTACCTGTCCTCTTGTTGAGGATGAGGAATCTATTAATTAAAACCTATAGGCTACAGCCATACGCTGTGATTGTTTATACAGTGCTCAGTGAACAAGGAAACTTCACATTCACAATGGAACCATTCATAAACGTTCACTCTCCTCTCTGAAAAAAAAAAGTTGCTCTTAGCATTTGGGCAAGAGGTAATTGGGATCACTCAGCTTGTCTGATGCTGATAATGGGGCAATGGGAAATTCCTGTCAGAGAGTTTGTGGTGCAAGGTGGTTTCGCAACTGCCTTGGCAGGCTCCGAGTGCTCCACATTGGGATGGTGAATGAGTTGAAGCATGCTCACATAGCTGTCATTAAACATATTTAAAACAACAACATAACAACAAAAAGACAAAGCCTTTGCAGTGATAGTCCTCCTATTTGAGAATTATTAATGGCAATATGCAAGAACTAAGTCCTCTGTGAATGTAGAAATACCTACATTTTTTTACATTTTATAAAAAGAAGCTAAGGGCCGCTACCAAATTACACATTAATACAAAACCACCGAATACAAAGACAAAGATTTAAACAGAGCAGTTAATGAATGATGCTGGCCAATGTTGCAGCTATTTCATGGCTATAAAATTCCCAAAATATTTTGTCAAATTAAGTCATATTTGTCTTCTGTCAGTAAACGTACATGCCTCACCAAATAACTTTTTTTCACCTGAAAATTTCTATCAAATCTCAATTGATAAATTGTGTTTGACAGTATACTGTATATACAGTATTGATGCATTGTTTGACTGGTGGAAATTATACTACATTTTTGGAATAAAATTACTAAATACATTTTATCTCACACTCTTCACTGGCTTTTGAAAAAAATCATGATCATTCAGTGTGGTAGAAATAACTATAGGGCAGAAAAATGTAAATAAATCATTTTCATATAATTATGTCTTTATTTATTTATCTGATTTATGTTTATTTTTTTAGATGATTGCAGTCTTAAATGTTTAACATTAAATATGTAATAGAAAAATATGTAATAAAACACATAAAAAGGCATTTCAAAAGTAGTAAAAATGTAAATTATAAAGTTTTTCAAGGAACTTTTGTGAGGCTTATTTAACAAAAGGAAAGAAGCTGATATCTGTTATGATCAATTAAAAAAATCACAGCCTGAGACACTTAAGTTAAAGCAAATCCGCTCATCTTGGCGTTCATCGATAGGCTAATGTTTTTTTTTTTTTTTTTAGATGTAATCCAAAATGCACATTTCCTTTTGTGCATACATGACTGGATTTTTGTACGAGTTTACTATGCACCTTCAAAAAGCATGTATGCTGGTAATTGATTTAACAACAGATTTTCCATGATGCTTGGTCAACAGAAAAGAAAATCCAGCAAATAAGTGATGATGATTCAGTCTATTTTTGTGTCCAGGTCTGTAACAGTTTTGCAACAGCTTGACTAAATTAAGCCCTTATTATCTGAAAAATGTACACACAAAAGACTCCCAACACTTGTGACAATTTTGCACCACTTTTCTTTGCACTTAGGGATAATAATTGAATGCTAGTTACACAGTGTCTGCAGGTAATCTCTTTCAGCTCTCGAAACAAAAGAATGAGCTCTAAAAGTGAATAAGATTAGTTGATATTTGGAAAAGTGTCTAATAATTAATGTTGCTGTTTGGGTGATCCCAATTTAAATGAGGCTTTCCTATTATGTGTAAATATTATAGAACACATCAATAAAAACCCATGTAAGGCCTTCACATTTTACACTGCAGCTTTTTGAACAAGCCTGTTTAATATGTGTGAGTTATGTTCTAGACAAGATTTCTAGACATGACTTTTTCAGTCAAATGTTTGAAAACATAGACAGCTAAACTCCTTCATAATTTAGTTGTAGATTTATACTGTGGTTATTGGAACATGTGGTTTTAAAAACTAACTATGCTTTGCCTGGCATTAAAACTCTTGGCTCAAGGGCTGCATGGCCATTTTCTTAAAATAACATTAATTGGAGCACAGAAACATGTGGTTAAGGACACTAATGTTGCCGTGCACTTTTAAAGAGAACTAATCAAGTCTTTTAACTCTTTTATAAGCTGTTAGAATCGACTGAGAAGAAACAGTGGAAGTGCGAGTGTACCACAAAACTGAATAGTGCTGTTATCATTAACCTACACTAAAACTACAACAAACAAAAAAACCTTTTTAATCATCTTAATTGAGATAAAGCTTAGTTATAAATATAAATGTTGTATTCTTTTATAACTAAAAATAAAATATTTGAGGAAAGCAGAGTAGCAGAGTATCTGAGGAACAAGCTGTAAAGGCATAGCCCTATTCTGGAAAAGGGGGCAGGAAGCAGCAGCTCATTTGCATTTAAAGAGACCAGCACGAAAAACAGCGTGTTTCTGCTTACACTCAAAATAGGCATTTTCAAAATAATATAATAAAAAAAATTTTTTTGCAGAAACTTCGCATTCTGGGGATACCCGAGGAGACTATTACAAGTGAAAAGGGGCATCTCCTTTAAAATGTCCATGGTCATGTTAGTTCATAGTGGATTAACTGATGTAAACAGAACTTTTGATCTTAAATGTATTGGTAAATGTTGAGATTAACATTAGCTAAGATTAATAAATGCAAAAGTATTGTTCATTGTTAGTTCACGGTACCTAATGCATTAACAATGTAAAGGGAAGTCACCCAAAAATTTTAATTCTGTCATTAATTACTCGCCCTCGTCGTTCCAAACACATAAGACCTTCGTTCATCTTCAGAACACAAATTAAGATATTTTTGATGCATTCCGAGAGTTCTCTGACCCTTCCATAGACATGAGGGTGAGTAATTAATGACCAAATTTTCATTTTTAGGTGAACTATCCCTTAAAATAGGAAACCAGTGTAAGTTTTAGCCGAAATTTTTATTAGATTTGCTATGGCAACTAATTTAAATAAGTAAGTACTAAAATTACTAACTGAAATAAAACAGAAACTACAACTGAAATAAAAAAATTAAAACTATTTAGAAATGTAAAAAACCTAAAACAAATGACAAAAGCAGGTAATAGTATAACTAAAATTAGATTATATAACAATAATAGCCCATTCAAAATATGAATAAAAACTATGATAGTATAAATATTACTAAAATAACCCTGCAGCAGACGGTTTTACAGACGATTGATAATGTAACCACAATGCCTTGTATTACAAAGCTGTGGTATTGGCTTATAATGAAAGAACTTCACCAGAGAATTAACAGCATCCTTCAGAACGTTCAGACCTTCCAGAGCACTGTTTTGTTTTGAACAGTTTTGGTTCTCAAAAACTCTAAGAAAAAAGGTACAAAACCTGCTTGAGAGGTACCTTTTCAATACTCTAAAAAATGCTGGGTTAAAAAGGGACAAACCCAGCTATTGGGTTGTTTTGACCCAGCGGTTGGGTTCAAAACAACCCAATAGCTGGGTTTGTCCCTTTTTAACCCAGCATTTTTTTAGAGTGAAGGTACTTGTAGTACCTTTTAGGTACTAATATGTACACGTCAGATAACTACTTTTGTACCATATTTTCTGAGAGTGTAAGTAGAAAAGAAAAACCAAAAGGCCTATTGACTAAAGATGAGGCTTGAAGGCGCAGCGGCTTAAAAAAACCATTATTTATCTGTGCAATGTGAGTGTTGTGTTTTTTCATGTGACAATCTAAATGACACTCAAATGACAAGATTTCATTGATGGGTCTCTGGTGTGCCCAGGTGGCATACTGTACCACCATCAGTCTGTCAGACGCGCTCTTGTTTGCCAAGGTATTTGAGGTATCCTGGATTATTTACAATGCAAATGATGCAAAGAAGCATTTTCCACACTACTGCACCAAAGAATATTTTCCATGAGCTTCATCGTGCGGCACCGGGAGTACGTCCTGCCTGCTTTATCGAGCAGAGAATTACGAGCGTTAGCAAGATTTCAACGCTCATAAAAGTAATTTCGAGTCAACCGCAAGCATGCCCAGGTGAATAGATATATTTTACATTTATTGAATATAGGTTCATTTCCATTACACCACAATACAAGCAAATACTGTATATTTAAACAGGTTCGCTTACATTAATTTAACTTGTATTGAGATCTACTGGAAGGCTAGAAGCCAATTAAAAAAATAAATCTGTTTTAATTGGCAGATACATTTAAACATAAATAATTTGTATGGGAAATTGTACATATGCTAATATATGTGCATTTGAATTTCTGCATTTACTAAGTTAATAACAAAGACGACGTTGCGGGGGAAAGGAAGAAAAGCAACACATCTGAAAGAAAGCAAGAATAAACTTCCATGGAGACGTGAAAAACAGAGCATTCAGATGACGTATTTGGCATAGCAGTAAACAAAATGAGAACTCAGCAGGACTCTAACATGTCTAATCGATCATGGCAGAAGCTTTCCAAACACACATTCAAACACACTCCTTGATAAACGCTATTGTTTGGGACTCTTAGCTGTTGGATGTAAAAATAGACTGAGTCATTCATCTTGTTTCTTTTCTTATATTTGGCTGTTTCCTTCTTTTGGCCGAGTATAATGGAAAATCTGTTCTTTTATCAATAATCAAGTCACTACAACATGCTTTTCTGAGCTGCATAGTAAATAAAACTGTCTAGCTTGTTATATTTAAAAAATATAGGCATGTATGCAAAAGAGGAGGTGCTTTGGGTAACACCTCTAAAGATCACAAAATTCTTAAAGGAATAGTTCACACAAAAAAAACACCAACAACAACTCACCCTCAGGCCATCCAAGATGAGTTGTTTCTTCATTGAATGAGATTTGAAGAAATTTAGCATTAGCAGTCTTAATGATGGATTCGTTTTTATCAGCTGTTTGGATTCTGATGGCACCCATTCACTGCAGAGGATCCATTGCAAGTGACGTAATGCTAAATTTCTACAAATCTGTTCCCATGAAGAACTTATCTGCATCTTGGATGGCCTGAGTACATTTTTTAAGCAAATTTTCATTTTGGGGTGAAATATTCCTTCAAGCCTAATCCAAAATAGTTTAGCTTTTGTATTGTAGAAAACCTCTCACCATAGAAAACAAACTGTGTATATAAACATTCTGTATAAACACTATTAATTAAGAGGAAGGACATAACAACACAATGTCAAAATACAAAAATCTCTTTGTATACATCTATTAATCACAAAATAGAACATGGCGAGTGGAAACAGTGAGAACTGATCTTTCTGAAGAGGTAAAAACCTCATTGTAGACGGCACATGATAGAGGCAGATGTGGAACGACTGTCCTCAGTAAAGTCTTTCAGTTTTGCATCCAACTGTCTCTGCTTTGTGGGTTTTAATATGTCCATGTCTCGTCCATGAGCAAGCCGAGAGCTTTGTAGCAGTCACATATTGTCTCGTGAGGATATATGGTGCTGGATGATAGTCCAAAGAGGAGCTATGCAGTCTTACGTGGCCTGCCAGATATAGTCTGGCTGTAAAACAAGACTATACCCCCAACAACATGCCCATGAAATCTGAACCATTCTGTATTGTGATCGATGCTCCAGCTGCATTGTCCACGAATATGGAGGTGTACTGCCCGGCCTGTGAGAAAGAAAACATCACATTATTTAAAGTCGATGTCAATCTGCAACACATTTTACTTAATTTTATGTATTGAAAGGGGTCATGAACTGCCTTTTATTTATTTTTTTGTACTGTTCTCTGAGGTCCACTTATAATGTTATCAAGATTTTTACATCAAAAAACATCATAATTTAGAAGTAATAGGCTATTGTCTGTCCTGTTTTGACCCCCTCACCAGAGCGCTCTGTTTGAATAGTCATGGCGGACTGTAGACTCGTAAGTAAACGCCCACTGCTATGATTGGCTAACAGTTGTGTATGTTTGACAGCCTGAATTCTTCACAGATGGACACTGCTGTTTAAGTTTAAAACGCATAAGTAACTCTATCTATACATATCAAATGATCTGTAAGAAGACAAAGCAATAGTGATCACGTAATGAAAACGGTTACTCACACTTAGTAAGCACAGCACCGTCTTTTAGTTTCAGTCATTCTAAAAATCGAACTATGCCTTGTTTGCGAAACAAATCCATGGTAAAATGAAGTGAACAAAGGACCAAGTTCTTCCTGACGTGTTCTGACACTTCATTAAAAATAAAGTTAATCAAATAAAGTTTATCATTTGTTTTCTGTGTAGACCTGCATTTGCCGGTCTTGTAATTTCCCACTATGTGGGTGAATCTGTGGGTGGGACTAAACAGGCAGTGATGTAGAATCAGGCGTTGATCTTCTGCGGAGGCGGTGTTTATCCACACTATTTCAGTCAGGTTTCAGGCCCCACCATAAAACAGAAACTGCACTTGTTAAAATTACAAATGACTTGCTTCTTGCGTCAGACCAAGGCTGTGTCTCATTGCTAGTTTTACTTGATCTTAGTGCTGCATTCGATACTATAGATCATGACATACTCATAGATCGATTACAAAACTATACAGGTATCCAAGGGCAGGCTTTAAGATGGTTTAGATCCTACCTGTCCGATCGCTACCACATTGTTCATTTAAATGGGGAGTCGTCTCAGTTATCACCAGTAAAATATGGATGCCACAAGGATCTGTCCTAGGTCCACTGCTATTTTCAATATACATGTTGCCACTTGGTAATATAATTAGAAAATACGGAATTAGTTTCCACTGTTATGCCGATGATACTCAACTATATATCTCAACAAGACCAGATGAAACTTCTAAATTATCTAAGCTAACAGAGTGTGTTAAAAATGTAAAAGATTGGATGACCAATAATTTGCTCCTATTAAATTTAGATAAGACAGAGATATTACTTACTGGACCAAAAAAACAGTACACAGAATATCTTGGATTAAAATTTGCAACTAGACAGATGTACTGTTACTATTTCTACAGTCAAAAATCTGGGTGTTATAATAGATAGCAACTTGTCTTTTGAAAATCATACTTCCCATGTTACAAAAACGGCATTCTGCCATCTTAGAAACATTGCCAAACTACAAAACATGATACCTGTTTCTGATGCAAAAAAAGCTAGTTCATGCATTCATGACCTCTAGGCTGGACTATTGTAATGCACTGCTAGGTGTTTGTCCTGCATCTTCAATAAACAAGCTAGTAGTCCAAAATGCAGCGGCTAGAGTCCCTACCAGGTCAAGAAAATATTATCATATTACCCCAAATTTACAGTCTCTGCACTGGCTACCTGTTAAGTGCCGTATCAGTTACAAAATATTATTACATACCTATAAGGCCCTTAATGGGTTAGCTCCCGCGTACCTAACTAGTCTTCTACCACGCTACAATCTATCATGCTCCCTAAGGTCGCAAAACTTTGGATTTTTGGTAGTACCTAGGATAGCAAGTCCACTAAAGGAGGTAGAGCTTTAATGCATTTGGCTCCCAAACTCTGGAATAACCTTCCTGATAACATTCGGGGTCCAGACACACTCTCTCTGTTTAAATCTAGATTAAAAGACACATCTCTTTGGCCAAGCATTCAAATTAATGCATCTCATAATCTTGTACTGCAGTCATAATCTTTTACTGCAGGTATATCTGATCAAATGCACATTATTATGCCTTAGCTTGTGTTGAACAAATCATTTTGCTTGGTTGGAACAGCAGCTACGCTAATTAAGTTTTCTATTTGTTTCTCTGTTTTTTTTTACACAAGCTTCAGTCTGGATCCAGAAACACCTGCGGAAAGAGAAGAGATGATGCCAACCCCTCAGCGGACCTCAGATGATGCCAACCCTGAAAATTACAGAATACACATTTGCCTTAAGGTGATTGCATCATATAATACTTGAGTTCATATTATTTCATAGTCGTTTTATTACGTTTATATTGATTTTAGTACTGCTGGTTCGTTGGCAGAGGAGAACTGGACCCCGCCTGAGCCTGGTTTCTACAAGTTTTTCTCCATTCTTGTCAACGATGGATTTGTTGGTTCATTGCCCTGTCGCCTATGGCTTGATTAGTGGGGACACTTCATTTCCAGCGTTATCGTTGACATGATTGCAAACATATTATAAAAGAGCTGGATGTTGACATCACCTGAATTCAATGATGAACTGTCTTTAACTGAAAAATGAGTGTTTACTATTGTCATTTTGCATTATTGACACTATTTTCCTAATTAATGCTGTTCAGTTGCTTTGTCACAATCTGTATTGTTAAAAGCGCTATATAAATAAAGGTGACTTGACTTGACTTGACTATTACATCATAGACTGGTACATGCCACAACTTGGTAGTTTTGGCCAGACTGGCTTCAATATAAGCTGTTTTTAGACTAACGACACATTTTTTAGTTCTGAAACTTACAGGATGTTTTTATAGTACAGTGACCTCTTACATGTCAAAAGATCAAGAGATTTTTTTTTCTCAGTTCATGACCCCTTTAAGAAACAGGTTATTCAGCGAGATTTTTTGGATAATGAAAACTGTTTCATACCAGAATTGATCCAGACTAAATGTAGCGTTTACAAAAATAGCTATTTAGATGTTGGTTAACATTATCCACTACGTACTAAGTTAACTTTTTTTAAATAATAAAAACATGCACTGATGAATCAATTACAATAAGACCAGAAACGTTCATTAACAAACTTATTCTTCTGATTGTTTTAAGTTAAGATTTTAACTAGGTTTTTTTTTTTTTTTTTTTTTTTATACCTTAACAGCAGCAGAAACACCAGATTTGTATGATAAGGATACAACTACATAAAATCAAAACTGCATTAAACTGAGTGGAGTGTGTTTAACTAATTCTTACCTGAAGTTCCAGCAGACCATGAACAGATACTGTAAATATCTTGCTGTTACTCTCAAGGCCAACAATCATTTCCAAGGATCTATTACGGTATAGAAAATATTTTGAGTGAACAAATTATTGATTTGTAGACTTCACAAGTCAATATAAAATCAACACAGTCAGTAGAGATTAGATTCTTAGTGATATATTACATTGCATAGAAGTTATGTGACAGTTCACAAATTCCCCTATCACGAATGGAAGCAAAGCAGTAGTTTAGACCCCTCTACTCAATTTAATTTAATTTAATTTAATCAATTCATTCAAAAATAAATTAAAAAAATAAATAATAATTTTTAGATTAAAGTTTAAGCAAAAGATAAAGAGTGTAATTGAAAACTATTCCATATATTAATATGTACTACAGTGACATCAGGCACAGTGTTAAGGTTATCAAAGAAAGGATCACTGTGTTTTGTTATACAGAAAGTACATTCTTAAAATTATACTTTTCCTTAACGGTCTCTATTAGCACTTTGCAGCATACATTTAGGGAATTACCCTCAGTTGGCTGGTGCTAAGACCAACAGGGACCCCAAGAGGTTTGAACTATACCTTGGACTTTGGGGAGCCCACTTGTTTTTTTTTTATAAGGGGGGGGGGGGGGCGCTTCGTGGCCTTCAAAAGAGGGCTTACAAGACTTACAAAGATACATAAACAGTACAGTGTTATGCCTACTTGCCTTTATGAAAGACACTATATAGGATAAATCAATATACATGATGTACCCTATTGATACTTTATCGACACGAATTGATAGGTGAAACAACAAACAGCCACCCAAATAGTCTATAAACAAAGCATCAGGCTGTCTTTGAGTTCACATGAACAACGGTTAAAGTTACTCGTCGTCAGGCTACAGAAGAATACCATAATTCCTCCGTTCAGTTAGGCCTACGACATCAAGAGTCACGCATATGACTTATAACAACCCAGCCACAACACATAACTGTGAATAACATGCCTTTCCTTAACACAGAATCGACCACAGAGTACAGCGTTTATATTTTTTCTATGAATCGTTGAGTTAATATGTACTAAATATGAGTGGAATTTGCACCGCAGCGCCACCGCACTTTGATGCTCATGACAAGAATAGCATGTTTAGTTATCTTTATTGAAGTGAATTAGGTTTAAATCGCCGTCATGCATGAATGAATTATATTTTTGCAATTTTACACATAACAATCCACGATGATCACATTACACAAAACCGAAATTGCACGTCAAAATAACATTGTCAATATTTTTTGAGACCCCCCAAAATTTCACAAATTACGTTTTCAGGGGAGCCCATGTCTTACTAAGGGGAGCCGAGCTCCCCCTAGCTCCCCCGTAGTTCGCCCCCTGGGACCCAAGAGTCAAAGGTGGCGGTAAAGGTTACTAAGGTGACAAGGACCAGACTGAAGGTGAGAGGACATTTTTTTTAAAGGCCTGCTCCACTTTAACACAGGAAATGCCTTGCTGGTTCCACACAAGCTAGAACAGACAACATGCTTTACAGCCCATGCGTTACTCACTAAGAGCAAAAGAGCACTAACAACCAGCAAACACTGGAAGAGACTTCCAGGCTGATCTGCCACCCCCATTCCCCCTTCCCCACCTCATGAACTCCTATTATTTTTTCTTTCTCTTTTCTTTTAAGTAAATTCATTTTTGTTTGATTTGTGAAAGAGGATTTTTATGACATGCACTCACACGCTTAAGCCACTGAAATAAAAACCACATGCTCTGAATGTAAAAAGGAGCTCAAGAAAAATACAAGTTTTCATCATAAGCGATGTATTCCTTAGAGTCTGAATCATGAATTTATATTGATGTGGTCTGTGGACAATGGGTCCAAAATCGAATGTTAATAAATAGACTACTTGAGGGTAAATTATACATAATGTAATCATAATAACTTTTCTAACAAAATTGCTGGTGTCAGATTTTCTCCTGGATGGTTCTGCTAACACTAAGTCTGACAGAAAGGCCTGAAATCAAAGAAAATCACAAGAAAATCACAAGAAAGTCTGTGTGGCCAGTTGGAAACACACTAAAATACTAGCACTTTAATTATATACAGTGGGTACGGAAAGTATACACACCCCCTTAAATTTTTCACTCTTTTTAATATTGCAGCCATTTGCTAAAATCAAAAACTTTTTGCTAAAAGTTAATTTTTTTTCCTCATTAATCTACACACATCACCCCATATTGACAGAAAAAACACAGAATTGTTGACATTTTTGCAGATTTATTAAAAAGAAAAACTGAAATATCAGATGGTCCCAAGTATTCAGACCCTTTGCTCAGTATTTAGTAGAAGCACCCTTTGATCTAATACAGCCATGAGTCTTTTTGGGAAAGATGCAACAAGTTTTTCACACCTGGATTTGGGGATCCTCTGCCATTCCTCCTTGCAGATCCTCTCCAGTTCTGTCAAGTTGGATGGTAAACGTTGGTGGACAGCCATTTTAGGTCTCTCCAGATATGCTCAATTGGGTTTAAGTCAGGGCTTGGCTGGGCCATTCAAGAACAGTCACAGAGTTGTTGTGAAGCACTCCTTCGTTATTTTAGCTGTGTGATAAGGGTCATTGTCTTGTTGGAAGGTAAAAATTCGGCCCAGTCTGAGGTCCTGAGCACTCAGGAGAAGGTTTTCGTCCAGGATATCCCTGTGATTGGCCGCATTCATCTTTCCCTCGATTGCAACCAAGTCGTCCTGTCCCTGCAGCTGAAAAACACCCCCCAGCATGATGCTGCCACCACCATGCTTCACTGTTGGGACTGTATTGGACAGGACATGAGCAGTGCCTGGTTTTCTCCACAAATACCACTTAGAATTAAGGCCAAAAAAAGTTCTATCTTGGTCTCATCAAACCAGATAATCTTATTTCTCACCATCTTGGAGTCCTTCAGGTGTTTTTTCATGTGTCTTGCACTGAGGAGAGAGGCTTCCGTCGGGCCACTCTGCATAAAGCCCCGACTGGTGGAGGGCTACAGTGATGGTTGACTTTCTACAACTTTCTCCCATCTTCCGACTGCATCTCTGGATCTCAGCCACAGTGATCTTTGGGTTCTCTTTACCTCTCTCACCAAGGCTCTTATCCCCCGATAGCTCAGTTTGGCCGGAAAGCCAGCTCTAGGAAGGGTTCTGGTCGTCCCAAATGTCTTCCATTTAAGGATTATGGTGGCCACTGTGTTCTTAGGAACCTTAAGTTCAGCAGAATTTTTTTTGTAACCTTGGCCAGAACTGTGCCTTGCCACAATTCTGTCTCTAAGCTCTTCAGGCAGTTCCTTTTGACCTCATAATTCTCATTTGCTCTGACATACACTGTGAGCTGTAAGGTATTATATAGACAAGTGTGTGGCTTTCCTAATCAAGTCCAATCAGTATAATCAAAAACAGCTGGACTCAAATGAAGGTGTAGAACCATCTCAAGGATGATCAGAAGAAATGGCCAGCACCTGAGTTAAATATATGAGGTTCACAGCAAAGGGTCTGAATACTTAGAACCATGTGATATTTCAGTTTTCTTTTTTAATAAATATGCAAAAATGTCAACAATTCTGTATTTTTCTGTCAATATGGAGTGCTGTGTGTACATTAATGAGGAAAAAAAAATAACTTAATGATTTTAGCAAATGGCTACAATATAACAAATAGTGAAAAATTTAAAGGGGTCTGAATAATTTCCGTACCCACTGGAGTTTGAATGATCATTCAGAATCAAACATCACTACTTCTCTCAAGAGGTTTTCAGTAAATAATCATTTAAATTTTAGTCTGCTTATCACACAAATCTATTGTATGAATTTATAGGACTTGTCCGGAGCCCCTAAAGGGATGTTGGAGGAAAAAATTTATTTGAAAGCTTTTGCGTTTGCTCGCAAAATGTTTGCAATCCCTGAGAAATGTTGTTCATTCACAAAACTTTTGTATTCTCTTGCACAAGTATTGCATTACCCAGAGAAACTTTGCATTTGCTCACAAAAGCACTGAAATATAATTTTTCCTCCCGCCTCATATAATTGTTCTGGGGAACGTAAAAGCATTACATTTATCTCATTTTATTTTCCATCACAGTTTCCCCTTATGGGCTCCATAGACTTGTAAAAAAAGTATAATGTAGTTGTATGAAGTTGCTGGTAGCCATTGACTTAAAGTCATAGTACGGGGAAAAAAATACTATGGAAGTCAGTGGAACCAGGAAATTGTTGGTTACACAAATTCTTGCTAAATATCATTTGCTGTGTTCACAGAAGACAGAAACTCCATTACAGTAGGTTTGAAAAATTAAGGTGAGAAATGATGACAGAATTTTCATTTGGGTGAACTATCCCTTTAAGCTAGTTTGCAATGGCATAAAAGCTAAGATGTTTCACAGAAGAAAGAACTTCATACAGTTTTGGAAAGATATGAGGCTCATAAATCATGACAGAATTTTTATTTTGGGGGTGAATTATGCCTTTAATGTGAGATAAAGCAAACTTACGTATATCTGTGGCAGAGTGATTCAATGCAGATCAAAACTCGGACATTGTCTCTGGCTCTCAGCTGGTTCTTACTTTTCTTCACCTCAGTGTGGTCTGCAAGAAAGTACACAAAGTACAAAAAAATTATATTTCCTGAGAATACTTTACAGACATGCACTACAAACTGTTGTATGAAGAGTAAAGGCTGTTGAAATGTTGTTTGACAGAGCTTTGTATGTGGAGCACACGATGCCACAGCCAATCATGTTTGACCTCCAGCCGCGTCTAAATATTGGTCTGCAGTGGATTTGAGAATTTGTTTGGGGATGTTGATTTTCTGCCACAGTCTACTGCAAAGAGCCAATTCCTTTTCCTGGAGCTGCATGGACGGCGCCACAGCTTAGAAGAGTTTTGTATTCAGAGTCCCTGGGGCTTATTTCAGTGTAACTCCACATAAGCATTGCCTCTGAAAGGACGGATGAAGGATCACTGGACCCCCTCTTTAGAGCATCAAAAAAAAGTACGGTTGTGCGCTTTCAAGCACGGCACAAATTTTTTAGCTTTTTAAACATGCAAGATTGTGCAAGACACCCTCAATCTCAGCAAACAAATGCAGCACAGTTGGAATGTAAGTTACAGGGGAATGCAATCCATCTGTTGAGAAAGTGCCAAGTCTGAAACACATCCATTACATGATGGCATCTCCTGATAGAGTTGACATTGAAATATTAATTTGTACCCCATGCATTTGTATTTATAGCAGAGAAATTGAATTTTCAATTAATCTCTCTACTGTATTTGGCAGACAATTTTATCCAAAGCATATTTTAATTTAAAAAAATCTACATATCCATCACATTCAAAGGTTGGGGTCAGTTAAACATTTTTTTAAATAGATTTTATTCAGTAAGGATGCATTAAATTGATCTGAAGTGACAGTAAAGCCATTTATAATGTTACAAATATTTTGTATGTTTTCCAAGTAAAGTATTCTTTTGAACTTTCTAATTATCAAAGAATCAAAGAATGTAACACGGTTTCCCACAAAACTAATAAGCAGAAACAAACAATTTTCAGCACTGAAAAATCAAAAAAATTTGAACACCAAATCAGTATATTAGAATGATTTGTGAAGGATCATTTGACACTGACGACTGGAGTAATGATGTTGAAAATTCAGCTTTGCTGTGTGGAATATATTTCATCTTAAAATATACTGAAATAGAAATTTTAGATTGTAATAACATTTTTACAATATTACTGTATTCTAATGAACTAATAAAATAACATAGATTATAATGACATATTAATATTAGTAGTAATATATTATATTATCTTGTGGACGGAAAGTGTGCTACACTATATACAATTGTACTTTAACAATCGCGTAATTGTGAACATTTTTGCAGTTCATTCATGCAGTCTATTGTTTGAACATGGGTTTGATTCCGCTAATCATTATCATACCTCCAAACCTCATGTCTAAGACTGAAAAAGTGTAATAAAACAAATTATTACAAAAGACAGAAAGTTTGCTACTGGTGAGGTGAACCCTTCAGCCTTTCCTTACCAATATGTACGTTGGCAGAGAACTGATAAATTCCAGTTACAGGAGCTGTAAATCGGCCAGTGGACTGATCCATCCCCGTCCCTCTGAGGAAGGCACCTTTGGCAGGAGGCTGAAGGTATGAAACAGGTGAGAATTATAGAGGGCCTACAGTGAACACACCTAATAACCATTGATCAACACCCTTCACTCTATCTCTATCTGAAAATCATACTTTGTCAATTGCTGAGCATTCCAAGCATCTCAAGAATAGGTTTTTCAGCAGAATTCTTGCTCTCCACACTCTAATAAACACACATGCAAATCAAGCATTCTGCATACAGCGCTCTAAAATATACCAGTTTTAGGGCTCAGTTTGGGAGCACATAACCATTAAATGGTTAGAAATATGTAGACATCTGCCAAGAATCCTCCGATTCTGTTTTTGATCATAACTGCACACTGCAGCCATGCCAGACCACATTATTCTGCATTACGCCTCCAGAACCCACCAAGAGTTCCAGACTCAGACGCTTTTATAACGAGTCCTCCGATTAGTGTGCTAAACACTGTTCGCTTCTGCCATTTTTGTGCTGTCAGCTTTGAACGCATACAATGAATGCCTTTCATATAGGCTACATGTCAGATCCCAACAGATATGTGAGAAGAGCGTCATTTTATTTGACATCTATTTCTACATTGGATGAATAAAGCTTTGCATTGACATTAACAGCCGTTATTTCATCCATTTGACAGATTTGAAAGACTATATGATCATAATTTCTTTAATACGGAAAGTAAGAATCATACATCCTCAGTGATCAGCAGAATTAAATTGCTCATAGGAGCTTAGATTATATCTTGTCCATATTAATCAATCGCAGTTTTTTCCGTGACTATAAGACGCTGCTAAATCATGGATTTTCGGTGTGTGTTCTTGGATGATCAGAATGCCACAGGGCAAAGCTCTTCTTTGAAACAGCACACTGTTTCAAATGGTGTCCATTTTTACACACCACTCACTCGTCCAAAACCTCAGACAGAGTACCTTTTGTACACCACCAAGAAAGCAATCTAGCACATTTGAAAAAGATATATTTTTTATGAGGAGGGTGGCTTAGGCCCTTCTTGATTGGCTGAGTAAATATTCAGCCAATCCAATGTCTTGTCACAAATGTTCATGTCAAGAGTCAATCAGGAGCTTAATCACAGGTGGCCTTAATACAGCTGTCTTTAAAGCTGATTGGGGTGGATTTACAGTCTCTGTCTGACTGGCCGATTGATTTTGTAATTCTGTTTGGTGATGGAGAAATTACACACTTCACTTTGAACACACACACACACAGGTTGGAAGCAATTGTGTAAAACTGTCACCATGAAGAAGCCAAATGGAACCAAGACAAAATAAGCCAATCTGAATTTTTTTGCAACAGACTGGAATTTCTTACATTCTGGCAAAGGCCGATCCCACTGCCGCAACGAGACGATCACATGTTCGCTTTGGAAGCTGTATCATTTATTGTAAATGACTGTGTTTCTAAATAGCTGGAATGCTCATTTGAATTTGCATTTATGTGAATTTGCTGTTACCCATGCAGTTATATGCAGTGTTTCCTTCGTTTTTGTTGGGCTGTTAACAATAATTATAACAAAAAGAAGTATAAAACACATTAAAAATGCTCTTTTTTGTTCATTTGATGGTAAAAGTCTAGATATAGGCCTAATTGTGACTGATTGCATTATTTGACCATAAGCTACACACGTATAAACACAATCACTTTTAAAAACAATAGCATAACAGAAGACATTAATGTAAAATGGGTGATTAAAGACTGCTGAAAATGAGGAGGGATACTGGTCAAGTAAGGAATAATTGACGACAGGCTGTTGAATTATTAGAAAATACAGCGTTGTTTTCCGTTCCCAAAATAAAAAAGAGTTTTAATGAATAGTTCAAAACAGCAAGTCGAATCAGCTCAGTTGAGTCACTTCTTTTTGAATCAAACAATTAACTATGACATTTAAATCAGTGTAGAAACTGATTTGTTGTTCATATAACAATGTGGAATTAAAGATACACTTGTCAGAAGTATTATGCAAAATTAAATGAATGAAATGTTACCAAAGATATGTTTTTTGTTTTTGTTTGGTTTTGTTTAATATAAAGTTAGGATCTATTAGATCCATTATGATGGATTGATGGATAGATATTCCATTATGATATAAGACAGATATATTTACTGTCTGCACTTACTGTCTGAAAGTTCTGCAGTTCAGCCAGAGTCTTTTTGTCCACAACGACAGGGCCTTTGAGTTTGCAGTGGAAGGCTTCCTCGATTCTCCTGTAGGAGGTCATACTCTCTAGGGTAATCAGAGCCGTGGGCAGCTGACTGGGTTCGTTGGGCTTGTCCACTGCTGCTCGCTTCTCTGTGGCCTCTATTCAAGCAGATCACAAGCAGACACATCACTGTATGCACTTAAAGACACCTCATCACTGTATCTCTCAAAATGTCCAGCTCATCTTCATGATAGCCACTTGATGATGAAAGAAAATGTCCATCACTGGGATTCACATGTGTTGTGGGTCCTCACCTTTGATCATTTCTTTGAACTCTTGCAGCAGGACTTCTTGAGTGACCTCTGCCCCAGGGGATCCTGGGGGTCCCTGAGGCCCTGGAGGTCCAGGAGGGCCCGGGGGACCAGGCTGATAGGCAAAGAAATATAACTGTTATAGAATTTCAAATCAATATAATCAATACTCAAATTTCTTTGAATGCTCAAGAGCATCTCACTTTATGTAATGACGTGTTACAACTTGAAATGTGATAAGGAATGTGTTATGCAATATATTACAAATTCTCTGGTAGAGATAAATTATACATTAAAAGTTCATTCTTAGACACTCAACTTTTTTGAAGTGCAATACATATATATGCAATGGTGCTTGTTAGTTTGTATATTGCACCTGAAGTTTTACATGTGTCTCTAGCTACCTATTTTATTAATTAGCCATCACAAAATGACTTGTACAGTAAGTAATGGTGGTAAGCATGTGTAGGCTAAATGTACTAAAATACAAAAAAACATGCATATTGCCAAAAAATGTCACTGTAGGTGCTTGGCTAAAATAACTATATGTTTAAGAAAAAAGTTGGCACACCATGACTGGAAAAAAACCTTAAAGAAATAATTAACAAAAAAGATAATTTGCTGAAAATGGACTCACCCTCAGGCCATCCAAGATATAAATGAGTTTGTTTCTTCATCAAAACAGACCAATTTGGAGAAATTTAGCGTTATATTACTTGCTCACCAGTGGATCCTCTGCAGTGAATGGGTGCCGTCAGAATGAGAGTTCAAACAGCTGATAAAAACATCACAATAAACCACACCACTCCACTGAAGAGAAAAGCTGTGTTTGTAAATTCACAATGATCTTTAAACTGTTGCTTCTGGCTAAAATACAAGTCCTCTATCCGTAATATTGCTTCCTCCAGTGAAAAAGTAATCTAATCTGAATCAGGAGAGAAATATGCACAGCTCAAAAAACAAGCAAGCACTGTTACAGTAAAAACAGTTATAAACATGTCAGGTAATGTTAAAAGGAAACAACAGGAGAAGGGACTGTAATCACTGGAGGAAGCATTATTTTGGACTATGAACTTTTGAACTATGAAATTTTGGTCAGAAGGGATGTTTTGATGTTAAAAATGCCTTGATGGTTTTGTTTCTTACAAACACACAGTTTTTGGCTTCGCAAGACATTAACTGATGGACTGGGGTCATGTGCATTACTTTATTGTGATGTTTTTATCAGATGTTTGCACCCATTCACTGCGAAGGAATTATTGGTGAGCAAGTGATATACTGTAATGATACATTTCTCCAAATCTGTTTTGATGTAGAAACAAAACAAACTACACTTTGGATGACACCTGAGGGTGATTAAATTCTAAGTAAGTTTTATCTCATTTTTGGGTGAACTATTCCTTTAACTTGTTAAGACATTCTTAAATTCTACATTTATTCTTGATTTATAAGAATTAATCTGTACATTCCGGGTGAATGAAAATTCCTCTCCTTGCCACAATTTCAGCTCTGTCTCATGTGCTACTGTTGATTATGTGTTTGACATTTGATAATATGTGATTGTAAAGATTTTCCGCACCAGTGGTCGTTTTCGCTTTCGGCATTTTCCGGGAAAGTTGCCCACAGGTCTCTTCACAAAATCCATCCATGATCCAAGAGGGTCCACTCTCTGGTTCTCACTGACCTGCTGAATAAAAACACAGAAATGATGACATGCATGTTGTTGTTTTTTTTTTCATATTTCTGTATAACTTGAAGTATTCCGGATATGATGCACACATGACAAACTGTCATAATATTAGGTTTGGTTAGTGTACACGTCAGAGCGGATGCATAAAAAAGGTATGCTACTCCCATTTTTATATTTGATGAGTCACTGGGAGAAGTTCTAACTGTGTGATTTATCAGATATTTAATCCAGAGATCATTCTCCCATTGGCATTGAGTGCAGCGCATTGTAGCTACATAACGAAATCCAATGAGTCATAATTTCTGCTTACAAACCCTCACAGGAAAATTATGTCTAAAGATGCTATTAAATGGTGCCAGACATCAAGGCAGGTTGCACCACAGCAGTAAAGGAATGGGTCTTTTGTGTGGCATGCAGCACTACCTCATGCCAAACACAGTCAGTCAGATTTTCTCTTGAGGACTTTACTCTTTTCTTAATTACTCCTTCTCAGTAGTTCTCTCAGGTGCTACGTCAATTTTGCCCAGTAGGGTCTGTGAAAAAATAAACAACCTTTCTAAATTGATCTCGCTCAACAAGTTTCCATGAGCACAACGTTACAGTTCACCTAAAAATGAGAGGCCCGAGACATTGCATTATACTGTGGGTTCCTTTTTGCAACTCTTTAAACACATACAGTGGCTTTCAGTGGAAACATTGCTGGCTTCTTCTATTCAATAAGCTCTCAGAGCCTGAAGTTGATTTCTGAGAGGTAGATTTCTAACTCAGAGAGAGGTTATCAAATATGCAATCTGTGATATAACTCATTCTATTTGGCAACATTTTAAGCCTTTAAATCCCACACTGGAATGACTTCAGCAATCATCAGTCAAACCAATGACATCTCCCCTTTTTGGAAGATTCTACAATTTGAGCTACTTTCTCAATAGTAGCATTCAGAATATTATATAAAATGGTTTAAGATGGCTGTCTAGTTGAAAGAATACACTGTTTGCAGGGGTGTGATGAAAACCTACAAAGTACCAATGAAGTAATCTGCTGTTACTCAGATACATTTATATTGTAAAAATCATACAATGATCCTCATCAAAATGAGTCCCCATATTTCACCCATCATTAAGATCTAAATCCAAGTTTGGCATTAAATTATCGACAATTTCAAAAGCTAAAAAAAAAGGTTTAATTTTTTATTTTAAAAATGGAAAAACCCCCACTCTACATATAACGTACATTATATATATATGAAATATAAATATTTTTTTAAACATAATTATTACTTGGTTAACTAACCACCAACAATGCCGAAGAGCTGACGATGTTTTCTCTTAGATGAAACGTGAGGCTTTATAAAACCCAGTAACCACAAATATGAATTGAATCTCCTTGGGCCCTTCCCTAAACTTCAAGTAACTGCGGTCGAGATAGAAACAAAGATAGAGACAAGTTGTAGAGGTGAGCTGTCTGAAATGGAATTTGTTTAGGTTTGGCACCGAGACCTGGATCACTTATCTGTAAAACTAACATGCTGCATCTCTTCACAGAAAGACCTGCCTCATGTTAAGCTGCAACAAAGTAACCCCTTGTTTTTCTTATACATACTGGAATGGGACAAGCTCGTATTTTTGCTTGGGTGCAATTTTTTTCCTCTCCCTCTATTCTTGTGACAGGAGACAAAATAAACAACTTAACTAGCACACAAGCCTCTTGCATGTTGGATGTCTGAGTGTTATTGTTGTGAATTAGGAGCCCAGAGACATCCAAAAGACAGACAGATTTGTACAGATACTGTTACAGCAGAAGGCAATCCCTCAGATCTTCCCCAAACATGGGGAAAAGACGTGATTTGTTTCTTTTCCATTGTCTTTTATGGAATGCTTTATAAATACAGACTGTATCATCAGTATGTCAAAGCAGCGCAGAGCAGGCTAGTCGTGCCAAAAAATGATCCACAGGATTCTAATATTACCAAAAAGAACAAACGCTCAGGTCATGAAGTCCCCCGAATACTGTTGATTCAACGCGGTTCTATTAAGGATCAATATCGACTTTGGCGGCTCCATTGAGTTGTTTAATTTCCTGTGCCAAATAGAAGTATAAGCCACAGATGCTAGCATAGAAGCTAACTTAAAGCTTAAGGGGAATGTGCTCTCTTTTGGCCTCGGCAAGAGAGTTACAACCTGTTTCCACAAGATGGACAAGTCAACACCTTCACTTCAAAATATATGAGGAACTTCCATTAACACTTCAAATGATCAGAGTCGGATCAGTTGGTGTACGGGGAGGATCCATAACTCTGTCAAGACAAGGATTAACTTGCCTGAAGTTGCTGCTTGGAAATGTCGTCGAAGTTTGTGGAGACACATCTATATCCATTTCTGTCCATCTATATCTCATTTCATCATGTTCCCTCGTGTTCTTTACTCAAAAAAGTATAAACCATTCTCTGACTGTCAGAAAGCAAGGATTCAGTTAAAGTTCTCTGAAATGTTTTTGGACACAAAGGAACATTTTCACAGAGACTTCAGGCTGATAGCCTACGGAATGTGCAGCGGTTTGCTCAGTGCGATAAACTTTCCAATATTTCAGAGCGCTGTGTACACAGTCGATTCAGTTGACAGCGGTAGCATGGCTTGTATGAAAAGCCCTATACGCTGAAGTATTTCAGATCATGACAGATCATGGCAAGCTGTTATTATCTCAGCATACCACTGGGGTGGATTTTTCTCTGATGAGTTTGTTTTGGGGCTGTTAAAACAGCAGAGCTTTGTGGAGCAAAGCTGCCAAATGCTCCATTAGAGACTGAGTAAAAAAAAGTCAAGCAAAGAGTTTCGATGAGAGTCTGAAAGAAAGCTGAGAAAAAGAGACTTGTGAGACTTTATAATAGCCCCACTAAGCAAACACAAAGCTATTTTCACATAAATAGATGAACACAAGAACCTGCAGCTAATTTTTTTTATTAATTGGTCAGAAGGTTCGCCCAAAAAGGAAAATTGTGTTATTTACGTATAACCTCATGTTGTTCCATACCTTCCTTTCAGCTGTGGAAAACAAAAAGAGACATTTTGAAGAATGTTTCTGTCTGTTTTGACCACACCATGAACAGCCACTAACTTCTAAATGTTTAAAAGGTATCTGCTAACTCTTCTGCAAGTGCGAGCAGGAATCTGTAATTACAAAGTCATTTACTTATGTATCATGTCAAACTTCTGTTTAATTGTAAATGGTTGTTTGCCAACTGCAATTTAATTTTTGGGGTTAACCAGAACAAAGTGCCTGAGTAATTCAATTAAATGTAGTGCACCTATTAGTGTATTGTTAGAGTTTTTTCTGATGATTGCTGAAAAAGCATTGCAGTAATTAGTTTCAATTATTAACTTAATAGTCTTAAAACATTATTTAGGTAATAATGGAATATCAAAATGTGTTCAAATAATTATCTTGATTAACAATGCAACATTTCTCCACAATTTTTAGTGCTCACTGTGTATTCAGAGAAAAGAAACAAAAAATCAGCTTATTTTCAGAGAAAAACGTCAGAGACTATTTTTGTGGCAGCGCACCGCAGCAAACATAAACGGCCATAAAAATCTGCCTTGAGGCCACAATCAACAATTATGCAGCAGTGTTTGATTGTGAAAAACCTTGTAACCTCATCTAGGCTGTATATCCATTTCATTACACAGTCTGAAGGTACGAAATGACACAAAATGTTTTTACATGACATTAACTCAGTGACAAGTATAGTCCAGACTTTACAAACTGGGTCTGTTCTAACACAGCCATGAGGTTTAGTGACATTTTATGAAGAAATTGCTTCTGTTTGTTGATCTTTGTACCTCAGGTCCAAATTTTACCAGACATTACAGTAACACACTGACAAGTATGTAGCTAAAAATACCCAACCATTAGGTCTATTTATGTCTAAATTTAAAACTTTGTAAAAGTATTCAGCCCCAAATTAAAATGTCAATATGGAAATACTATCTGACAATTAAAAATACTTACAATAACATGTTTAAAACACGTTCCTCAGGACTGTTGTCAACACTACAAAGATGCAATAGCTGTTCCTGTAAAAATAACACTCATTGGCATTGAAATATAAATAAAGCACGCAATACAAACACATCAGAAATAGTTAGCAAAAAACACTATACAGGTACTTTACAGTGAGAAACAGTGACTGAGGGCTTTCCCAAAGATATTGTTGTTTCTAGAAGGGTGTATCATGACTGTCTGTGCATTCATCCATGCATGGCTTGATGTTTTTACCCATCCCATGCCTTTGGGAAAGGATCCCCCTTTACCATATCAACAAATAGACAGATTTGCGTGCATCATCCATGTCACACACCCATTATTTCCCAATTCACCCACCATTTCTCGCATATACCCTGGCTCATAAAAGACACCAAATTATGGCTGTACACGAATATTCATTTTCCTTAGTCTCATGTACATGGTATGTGTGCGAGAGAACAAAATGTGATGATGGTATGTTCCCAAACACAGCTTTATGGGTCGGTACACAGATTTATAGGTTTGATTATATGGACGCATTCACACCTCACCTCAGATTCTTACCTGCAATTATGGTTTCTTTTGGTACCAAGTCATTACTACTTTGGAAGTCAGAACATAGAGATATGAAAAGAGAAATGATTATTGGCTGGATATCAAGCAGCAGAAAGCTTCAAAGGCCATCATTTAACAGGTAACAGACCCGGCACCACTGTATATTTCATTACCAAGGCCTCATTATTCTGTAATTCCTTCCCTGTAGACAAGGTCTGATAACTAATACACTCCAAATGGTCTACAGATAGAGTTTTTCTTTCACATGTACGTCGAATATTTGTTTGGCAGTTACCATAAAGCTCCTTTCATCACATTCTTACGTGAGCGCTGAAACAGGCAGTTAACCTCTTTGTTATTACTCAGGGGGGAAAGCTGGAAATGCGCCCATTATAGGCCCACAGGTCATTAAACAGTGACATCAAAGACGTCTGAATCCAATTTACTCTCTATCTTCACTCGTACCAAGCACAACAACATGTATGTGTCAGAATACACTCGTAACTTTACAAAACTAACATGTAGGCGAGGTAATGAGGCTCTGTGTTGTTTTGATAACTCTCGCTGTTCCATGCCATCGTACTGTAGCAGGGTAAACATTGTTTAGATATTTATATGTATATCAAGTGTGCATTCCTGGCTAGTGAAGACATGTGAGGGGAGAGAGAGCCACTAGACTTATTATGAGATCTACTGAGGAATTATCCTGCCCTCCTCTCGCCATAAAAAAAGTCAAACAGTTGAAGAGAGTCTGATTGCAGCATCACACCTGCTTTGTGTACAAACTATAATGTTGAGCTAGTTTGCACTGGTGCTCATTTCCCTTATTATCTGTGGTAGGTCAAATGGACAGCTGGGAAATACTTCCGATAAACACCTACACCGACGTAATGTGTGTGAGAGACGTTCATATAAAGTGTTTTTGGAAAAGTTGTGTGTCAAAAAGTTGTCTTTCAGTTTAGGGCAGACTTTTTGATTTGAGTTATTTGTACCCCATTTAATGTCTGTTCACCTCATGTGAATGTCCTAGTGACCACTGTTCAAGTAAATAGCAGGGATGCATTAAAATATTTATATTCTTTGAAATTAATCACATTTGCAAATAAGTCATGTTAAATGTCAGATTTATAAAGGCTCTGTTTTTGAGAACACAATGTTTTCATGTCTTCTTCAGGTAGAGCTACTGTAGTGATTCCTGATTGGATTTGATTTAGATTCACATGCTTGTGATTAGAATCCACTGTTGAGTCTATATAATTTAATTCTGATTCATCATTAGCCTATATTTCTGTCATATGAAAAAACACATCTCTGCACATTTTGTAAATTAGACAGGGTACTGTTTTAGTCTGATTTAAACAGGTAACTCATCTTTTCGAATAACCATTAATTGTTGGCTCAAAGAGAATTGAACTACAATGGTTTCACGCAGAATTTTGATTCACTAAAAGAACTGGCTCATCAACAGTCATTAAATTCATGAATCGAACTATACTGGTTGCATTGCACTGTATGTTCTAGTCACTAAAGTCACTAAAATGAACCAAGAGTTCATTCATAAGAGTTGTTCACTCCTGAGGCGAATTACACTGGTGCTACATTTTGATTCGCTAAATAGAACCAGCTCATTAATGTCATTTGTTTGTGAATCAAATCACACTGGTTGTGCTGTATTTTTGCTTCGATAAATGAACCTGCTTATAAGATCCATTTGTATGAGAATCGAATTACACTGGTTGCACTGCTTGTTTTTTGATTTACTAGAATGAAGCGTAGAAGTGTTGTTTGTCCATGAATCAGACTATACTGGCCGCGTTGATTTTGAATGAGGCCTTCATCACACCCTGCTAAATGAATAAATGTGAATGAAAAATGCAGAA
>JADLZN010005479.1:0-26746 GCA_018155175.1 Sinocyclocheilus anophthalmus | reverse complement strand
CCCGCCAGAATGGGCGGGGGCATCTGGCTATAAAGACGCTCACTCGGTATTTTACTCAAGTCGTTCTAAGGGCACTCAATAGTTTCATAGCGCTGTTATGTTTAGTCTACTATATGCTGCTCTGAGGGCAGGAGTACTCAATAGTTTCATATCGCTGTTATCTTTAGTCTACTATATGCTGCTCTCAGAGCAGGAGCACTCAATAGGTTTCATATCGCTGTTATTTTTAGTCTACTATGTGCTGCTCTCAGGGCAGGAGCATTCAATACTTTCATATCGCTGTTATTTTTAGTCTACAATATTCTGCTCTCAGGGCAGGAGCATTCAATACTTTCATATCGCTGTTATTTTTAGTCTACAATATTCTGCTCTCAGGGCAGGAGCATTCAATACTTTCATATCGCTGTTATTTTTAGTCTACAATATTCTGCTCTCAGGGCAGGAGCATTCAATAGCTTCATATCGCTGTTATTTTTAGTCTACTATATGCTGCTCTCAGAGCAGGAGCACTCAATAGTTTCATATCGCTGTCATGTTTAGTCTACTCTGTGCTGTTCTCAGGGCAGGAGCACTCAATAGTTTCATATCGATGTTATTTTTAGTTACTATATGCTGCTGTCAGGGCAGGAGCATTCAATAGTTTCATATCTATGTTATTTTTAGTGTACTATATGCTGTTCTCAGGGCAGGAGCATTCAATAGTTTTATATCGCTGTTATTTTTAGTGTACTATGTGCTGTTCTCAGGGCAGGAGCACTCAATAGTTCATATCGCTGTTATGTTTACTCTACTATATTCTGCTCTCAGGGCAGTAGCATTCAATAGTTTCATATCGCTGTTATTTTTAATCTACTATATTCTGCTCTCAGGGCAGTAGCATTCAATAGTTTCATATCGCTGTTATTTTTAATCTACTATATTCTGCTCTCAGGGCAGGAGCACTCAATAGTTTCATATCGCTGTTATCTTTAGTCTACTATATGCTGCTCTCAGAGCAGGAGCACTCAATAGTTTCATATCGCTGTTATTTTTAGTCTACTATGTGATGGCTCTCAGGACATAGCACTCAGTGGTTTTCATAGCGCTGGTTATTTAGTCTACAATTGCTGCTCTCAGGCAGGTGTTACGGTGCTGACGAGACGTGAGACGTGTGGATTCATCTGCAAGCTTTTATTAAATAGACGTGGTATAACAGGCAGGGTCGAAACAATGGCAAACAGGTATATGGCGAAAACACAAGAATAGTCCTAGGGCTAGCATACGTCACCGATCAGCAGACAGAACCACAGGGGCGAGAATAGAGGGATAAATCCAGGAAAACAGGCAAATATCAGAAACCGCAAAACAGGCAAGGCAAAACAAGGAAAAAACAGAGACTCGGAATGGGGTACGGGCTAAACAATACTCAGCAGAGAAATGTAGTTAGAGTGGGTGTTATATAGTGAGTGAGGTGATTAGAAGCAGCTGTGTGTAATCAGTGCAATCAGGGCTGTGTGCAAATTGTGCAAAGAATGATGTGCTATGTATTTCCGGGTGCTATGGCAACTGTTTGTGTGGTGCGAGAGTCAATGAAATGGGAAGGGTGACCTCTGGTGGTGAATAAACGGAAGTCCATTGACTGAATTCGTGACAGAGCCCCCCCCCCCCCCCCCAAGGAGCGGCCTCCAGACGCTCCAAACACTAAACGATCCAGGTTGGCGGTGGAGCGGAGGCGGAACAGGGGGAGGGACGGAGGGCCAGGTTCAAGGATAGGAAAGACCAGGGACTGAAGCAGAGCCGGCAGAGCTGAGGACCACCACAGCAAAGCAAACGGGACCGAAGATCCCCACGGCGGAACAGAGGACCACCAGAGCCAGACAGTAGACCACCTCGGCGGGACAGAGGACCACCACAGCGGAGCAGAGAACCACCAAGGCGGAGCAGAGGACCACCACGGCGGAGCAGAGCACCACCACGGCGGAGCAGAGGACCACCAGAACCAGACAGTAGACCACCACGGTGGGTCAGAGGACCACCACGGCGGAGAACTGTAACAAGAGAACAAGACAGACAACACAGACAGAACCTTGGGGTTGATAGACAAGACTGAGCGTTCAGGGGCAGCCTTCCTGGCTGGGTCGGGACAAGACAAAAAGTTCACAAACGGCCTCCATAACAGTGACAGGACAGGATGAGGATTCCCAAATGGCCTCCATAGCCGTGACAGGACAAACAGGAAGTTCATCGAGCCTCCTTGGCCGGAACAGGACGGGCAGAGAGTTCGTAGACGGCCTCCTTGGCCAGAACAGAATAGGCAGTGAGTTCATAGGCGGCCTCCTTGGCCGAACAGGACGAGCAGAGAGTTCATAGAAGGCCTCCTTGGCCGGAACAGAACAGACAGAAAGTTCATAGGCTACCTCCTTGGCTGGAACAGAACAATCAGAGAGTTCATAGATGGCCTCCTTGGCCGGAGCAGAACAGGCAGGGAGTTCATAGACGCCTCCTTGGCCGGAACAGGACAGACAAAGAGTTCATAGACGTCCTCCTTGGCCGAAACAGAACAGGCTAAGAGTTCATAGGTGGCCTCCTTGGCCATAACAGGATGAGCAGAGAGTTCATAGACAGCCTCCCTGGCCGGAACAGGACGAGCAGTGTTCATCGACGGCTCCTTGCCGTAACAGGACGATCAGGACGGTCATAGACGGACCTCCTTGGCGGAACAGGACCGAGCAGAGAGTTCATAGACGGCCCTCCTTGCCGGAACAGAACAGACAATAGTTCATAGACGGCTCCTTTTCCGTAACGGACGAGCAGGAATTTCATAGCGCCTCCTTTTCGAACAGTACAAATCAGAGTGTTCATAGACGGCCTCCTTGTCCAAACAGGACGAGCAATGAGGTCATAGACGGCCGTCCTTGGCCGGAACGGAACGAGCAGGTTCTAGACGCCTCCTTGCCCGAACAGGACGACTGAATTCACAGGTGGTTACTACGACACCCTTGGAGGTTCTGCAGGCGGATGCCCCACCTCTGAGTTCTACATGATTGCCCTCCGGATAACAGGGAGAGTTCGGCGAAGGTGTTCTCGACCCTGACAATTACATGTCGAATGTGCGTATCTAAGGCACCACCACCACACAAGGACTGAATCGGCACTGCCGCTTCGGGAGGTTCTTCAGCACACGCCGCCACCTCTGGAGAAACTGTAGCTTTCAGCCACCGACTCTGCAGACCTGATAGGGGGTGCTGCCGCCTCTGGGAGTTCTGTGGAGGTGTATGCAGCCCAAACGCAACAAAAGGCGATCCCCGTCAGGGGAAACACTTCAGACAGGGGAATGAGTTCATGAACAGAAGGGTTTAGAGTGAGTGGGTTTGGGGATACCAACGGTGCGTGCAGACACCAGCGGTGCATCCCTCACACTGGATACCAGACTGGGATATCGAAGGACTGACCTTGAGAATCTGGGTGTGGCAGACAGGACGTGACATGTCTCTGGATGATCAGCTGTGATGCAACGTGATTCTGGATGAATAACTGAGGCGTGACGTGACTCTGGATGATCAGCTGTGACGTGACGGGACTTTGGATGATCAGCTGTGACGTGACGGGTCTCATGAATATCAGCTGTGACTTGACCAGAATCATGAAAATAAACTGTGACTCGATTAGACTCATGACGATCAACTGTGACTAGATTCGACTCATGAAGATTAGCTGTGACTAGACTTGACTCATGAAGTTCTGTTGTGACTTGACTTGACTCAGGAAGATTCGCTGTGACTTGACTTGACTCAGGAAGAACAACTGTGACTTGACTTGACTCCGGACAGATTACTTGACTTGACTTGACTCAGGAAGATTAGCTGTGACTTGACTTGACTCAGGAAGAACAGCTGTGACTTGACTTGACTCAGGAAGATTAGCTGTGACTTGACTTGACTTGACTCGGGAAGATTAACTGTGACTAGACTTGACTCAGGAAAAACAGCTGTGACTAGACCTGACTCATAATAATAAACTGTTACTTGACCTGACTCAGGAAGATTAGCTGTGACTAGACTTGACTCATGAAGATCTGTTGTGACTTGACTAGACTCATGATAATAAACTGTGACTTGATTTGACTCATGACGATCAACTGTGACTAAACCTGAATCATGATGATCCACCGTGACTTGACTGAACTCAGGAAGATCAGCTGTGACTAGACTTGACTCAGGAAGATCAGCTGTGACTTGACTAGACTCATGAATATCAGCTGTGACTTGACTAGACTCGTGGATATCAGCTGTGACTAAACTTGACTCATGTTAATGAACTGGAACTTGACCGGACTCATGACGATCAACTGTGACTAAACCTGACTCATGATGATCAACCGTGACTAGACCAGACTCATGATGATCAACTGTGACTTTGACTGAACTCAGGAAGATCAGTTGTGACTTGACTAGACTCATGAATATTAGTTGTGACTTGACTGAACTCAGGAATAACAACTGTGACTAGACTTGACTCATGACGATCAACTGTGACTTGACTAGATGCTGTTGTGTCCGCCATCTTGTGAGTGTGCTCTAGTGTGGCCGCCATTTTGCGGTCAGGCACCGCTGTAGCCGCCATCTTGTGAGCGCGCTCTGGTACAGCAGCCATCTTAGTCACAGACACTGTGTCGCGTTCTTCCTCCGCGACACCCCCAGTAAACAAAGATCCGACAGTCAAAGCATAATCCATGAACTGAGCGAGTGATGAACGTGGCCCCTCGCGTCTAAGCTTAGCCCTAATAGTTTATTTTAAGCATCACAGAAAAACTCTATCATAAGCAGTCGGGTAAATCAAATATTGAGCGATTGCTAGAAACTCTCTAATATGTTCTTCCAAGATCGGGGGCCCTGTTTTAAGGGCTAACCAAAATTCTGCCCGTGTCCATACCTGGCCATATTCCTGGAACGCCGCTGGATCCTGTTTTGCTGAGTATTCTGTGGTAACGGGGCTGACCGAGACGTGGAACGTGTGAAATCCCTCTGCAGCTTTATTAAAGAGACATAGTCAAACATGCACGGCAAAACAAGGAACACCACGGAGACTCGGAAAAGGGGTACAGGCTAACCATACCAGCATAGAAAGGTGGGTTTAGAGTGGTTTTCTATAGTGAATGAGGTAAATTAGAACACTGTGTGCCAATGATGCAATCAGTGCCGTGTGCAAATTGTCAAAGAATGATGGGATATGGAGTCCCAGGGTGCTATGCCACAGTCTGTGTAGTGCAGAGTCAATACATGAAAGTGTGACATCTGGTGTTATAAACGGAAGTCCATGTCCTGAATTCGTGCAGCAGGACACTCAATGGTTTCATAGCGCTGTTATTTTAGTCTACAATGTGCTGGGTGGGGAGGCGGAGGGGATGGGGCGGGCGGGGGTAGGGGAGGGGGGGGTACTCTCACACAGGCGGAACACTCCATGGTTTCATAGCCGTGTTCTTAAGTCTACTATGTGCTGCTCCTCATGCAGTACCCTCACTTTGTTTCATACGCTGTTATTTTAGTCTACATTCCTGCTCTCAGAGCAGGAGCCCTCCAATGGTTTCATAGCCTGTTATTAAATTATATTATTTACTGTATAACCAAACCGGCACCTCTTCCAAGTGAAGCTAAGTCAAGTTAAAGTGAGTAGAAGGTTATGCTCAACCCCTTCTACCTAAAAACCAAAAATGTGTTTTAATTTGTTTTCTGTGTCTCTAGGTTGGGACAGCGACATGTCTTCCATTCTGATGCTGGTTCACCTTTTGCCTCCCTCAAGTCAAGGCCGCAAGAGACCGGGAAAGATCTCAGCTAAACAAGCATGTGATGGTCTTGTGAAGTTCATCAAGGTGAAGCTTCTGATTAAGCAGATCAAATGACACTATTTCATAATGTTTTGCCACTGTGTGAACTTTAACTTGCTTATTTCTCTTAACCCTCTAAGCGCCAAAGTTGCAAAATTGCGACAAGACGTCATACTTAATCAAATAGACTGTAGTTCCTAATATGGTGTAATATCTCATTTGTATTCCCTACCACTAGATGGCAGATATGTAGTACTTCGATTCTAGACCAAATTACGTCACGTTCCTATTCAAAGCGTTCGAGGAAATAACAGAGCAAGTGAGCTATCGTGTCATTAATGCGGAAGCAGTTCAGTTCATAGCGTGAGGGTAAGCTGTGAGATTTGTGAGAGAAAATCACCACTGGCTAATACAAGTTGTACCGGAGTATGGTTTTGGCAAATGTTATTCGCGATCTGACTCGGAAGGGGAATATTTGCCTTTTGGAAATGACAATCGGTCGTCTAATAACCGCGCTTCTCCCGGTACATCTTTGCAGCGCAATGGTGCCGCCGTGTAAGGCGAGAGTGTTCACGAAGCACAACCAAGTGATGATTTCGACCATTTGCCCAACGGGGATGGGGGTTGCAGGGGAATATCTAGTATTTCCTGAATATTACTGATGAACAGATCAAAAAGTAGTCTACTGTTCACATGCGTTTTATTACTATATAGTATTGTAATATAGTAATAATTTAGTACTTTTTTCCTGTTTTATTGTTGGTTTCCTCTTTTCCTGATCATTTGGAATGAGGATAAAAAGACAAAAAAAAAACAAATAGGTTCAAACATCAATTCAATATCTATTATTTCCTGAATATTATAACATTCAGGAGGGCCGCCCCCTGATGACTTCATAATATGCAAATTAGACGAGTATATTTACACCCACCATAAACTTTCAGTCATGCCCAACATTTTTCTAATTTACATTAGATCTCTATATTTAAGGCCTTTCAAGCTACAAGCTTTTGAAATCTTGATGTCAAAATCCAGCATTTTTCCAAAAAAAAACCTGGCGCCTAAAGGGTTAATATCACTTGTCCTCAATTGTTGTTCTTGTGCTTTCTTTTCTCTTGGCAACATAATATCTGTGGGAAATCTCCGGAAATCGGTACGACGAAACTTTGGTGGAAGACCTCCCTATCTTTATTCATGCGTATATTGACTTTAAACTGTGAGTCACATTGGCACTACTGTGTTTTCATTCTTTCACAGACCGGGAAACCAGTATCCAAGTGCACCTGCTGTTGGACCGAAGAGAAGTAGGGTCCATTCTTGGTTTATTGTAATTGACCAACATGCTCTACCCTGTAAGGCTTCTAATTCATTGGCCTGTGTTGATGAGCTTTTCAAAGCTCACTTTGTCTTTGGCACTTCATACTGTCAGGAATTGACCAATGTGTATAGCTTTCTGCAAACCACTGTCTATGATATAGATGTTGAAACCACCAAGGTGAATCCCAGAGTGGCCGAGTTGAGAGCTAGAATCCTGCAGTGAGCAGATGATTTGTTTCATTTGTAAAAAGGGGCATGCTAATGCCAATGCCCTTATAAGGCACTTCATTTATTTCAAGTAAATGTGCTCAAAGGTTGTTCACATGTTTACATAGTTTTTTCTGGATTACGAAAGCATCTTAGCAAGTGTTGTGCAATTGACCGTTCACGCCTCTGTTCTGGTGAAAGCTCATCCACCGCCAACTCCATTTCATTAGATGATGTAGGTGTTTTATCAAACCCAAATCCACCTTGTGAGACTGCACTCTTAAAAACAAATATAGTAAACAGTTGTGCAGCAGTGGTAGCTGAACTTAAAGTTGCTGGTGTCGCAGAGACAACTATTAACTATGTTGTTGGTGCTCTAGAAGAAGTGATTGGAGACATTCATAGTGAAACTCAAGAATCAGTGAAAAACAGCCTATCCTTAGAGGAGCCCATAAAAAGTGTTGTTGAGTCTCAAATTGATCAGTGTTTTGAAAAAATGCAAAATCCTTTTGCGGCCTTAAACACTGAGAGCAAGAGAATGCGATACTTTTCAGACAAATGGGGAAAAATAGATCCTGTTGAATATGTTCTCGGAACAAGATTTGCGACGCGGCGTAACAGAACAACTGAAACTTTTGCCCAAACCATTGTTAAGGATAAATTTGTATATATACCAATTCTTGAGACATTACAGTCCATTTATAAGCACCCTAACATTACAGATATGATGGCGAGAGATTCACAAAAAAGACCAAATTGTCTTTATGACATACACGATGGAGAATTCTTTAAGAATCATGCACTCTTCTCAAAACAAAGACATGCAGTTCAGATCCAGCTTTTTTTTGATGAATTTGAATGCTCAAACCCCCTTGGATCAAAACGAGGAATACATAAGTTAGGAGCTATCTATTTTACCCTTCGAAATATTTCCCCTAAATACAACTCGAGTTTACTAAATATACATTTAGTCACTTTATTTCATGCACAAGATATCAAAACCTATGGGTTTGATAAAATACTAGAGCCGCTTGTCCAGGATATCTCAACACTGGAAACCAATGGAATTCAGATTCCTTTATTTGATCATACAGTTTATGGAACCATTGTCCAGGTTACTGGTGACAACCTTGGTGTGCATTCCTTGTTTGGTTTTGTGGAATCATTTAGTGCTAGGTACTGTTGCCGCTTTTGCCTATTAGAGAAAGAGGACTTTCAGACAGTGTTCAGTGAAGATAGTCCAAAGATGACAGTGCGAACTAAAGAACTTCACGCTGAACACTGCCAGAGAATGCAGAGCAATCCCAGTCTGCCTTATGTAATGGGAGTAAAGAAGTCTTGCTCTTTAAATTCATTGCAATATTTCCACACCACTGCAAATTTTTCAGTCGATATTATGCACGACATATTAGAGGGGGTTGCTCAATTTGAGATGAAATTACTAATTCAGCACCTGATTGAAAATTACACCACATCAGCAGAAGTACACAGAAGAATTCAGAGTTTCAACTATGGCTTCATGGAACAAAACAACAAACCTCCTGGTGTACAATTAAGAGAGGGTTCCAATGACTTGGGCTTAAATGCTACTCAGAGCTGGTGTTTATTGCGTTATCTGCCCATCATGTTTGGAGATCTTGTGCATCCTAATGATCAGCACTGGTATTTGTTCATTTTATTGCTTCAGATAGTCAATATTGTGTTTTCTTCAGTTATATCCACTGGTATCACCATTTATTTGAAACACCTGATTGCAGAACACCACAGTTTGTTTAAGCATTTGCTTCCTGATAAGAACTTGTTGCCAAAGCATCATTTAATGGTGCATTACCCCAGTTGTATGCAGAAAATTGGACCACTGATACATTGTTGGTGTATGCGTTACGAAGCGAAGCATAATGTTTTTAAAAAGCAGCTGAAAAGCTTTAAAAACATAACGAAAACATTAGCAAAGAAACACCAGTGCCAAATGGCTTACATTTGGCAAACATTTGATCCAAATGCCATGAAATTTGGTCCCGGGAAAATGGCCCCATTGAATGAAATGGAAGTTGGCGCTGAGATGGCTGGGAAACTTAATGTGCCTATGTGGACTAGGGTCCTAAATTTGAAATGGGTCAAGCGCTGTGGAAACACTTATCGGTCCGGGTTGGCAGTTTCTGTTCAAGTTCAAAATGGCATGCCTGTATTTCATGTAATCCAGAATATTGTTATTAAAGATGAGCACATCCTTTTAATAACAACTGCACTGACAACGTTATGTTTAGATGAACATATCCATGCTTACAAAGTTGCACATACCACAGAAGCACCTTATGTTTTGGAGATTAAGGATATTTCAGTCAATGTAAGGTAGCTCTGAACTGAGTAAAATAGTACAAGAGTTAATTTAAAAAAACACTAAATAGAGTCAAATATAACACGAAAGAGTAAAATATTAACACTAAATTGAGCATAATTAACTCTGGAAAAACAACTCCATCAAAAGAGTAACTTTTACTCTTTTCAGAGAGGGACCAAATGTTATCTGGCATAGAGTAAAATTTTCTTCCATTTGAGAGACATTTACTACGGGCAATTTATTAGTCGGTATTTAATACAGCATGTGGTGTGTGCCATATCTCATCTTATTTGTTTTTGTTAATAAACGCTTTGTAAGCTAGTTTGTCATTGTATCTTACTGTTTTAGTTGTTGTGCTTTTAACCACATTCTCTGGGGCGTTTTTGGTATTTTTCGCCTAAATTTTTCATACTCAAATTCAAATGTTTGCTCTATACACATACAATGGAGGAAATGAAAAAAAATAGTTTCATTGTAAATAAGACCCTTTGAACTACAAAATATGAGTGCAATACTTTATAAATAGCATTATGTATTTTTCAAATATTACAATAAACACAAAAAAAAACATAGGTGCTTTTGGAGTTTTAAAAAAATATATTTTTTTGAGATTCTGTAATTCAGGTTCTGCTAGGCTCAACTCGCTGGAATTTACCTTGTTTGATGCCACTACATGCCAAAAAGTACCAGAAAAAAGAATATTTCAAATAACAGCTTCTAAACAGGAGTTAGAACAGTATTTGTGAAGCGATTGAAAATGTCCAAATTTGCATCGAAATGTGTCATGGTGAGTTTCTCTTGCAAAAACAGGCTTTATAAAACACATTACCCCAAATCCTATTGTACTCTGTGCCATAAGCACTTTAATTAATTATTTATTGAATTATGTTTCATTTTATGTTTTTCTAAGTAGTAATATACAAAATGACACAAGCGAATTGGACCAAATTTCACACATTGTGTATTCTACAATCAGTTTAATTATTTCAGGATGCACAAGACTGTCTACATTACAATATATATATGGTCTATAAATAAACCTAAATAGAAGATGTTAGCTCATCTACACCGCACTGTAATAATCCATCTATATTTACTGTATATTTACTGAAATGCATAATTTACTGTACTTTTCTGTCAGCAAACAGTATATCAGCGTGCTAGTATAGCTAACATGTTTCATAACAAAGGGAAACACTCTCAAACTCACTGAGAATCGCTCCTAAAGTCTCCCCAGACGCGCGTCCACTGCTAAGGCTCTCCACGGCGCGCTGACCGTTCTTCATCATATATAACTTGTAATATGATCATCATAGACTGAAAGGATCCGAGACGCATTCGCTACAACTCTTCCGTCCGGTCAAAAGCCTCCATTCTCGCGTTTTGAACTACATTCTCCACAGAGCACTGGCTGACCGAGCGGAAGGCGACCCCTCCTTTCTCTGCCCACTGTGCTGACGCGGCGGTGTCAGAGTTCACAGAGTCTGAAATGGCCGACCTGAGTGACGTGTAAACTGACCAATCGCAGCACAGAACTGGCCGCAGATCTCTATAACATCAGAAGAGCTGAATGCGCGGTGGCATGCCATGGAGAGCTTGTGAGACGCTGACGCGCTGGGTTCCGTTACCTGGGCAGAACGTGAATATCTCACCGATGGAAGCACTCAGAAACGTGAAAATGGTCTTGTTTGAACGAAGAGATCCTAAGCTAAAAGGTAATATAGAGTTCTAGATATTTGTGGCTGGTTGCGGCTAACTGAAGCAGTGCTACGAGTAGAAATGTTACACAATAAAAGTTCCGTTCTTTTTTTTTCATCGCAATTCAATTGAAGATAATTCTATCTATGATTGTCACAAAATGAAATAATCTACATCGTCAAATTCATGAGAATGAGAGCTTTCTTGTGATATATGACTTGACTTTATTGTAAAAAAATTTATCAAATACACATTCTTCGTAAAAAAAGTTCGCAATGGTTAGGCGGAAAATTGTGTGTGGGACGAATAAAATTCTAAGCTTAATTTTATTGCTTTATGAATATAAAAACCAAAAGGTATGGTATTATTTGTAAAGAAGACACTCCAAGCTTTCAAATGAACCCATATATGGACTGATACCATATAAGGAAGTCTATGTAAATGAAGCATAAACATTTTAAACGCGATTTTGGACCCGTATCCGGGTCCGCAGACTTTAACTGGTTTTAAGGAATAACAAGAAACCATCTTTGTTTGTCTTAAAAAATGAAAGGTGTGTAGATGTGTAAGCAAAACAGTGACAACAAGATCACGAATTTGAAAGTGAAAGCATCTGAAGCCCGGCTTATAACTTGGCAAAAGAGGAACTCCTGTTCATAAAATTCAAATCACAAATAATACTACTGATAAAGAATGGGTTGAATGTTAACAACTTTCGTTTCCATATAACTATAAATTATGATAAAAGTTCATCAGCATGCATTGAATATCCCATGTTGTAGTAAAAAAAAAAATATATATATATATCTATATATATTGCGACAAAACTCATGGCTCGTGAGAAAGTTAATAGCAAAAGAGTGAACAGTGGGAAGAATGAGTCTGGAGCCCGATATGCATTATACAGAGGCAAGAGAAAAAAAAAATACCTGCGAACGACAGTAATGTTCGCCTCAGACATGCATAATATAAACTCCTATCCCTATGAATCGCGATGGTTTAGCATTCAACCGATTTGAATCGTTAATATGAATCGATTTTCAACCGGCTCCGCGTTAAGTGACATCATATCATAAGAGAGCCATCGATTAATTGATTAAAGCTATCGATGGTCGATTAAGCTGCGTGCGGGCTCATGCGCACAACACGAGCAAGCGGATGGGAGGACGGTATATAAAGCATCTTCATCATAAATATACAAATTAAGCTTTAATGTGATTAAACTTAAAAGTACATTTAAAATGCAAAAAAAATACAAAGTTCTCAAAATGAAAAGCAATAGAAATGTAGTAATAGACATTTCCTCCTATATTGTTTCATATTGGGCCTGTGCTGTGCAGGCTGTGGGGACACAGGACAGATAGTAGGCTACTGTTTAGATAGATAATTTATTTGTCCTCAGAGAGGAAATTAATTTTCACAGAAGGTGCGTATACAACACAAGGACAAAGTACCTTCAGTACATAAAAACTTGTCACAAGATATTCATAAAAAGAAAAAAAATGCTAAGGTGTAAAATGATGGCTAATTTCCTGGTTTAAAGACGTATTGCTGTAGGAACCAAAACTCTTTCTAACGGGAGTCCTACTACACATAGGAATTGAATTTAATTTGAATTTATTGCCATTTGCACAGGTACAGTGTAGTACAGGTACATTGGAATTTCTTGTGTGTTTCACAGAGTCAAGCTTTCAAAAAAAAAAAAAATTGCATTAATAAAACAAACAGCAAGCATTAAATTAAGTTATGTGGTGGGGTAAAATCATTTATTGGAATTTAAAAAAAAAATCTGAGAAAATAAATATGAAAGCCAACAAAAGCAAAATAATGGACCCATTTTCACACGACGTGATGCCCGTTTACAAGGTCGTCAGCACCGTAACTCAAAAGGTCTTAAAGAGTTTCTTGAGGGTGCTTCTAATACATGTCTATGAGAGTGACGTTCAATTGGGACATTGTTCTACTTTCTTCTGATGACCGTTATTATCAGTCTCTCTCTCGCGTGTTCCCCTTGTTGATTTGTGGAAAACACTATCTGAGTGTTTTGTTTTGCTATTTGCTATGATTTCAGGAAACATTTTCCATGAAACTCACATTTCATATACATAAAACACACCATTTTCTGAGCTCATGATCATCAGCATGGATGTAAATGTTGCTCTGGGGTCTAAACACATGATCCCTCCAGCAAGGGCTGGAATTTTTAGCAGACATTGTTATGTTGCCATGTTTCTGTGGGCGATGGCTTTCTCATGTGCACTGTGTTTGGAGCGGCTCTCACGCAGGCCTGAATGAAGCGTATCTCAGTCCCGTGAGAACACTGTGTTACTCAGACCCAGGAAATGTGCAACCTTGCTCTGTCAGGCCAATGACAAATTCAAGACGGACTTCTATGAAAAAACAATGTGTTTTCCCTTCAGATATGCAGACAGATTTATATCGGACTATGTTTTCTTGGGCCCCTAATTGGGCGAAAATCTCGAGGAATAGTTCAGACAAAAATAAACCCCTAATCTTTTATTTATTCAATGCAAAACACAAAGATTATAATTAAAGTTCATTTGCACAACATATAGTATACAAAGTTGCTGTTTCATGAAAATAAAATAATCCACGAGTGTTTGGAAAGAAGATTTATAATCTTTTTTTTTTTTCTCACGAATTTAGAAAGACATGAAATATAGTGTGTGGGTTGTCTAGATTACCTTTATTAATGTTTTTTTGTTTTAATATGAAGCAAATAGCAAACTTTCAGTAAACATTTCTGGTATTATTGTGCACGATTCATCCATGTGCATTATATTAAATACAAAAATAGCTTTTTCTTTTCTCCAAACTAAACTATGAAATATATACTGTATATAGGCATATAGGCCTAATGCTGACTTTAACAGCCTTTGGTCACTGTTGCAAAGAAATGATTGGAAATTTCTTGAAACGTGTTATTTAACAGTTTTTTCCTCATTTAGTATGACCATACTATAATAAATAAAAGGAATATAATATTAATATCAATTTAATAATGTTAATATTAATATTATATAGTCAAAATATTTTCTATTTTATTTAAAAATTATACAATGAAAACATTAATTTTACGTAAAACAAAAGTATTTAGATAATAAATAACAAGCCTTGGTGTTTGGAATATTAACTTTTTTCTCACAGAAGAAGCCTTCAGAAGATTGAAATACAGTGCTTGGTCGTACAGACTACTTTTTCGTATTATAAATTTATTTTCAGATTTTGCTCAACATAATGTCAATATTTTACTTTCCTACTTGTTCCTGGTCTTATTGTGCGTAGTTCATCCATGCACATTATTTCCCATAGAAAAACTTGCTTTTTCTTAATACTAAATGTCAGAAATACGTCTCAAATGGCATTTATTGTTGACTTTAACAGCCTTTGGTCACTGTCGACTTTCATCAATTGCAAAGAAATGATTGGAAATTCTACAAAACATCTTCACAACGACAAGGAAGTAATTTGGCCTTGAATACCATGAAGTCCTCAATAATAAATTTTTTGTCCAAACTATTCCTTTAAGACGTTGAGAGGTATTACGTCAACATTAGCTGAACATTTTGTCTGATAAACCTGCTCTCAGATTTAATACTAAGTTCCACAGTGATTTATTGTGATTGTATTATTAGTAGCGTCCCGCTGCGTTTGACCTTCTGTGCCTTTGTAATATATTAGATTGCACTAAACTAAATTTACATTTGGAAGTAAAATGTTGGCCTGGTGCCACATAGCAACACAGGGATAAAGAGGGAGACAGTGAATATGACACTTGTACAATAAATGTCTGCTTGAGAATAAGTGACGTCGAGGCGCCGTCAATGGTATGAGATGCCACTCGATATGGAAGGTGGACGAGGCCAAAAGTCTTTAAACAGAGCACGTGAAATTTGACCGTGTTAACATGCACTGTTTGTCCTCGTTAACAAGGCAATTTTGAATGTGTTTCTTTAGGTGTCAGTTAACCAGTTGCGCTACGGTAAAGACGCCACAGTTTTATCTCATTAAGGACAACGAATTGAGGTGTCAGCATGTGCACATTCTGGCCATGTTCGAACATGTAATACACAATTACCTCTAGATTTACCCACATATTAATCCTTTCTATATTTTATTATGGCATTACTTTACTGATATCTACTGTGCTAATTATTTTACAATGTAAATGAAGACTTTTCTACCTGAGAAAGAACGTTGAACTAAACAACTTAAAAGGACTGGAAAATATACATAATGTACTGATGCGTTATCCCTCATTAACAAAAATAACATTTGACGTTCGCAAATGTGAATACCATTGTACTATTATAATGACATCATTCATAATTAAACATGACGTTTGATGCTTGTATACTTATATACCAACGTACCATCGTGCACATATGCGTCTTAAATACAGTAAATTTATCGGCCACAGACAAACAGTGTGTTTCGATACTAGTTAAAGTTAAAGACTTCAAGATGCACAAGATTCTAGTTAAAGACTTTTGGCCCTGTCTTCCTTCCATAATGTGAAGTGATCCGACATGCTCTCGGAAACACTGTGAACGGTGCTAATAAGATGTTGAAGATATAGGGGAAGGGTTTTGGATTAGTCGCAACTAGTACTCCTGCAAAAATAACCCTCCCCAGATGATACAGTTTACGCTTCTGTAAAACAGGCTTTTTCTGAGCACTGCCATAAATCAAAAACAGCCATTCTGAGATGCCACAACTGACCACAATGTGTTTACACTCTTAAAAATAAAGCTGCTTAAAAAGTTCTTCACAGCGATGCCACAGAAGAACCATCTTTTTACTTTGTTACATACCGGTCTCATGGCAATACGTACCTGGGGGCACATTTTGCAAAGACGCGAAATGCCGTACCAAAAAGTACATATCACTGACCAGTTTTCCCAAAAAAATGAACACTAGAGCAGTAAAACTCTGCCACCTTTTAATTATTTCACCACAGTGTATTGAATTACAGAGTTTCGATAATAAAGCATAATTTCGCACAATTATAGAGTATTATGTTTTGACTTCAAAACAATTTTAATATGCCTGGAGATTTGAAAACTGATGCTTTTGAATGTTAGCATCGCACATATCCAGCTTCATATCAATGGGTTTTCATAGACGATAGGTTTGTTCGGTAGCTCACGGAGTACGGAGACGTACTTGAGAGGCGAGGAGCTCCGGTTCGAATCCCGTATAACTACGGTTCAACAAAACAATTAAAATCTGCATATAAGGAAGTTAAAATGGCACAGTTGCATCAAAAAATGTGTTTTATATCAGTTTTGCATTTGTTAACAATATCGGGTAGGTTTAGGGATGGGTTTGGTGTAGGGGATATTTCCAACACAACAGAGCATTAACTTTTAGCGACAGTCCCCGGATATTTGAATTCTGAACCGCCGCAATACATACCTGAAGCAACGTAATAAAAACACAGCAATACGTACCTATATCAACGTAATAAAAACGTGCCAGGGTTGACGTATTGAACCCATGTTTTAGCGCCACTCAGTGGACATTTATCTTTGAAACTGCAGCGAAACGTGCAGCAAGGTACGTAAAAACAGTGTTGCACAAAAAGTACACAGAGGTACATATTTTTATGAGACCAGGTTGTGTTTTTTTACCCATAATAGATACATATTAGTTCCCTAGAGTAGTAATTCTTTATGTGTAGATTACTATTGTAGGCATACCTATTGGGGTAAAGTGACAAGCTGTTGTACCCAAAAGATGCAATTTTGGGCCCCTTATTGCATGTATATGCCTATAAATCCACACCAAATCTGAAAACCAGAAAACCTTATTTGTCTATGTCCTCACATAAAAAAAGGTATAACCTTAGTCTGGTGGCTCGTGCGAAAAATAATACAGTTCTGCGCTCTCGCGTTACTTTTCCTTAATATATTTTCTCACCTGTCATTTCTTCACCAGCAGGTCTACTGTTATGAACTGAACTGTGTCTACCTTGTTGAAAACATTCACCTCATTTAAATTTTTTAGCAAAGAATGTTATTTATCTTAAATGACTTAAATACCCTAGATTTAACAAACCTACATTTCATACAAATATACCGGTCAAAAGGTTTTGAACAGTAAGATTTTTATTGTTTTTAAAGAAGCCTCTTCTGCTCACCAAGCCTGCTTTTATTTGATCCAAAATAGTACAGCAAGAGCAGTAAATAGTAAAATTTTGAAATATTTTTACTATTAAAATAACTGCTTTCGATGTCAATATCTGTTAAACTGTAATGTATTTCTGTGCTGCGCAGCTGTATTTTCAGCATCATTATTCCAGTCTTCAGTGTCAAATGATCTTCAGAAATCATAATAATTGATGCTCTGTGCTCAAGAAATATTTGTGGTTTTATTATTATCATATTTAAAACAGTTGAGTACACAGGATTATTTGATGAATAGAAAGATACAAAGATCAGCATTTTTCTGAAATAAAAAGCTTTTGTAACATGCACTATACCAAAAGATTGGAGTCAGTATATATATATATATGGGTCATTGACGTACAGGCCAATTTTAAAATATAGAAAATAATAATATATATTGCAATTGTTCAAACATTAAGAATGTTGTGTACACAAATTCATATAAAAATTTAAAATTAAGTGATTTTAGTGTTTTTTCATCTAGATGAATCGGCCGTATCCTTTAAAAAAAATGTAATGTGGTGCGACCATGATTTATATTAAAATTAAATAATTTCCTTAACATGCTTAAATTTTAAAAAAATGTTCTCAGTAATTAAAGTGTTTAGAAACAAAGTATTTGCATTTAATTTGAGTTTTTGTAAATAATGATCTCTTATTTTTGTTCTATAATTTCAGTTGCCTTCTTAAATGTAGTTAATGCATATTTATTTTTCCTGTAAAACGCATAAAACCAACACAAATGTTTTAAAAATACCATTCACTTAAGCATACTATAACAATGATTCATATTTCAGCCACAGAAATGAGATAATTTATTTTTAAATGAATACAGTTATTGCTATTATTGGTCGCACCACATAATGAGTGGTCGCTCCAAGTGACACAAAGACAAAGATATCATTAAAAATCTATTTAAAGAGAAGTGTGAAAAGTGCAGCACATGGCATTAACTGCAGGCATTTCTTTAGCCCCAGTTATTTCTGTACTTTGCCCAATATTGGCTGCTCAATTGACCCTTTCGCCAGAGATTAACAGGCAGTCTGACATATTATAACGCCGAATCCGTCATTTTTGTCCAACAAACAAACCAGACAAAAGAGTAGATTGTCAGAGTAGAGTATTAGAAATAACATGATGCCTATGGTGAGTGTAGGTGGGCAATTTCACAAAAAATTTAATCTCGATTTGTTTTTCAGAACGTTTGAACGATTTCTCGTTTTTTTATGATTTTAACAAGTCAACTTAACAGGTTACTACAAACATCATTAAAACGCTTTTTCTTTATTAACTCTAGTTAAAGGAAATCCTATTCTAAGGCAGCACACATGAAGTTGTCACATGAGAAATGTTAAACAAATCCTCTGTAGTAGTTCATCAGAAAGATGCTATGAACTACAATAATCATGTACAAATTGTCTTATACCTACATGTTATCTGTTCAGAAATAATAGGCTACAATGAAAATGCTTCAAAAAATTCTCAACAGTCAATGCAATTCAAAATGACTGCTTTTATACATAGAATCCGAAACGTGTACATTTATAAACTGCACACTTGTAAATATATCTGTAATATATCTATATATAGTGCATTATTTAATTTTCAGTTTTTCTTATATTAGTGTTGTACTCCATCTCTACTGTGTAATTGCTATGTCTGCTGCACTAGTTTGCACTATGTCCATACTTTCTTCTGCACTGGAAGCTCCTGTCGTCAAGTCAAATTCCTTGTGTGTGTGAACATACTTGGTAATAAAGCTCTTTCAGACTTCTGAAGGTATAACACCAGTAGACTATTAACAATAAATGTTCTGTGAAACAATGAACAGCAGCTTTCAGCCTGTCGCCATGATGCAAACATGAACTATTAGACATACAGTAGTAGTTCTTTACAGGTTTTTTATTCGATTGCGCAGCTTTAGTTCTTTTCTCTTTACTGTTATCATTGGCATATTGTCAAAGTGTCTAATTCTAACTTGGTAATATTATATTCAAAAAATCACAATTCTTGATTTGTAAAAATAAAAATCGTGGCAAAAACATTAAATGCGAAGAAGCGATAAAATCGGAAAAAAATCGCCTGCCATAGGCGAGCGTTTTAATTTACTTTGTGGGCAGTGGATGGAATCTGGCAGAAAGAATTAAATAGTTATGAATAAATAATAACAACTTACTAATAAATGCTATTTGACAAAAAAAAATTACATGATCTGAAAGATAAACATAAAAAAACCGTCGGAAAGACACAAAATGATAAAAATCGATTCAAATTATATAAATAAGATATTTATGTATATAAACCATCAATTGAAATAAAAGCACAAAAACCTGCAAATCTGGGACATTATCTATGATAGAAAACACTCTGAAGTGGTCGCACAACATGTTATTTTCAAATTCAGTCAAAATTTACAAGCACGGAATTGGCCACCTAAACAAAACAAGCTAACTTCCCACAAAATGTCACTATGAAATTTATAATGAAAATAAATACTTGCAGAAATAACTTAGGTATAACCCAATGATATCCAAATGTGTAACTACAGAACAGGCCATTAAAAAAGGTTTTTTTTGTTCATTCTAAATTTGAAAGAGACTTAATAAAACTGCTTGATGCTCATGGGGTCCGTAGCAAATTGATAGATACAAAAGTCCGATCTTCTTCTTTTATTTTAGATTTAAGGGCGGTTGGCAACAACTTAAAAGGTGCATTCCCGACCCCCTACTTGGAAAGGAGTGTGAGCGCAAATGAATGGAATTTAGAAACAAGAGCTTCCCTTATATATATATATATATATATATATAAAAAAAAAAATAATTAAATAAAATAAAAATAAAAAATACCAAACCCCTCCCCCCCCACGGTCTCCTAAATCATATTAAATCAATCCTGATCCTTTAAATAAATAACTACTAGCGATATATTCCGGATTGCTTAGATCCATAGATAACAAAACGTCGTGACAGATCATTTATTTCCAGATACCTTAAAGCTTGACTTAGTTGGAAACGTTCTCTTTCATAAGCCTCACATTCTATAAGTACATGTTCTACAGTTTCTGTTAACCCACATTTGTCACAATTTCCATTTTCATGTTTTCCTATTCTATGTAAGCACTGATTTAATAAACCATGACCAATACGCATTCTTGATATTATAACGTCCTCTTTCCTGTTTCCAAATCTTCTTCTCTCTGAACCAACTTTTTCTTGTATGCAGTGTAAATGTCTAACTTTTGTTCATTCTTTTCATTCATTTGGCCGTATTTCCTGTATTTCTTTCGCTATTATCGCATTTATTTCTGTTTTACTTAATGCCACTTCAATGTTTATCTGTGAATTATTGAATGGCTGTTTAGCCAGATGATCAGCCTCCTCATTTCCTTTCACACCTATCTCTGATGGTACCCACACGAAATTTACCAGAAGTCCATACTGTCTTATTCTAAAAAGACTCTGCATTACTTCATTTATCATGCCTTGCTAATGATTTTCCACTTGACAAACTGTTTAGTGCTGAAAGAGAATCTGTGCATATCACTGCCTTTGTTGGTTGTATTTCTTCTACCCACTGAAGTGCTAGTAAGATTGCTATTAGTTCTGCAGTAAATACAGAAATATGATCTGAAGTTCTTTTTGACATTTTAATTTTGAATATGGGAATATATACTGCTACAGCTGTTTTCCCAGAGTCTGGATCCTTTGAACCATCAGTGTATATTTGTACTACACTATAATATGCAAGATCTATATATTTCTGTACAGCTGAACTTTCTAATACACTTGTTTCATTGTTATGTTTTTCTTTATGCAACTGGATATCTATCACAGGCATTGGGAAAAGCCAAGGAGGAATTACTGACCTAGCCACAGTAGGAGCAATATGTATATCACTTAAACCCATTTTCTGTGCTTCCTCATTGACCTTCCAACCAAAGCTTGATAACTTCTTGTATTCATATTCCCAACAGTCCTTCAACACCATTTTGACTGGATCAACGTCCGAATGTCCTTTTATACTTATCCAGTACCTCATCCTTAACTAGAGCCTACGAATTTCTTGAGGCATCTCGCCCATCTCTACCTGAACTGCTGATAATGGGGACGATCTAAAAGCTCCGCAACAAATTCCCATTTCTTGTGATTGTATTGCCTCTAATTTTAAAAGTAGAGGCAATACAATACAGAGCTATATACTATACTGCCATAATCAAGAGCCGATCTTATCAGAGAACAATAAATTATTTTAAAGGACTGTCTGCAAGCTCCCCAATCAACTCCTGCTAGACATCTCATTACATTTAACACTTTTTTGCATTTGTCCATCAATTTCTGAATATGGATTTTCAAATTCAACTTCGAATCCATCCATATTCCTAGAAATCGAACAACTGATGTTTGCTCCAACTCTTGACCATACATTTTAATATTAACTGTAGGATTGATTCTTCTTTTAGAAAAGCATATCGCCTGAGTTTTTGCTACAGAAAACCGGAAACCCCATTCATTAGCCCAATTCTCTACATTATTAACAGCAGTCTGCATACACCTTTCCACGTACGCAACATTACGCCCTCTTTTCCACAACGCACCATCATCTGCATACAAAGATCTTCCTATCCCACTATCAACCATTATAAAAATGTCATTAATCATTAAGTTAAACAGAATTGGACTGCTAACGCTACCCTGAGGCGTTCCATTCTCTATAGTATGTATCTGAGAAAATGCAGTACCCACTCTTACTTGTATAGTTCTATTGAACAAGAAATTCCTGATCCAGTTATATATTCTTCCTTTAATTTCCATTCTATCTCATTTAATTAAAAGTCCCTCTTTCCACATCATATCATAAGCCTTTTCGACATCAAAAAATACCCCAACTAAAGCTTCCTTGTTTACCTGAGACTTTCTTATTTCAGATTCCAAACATAGTATAGAGTCCATTGTATTACGTCCTTTCCTAAATCCACTTTGAAATGGTAATAAGAGATTTTCCTTCTCAATGACGTATACAAGTCTACTCATAACCATACGCTCCATCAGTTTGCACAAATTAGATGTTAAAGCTATGGGCCTATAGTTAGTTGGCTGCGTATGGTCCTTGCCTGGTTTTGCAATTGGCACTATAATCCCATGTTTCCAGTCAGCTGGTAACTTTCCTGACTCCCAAACCTTATTAAAAAGGCTCAAGATTAAAACTAACGACGTTTCCGATAAACGTTTTACCATCTCATAACAGATGTCATCTCTACCTGGAGAGGTTTGTTTAACCCCTGCAAGCGCCTTTTTCAATTCATACAAAGTCAATTCTGAATCCAACGTACTTCCAGATGGTCCTTTATCCTCCAATAAATGAGGATATTTACTTAATATCTGGTCCCTATTTTTCCTTAAGTCCTCTGATAGATTTGAGTTACTGTGAACTTTAACAAATGTTTCTGCAAACACCTCTGCTTTTCCGCTTTCAGTTAAAATGTGTCTATTATTATGTATTAAAACAGGTATGTTGCAATCTCTTTGTATCCCTCCCATCTTTCTTATCATACTCCATACTTTATTCATTTCAATGTCTTCACCAATACTCTTACAAAATTACCTCCAATAATTTATTTTTGATGTACAAATTACTTTTCTCACTATAGCCTGTGCCCTTTTATAATAAACTAAATCATTAAAATTAAGAAACCTTCTTACCCTCTTAAGAGCTTTATTTCTCCTTATAATTGCCTCATTACACTCCTCATTCCACCATGGCACAGCTTTCCTCCTGCTACCTGCCTTCTTCTTACCTATTACTTCTACAGCTGTACTCTGAAGAACCTGACATACTGTATTATTAAAAACATCAACATCCATCATAAAATTACTTATTTCCTTCATTTTGCTTTCACATAACTCCTTATACTTATCCCAATCGGCTGATTTAAACCTCCACCTTGGCATTCTTTCCCCCACATTTTGAGCTATATCTACTCCCACTTTACTGCAAATAGGAAAATGGTCACTACCTATTGTACTATTTTCTAACACTTTCCATTCACACTTTCCAGCTAAGCTTTCTGAAACTATTGTCAAGTCTAACACTGAATGTCTTCCCTTAGATAAATCGATTCTAGTATAACTGCCATCATTGATGCACACTAATCCTCCCCAATCTAGCATGTCTTCAATGATCTCTCCATTATTGTCTGTTTTTGTGCTTCCCCATAACGAACTGTGAGCATTAAAATCAACACACCACACCACTGTTTGCTTCCCATCCCCTCCAATACTTTCTAGAGAATCCTTGTTTAACCTATCACATGGATTGTAAAAGTTAATAATTCTAATACTCCGTGAGCCTTCCCATATTTCCACCACCACAACTTCTAGTTCCCCATCATCCTCAACTGCTCTATACCCAATTCCTTGTTTAATAAAGGTTGCTACCCCACCACCATTTCCTTGATGTCTATCTCTCCGAATTGCAACATACCCATGAATTATAAAATTAAGTTGTGGTTTAAGCCAAGTTTCCTGTATACATATTACATCTGGACCATTCTCTTGGTTTGCTATAAATTTCTTAAACTCTCATTCCATTGCAAGATAGTTAATACCATTAAGAACCACCACATGTTGACTGACTATTTGCTATTTGACTCTTTGTTGTTTGCATCTTGAGCCTTTCATTTATCATATCAACAGTAACATTCTCAAAATCCAAGTACTTTTCAGCAGCTCTGATAATGATTCTAATTCTTTCAGTCCAGCTTTCAGTTTGAGCAGAGCAATTCACTACTTCAGCGATAACTGTACGAATGAAACTTTGCATCCATTACCGTTTACTACTTACTTGCCTCTTCCTTCAGTGTTTCTATGTAATGTGATCTAGTTTCAGTTCTTTAGGTATTGATTTACTTTCTTCAAAGCCTCATCTAGTTATTCTTCGCCATTCTAACGTTTGAACCTTCACCGAATTTTCCGTACATGCCTCCCTCGTAACCTGAATGTGATTCCTCCACAGTTGCAGAAACTTAGGATTTAACTTGTCAACACTTGCCATACTCATGATCACCTCAACCACCGAGCGCACTCATATGCTTGCTCTGCCTACGCCCCAACATGCCGAATTTTGGACACTTGTAACATCTTAGGGCAGGGGGAAAGTAAGGTCAACCGTACGCTTACAAATCCCAAATAACTCTCTCAGGGCCAGTCTATTTTCATCAAAGGTTAACATTACGATAGCTCGGTCTGTCTTTTCATTATTCTGACGCACTGAGCCGTTGACACTTTACTGCGTCCATTATATTGCTTTTAATCTTTCTCATCTGCAAACATGCCGGTGGAATCCCCGTTATAACACTCTAACCCAATATTTTCTTCTGGTATAGAACATTTACTTTATTCCCAATTTATCGATTTTGTTCTAGAGCCGTGTTTTGCTGCCTACTGTCTTGACAAAACAACATCAGCTGGCCATCCCTCAATGTCTTAATCTTCAAACGTCCTATTGTTTCTTTTTAAGTTTGTTGTTAGTTTTAAAGGATGTAATAGCATTTATGATCAGTAAAAATTAATATCCTTTTCTTCTGTCTTGCCTGGTGATTTCCTTTTCACTATCCGTTTTGAGATTTCCCCAACTTTTCTTCTTTTCCGATTATCTACTACTCTACAGTCGCCGCCTCCACTATCCCAATCTCCTACATCATCTCCATTTCGGATCAATCCGGAATTACACTACTTCCTACCATCAGCGCTTCAGTCACAATCCAGCTGTCACCAACCGCCGGGCCTCCAAAGTCCTATCTTTGAATGGATTTCAACATAAAAGTCCCAAAATGGTAGTTTCTTGATGGTCGCACCACATGATATTTCATAAAACAGACATCATCGGACAAAGTTTGTTTTTATATTATGATGGAAATATAAATACAAATGCTTTGCAATTTTAAACAGGATTACAAAACACTTTGGAAATCACGCCAAATAGTGCATACAATTAATTTGAATAAATTTAGGGTAATTTCAAAGATGCTTACAAAAAAAAGTTATGGCAGGACGGTCGCACCACATGATATTTTGACACTTTGAATAACAGAAAAATTACAAATAACTAATGTTTTTTTAAAAGTTAAAGTAAGTTCATACATGGGAGCGGTCCTTCATATATATGGCATCTTTTTTATGCATTTAAACCAATTGTTTGCTGAAAAAATGTAATCGGACAGAAAATGGAGGCGTCTCGTCATTGACCCATATATATTTTTACTCTTAATATAAAAATTATTACTTATTAGTTAGCAAGGATGCTTTAAATTGATCAAAAATTGACGATAAAGACATTTATACTGTTACAAAATATTTCTATTTCAGATAAATGCTGTTCTTCTGAACTTTCTATTCATCAAAGACACCTGAAAAAAAAATAGAATCTGTTTTCAACAATATTGATAATAATAATAAATGTTTTTTGAGCAGCAAATCAGAATATTAGAAGGATTTCCGAAGGATCATGTGACACTGAAAACTCAAGTAATGATGCTGAAAATTCAGCTTTAAAATCACAGGAATAAATTACATTTTAAAATATATATTAAAACAGAAAACAGTTGTTTTTGTAATAATATTTCACAATATTACTGTTTTTGCTGCATTTTGGATCAAATAAATGAAGGCTTGGTGAGCAGAAGAGACTTCTTTAAAAAAACACAAAACATCTTACTGATCAAAACCTGTTGACTAGTGTAATAAAATTTCTAAAGTGACTAAATGTCAAAATTAGTACAATATATTTGTTGAAAAAGTCTAATACACTATTGAATTGTTAGGCTGAGCCTGTTACTCAGAATTTTTTTGTGTTGCTGTCTGCTCTAGCTCACTCCCTCCCTGTACAATAAATCCATGTGAATATATGTCTCTGCTACTTTTTAATGTAACTTTACAATCGATATTGATGTCCTTTAGCAGTATCCTCAATGATGATAATAATGGGGTGCTACTGATAGCCTAACAGATACTAGCAGTTTAATACTCAACTACGTTAATAAAGACAAAACTATCTAGCATATTTACCACAGTCTATGGTATTTACAGATGAAGCTGACCTGCACTTAAAGCCCTGAACAGATCAGTGATGTTGCTACATTTCACTGCTTCTTCAGTCTGCTTCCTCTCTTTCATCGAGTCCCGAGCATCGGTT
>JADLZN010005478.1:0-107591 GCA_018155175.1 Sinocyclocheilus anophthalmus | reverse complement strand
GAGGGAGGGAGGGATGAGAGGCGAGGGAGAGGAGAGGAGAGAGAGGAGAGGGAAGAGAAGAGAGAGCGAGAGAGAGGGAGAGAGCGAGAGAGAGAGAGAGAGAGAGAGAGAGAGAGAGAGAGCGAGAGAGGGAGAGCGAGAGGGAGAGAGAGGAGAGAGAGAGAGGAGAGCGGAGGGAGAGAGAGAGAGAGATGAGAGGTGAGAGCGAGAGGGAGAGGGGAGAGGAGAGAGGATGAGAGAGAGAGAGAGAGGAGGGAGAGCGGGGGCAGATCAGAATGGCGAATGATCGCGGCAGAGGGATCAAGCGGGAGTTCAAAGAAGTGCTGAAAAGCGAAGAGGTTTGCAAAACGTTACTTCACTGTGTTTGTGTGCCCGTCGAGAGCAAACAAGAGGACTTACGGGACAAACATCCAGAAGCCAGTCGGCTAGCTTAGCCCGCTAAGCTAATGTTAGCACGAGCTGTCATATGATGGCCTGTAGACGGAAGTCATACATCTGACAAATCTGCTTGCTTTAATGTTGACCGAAATGTGGAAACCATTTAAGATTTTTGACTTGCACTCGCCGTCCTTTAGCCGGGAAGCTAACTTGCTATTTGACATAGCTAGCTTCACTAGCGCTTCTTTATAGTGTTGTTCTAATACTAGCACTCGTGTTTGTCGCCTATTAACGTACGTTTCTTTTTTAAATGTCGTGTTTGATGTGTTATTGTCAGTTAGCAGCACTGCTATGCTGTTTAAGTAGTTTTCAGTAGTGTGGATGTTTCAAAACCTATTGAGCTGTCTACCTGGACATGATGCTGCCTACCTGGACGTGTTCAGCACCTTTCATGCCGTCTACCTGGACATGATGCTGTCTACCTGGACGTGTTCAGCACCTTTCATGCTGCCTACTTGGACGTGTTCAGCACCTTTCATGCTGTCTACCTGGACATGATGCTGTCTACCTGGACGTGTTCAGCACCTTTCATGCTGTCTCTGGACGTGTTCAGAACCTTTCATGCTTTATACTGGACATTGATGTGTCTACCTCGGACGTGTCAGCACCTTTCTGCAGTTCTACCTGGACATGATGCTGCTCCTTGGACGTTGTCAGCACCTTTCATGCTGTCGACCTGAAGATGTCCGCACCTTTCATGCTGTCTACCTGGACGTGTTCAGCACCTTTCATGCCGCCTACCTGGACATGATGCTGCCTACTGGGCATGTTCAGCACCTTCATGCTGTCTATGGACTGCTGCTGTTACCTGGACGTGTTCAGCACCTTTCATGCTGTCTACCTGGACGTGTTCAGCACCTTTCATGCCGTCTACCTGGACATGATGCTGCCTACCTGGGCATGTTCAGCACCTTTCATGCTGTCTACCTGGACATGATGCTGTCTACTTGGACACGTTCAGCACCTTTCATGCTGTCTACCTGGACGTGTTCAGCACCTTTCATGCTGCCTACTTGGACGTGTTCAGCACCTTTCATGCTGTCTACCTGGACATGATGCTGTCTACCTGGACATGTTCAGCACCTTTCATGCTATCTACCTGGACATGATGCTGTCTACCTGGACACGTTCAGCACCTTTAATGTCGCCTACCTGGACACGTTCAGCACCTTTCATGCTGTCTACCTGGACACGTTCAGCACCTTTCATGCTGTCTACCTGGACATGATGCTGTCTACCTGGACACGTTCAGCACCTCTCATGCTGTCTACCTGGACATGATGCTGTCTACCTGGACACGTTCAGCACCTTTCATGCTGTCTACCTGGACATGATGCTCTCTACCTGGACACGTTCAGCACCTTCTGCCGTCTACCTGGCATGGATGCTGTCTAGGAACGTTCAGCAATTTCGCTGTATACCTGGACATGATGCTGCTACATGGCCACGTCAGACCTTTCATGCTGTCTACCTGGGAACGTTCAGCACTTTAATGTCGCCTACTGGACACTTCAGCACCTTCATGCTGTATACCGGACATGTTCAGCACCTTTCATGCGTCTACCTGACCATGTTCAGCACCTTTTCATGCTGTCTACTGGACACGTTCAGCACCTTTCATGCTGTCTACCTGGACACGTTCAGCACCTTTCATGCTGTCTACCTGGACGTGTTCAGCACCTTTCATGCTGTCTACCTGGACATGTTCAGCACCTTTCATGCTGTCTACCTGGACATGATGCTGTCTACCTGGACGTGTTCAGCACCTTTCATGCTGCCTACTTGGACGTGTTCAGCACCTTTCATGCTGCCTACTTGGACGTGTTCAGCACCTTTCATGCTGTCTACCTGGACATGATGCTGCCTACTTGGACGTGTTCAGCACCTTTCATGCTGTCTACCTGGACATGATGCTGTCTACCTGGACACGTTCAGCACCTTTCATGCTGTCTACCTGGACATGATGCTGTCTACCTGGACACGTTCAGCACCTTTCATGCTGTCTACCTGGACACGTTCAGCACCTTTAATGTCGCCTACCTGGACACGTTCAGCACCTTTCATGCCGTCTACCTGGACATGTGCTCTCTACCTGGACCGTTCAGCACCTTCTGCTGTCTACCTGGGGACTGTCAGACCTTTCAGTGTCTACCTGGGAAACGTTCAGACCTTCATGCTGTCTACCTGGACAAGATGATGTCCTAATGGGACACGTTCAGACCTTTCTGTGTCTACCTGACATGTGCTGTCTCCCTGGACATGTTCAGCACTTTCATGCCGTCTAAATGGACCGGCAGCACCTTTCATGCCATTACTGGACCGTTCAGCACCTTTAATGCCATCTACCTGACACGGTTCAGACCTTTCCTGCTTTTACCTGGACGTGTTCAGCACCGTTAATGCGCACCGACTGGACACGTTCAGCAACCTTTCATGCCGCCTACCTGGACACGTTCAGCACCTTTCATGCCGTCTACCTGGACACGTTCAGCACCTTTCATGCTGTCTACCCTGGCATGATGCTGCCTACTTGGACGTGTTCAGCACCTTTCATGCTGCCTACCTGGACACGTTCAGCACCTTTCATGCTGTCTACCTGGACATGATGCTGTCTACCTGGACACGTTCAGCACCTTTGACGCCGCCTACCTAGACGTGTTCAGCACCTTTCATGCCGTCTACCTGGACACGTTCAGCACCTTTAATGCCGCCTACCTGGACACGTTCAGCACCTTTCACGCCGTCTACCTGGACACGTTAAGCACCTTTCACGCCGTCTAACTGGACACGTTAAGCACCTTTCACGCCGTCTAACTGGACACGTTCAGCACCTTTCACGCCGTCTACCTGGACACGTTCAGCACCTTTCACGCCGTCTACCTGGACACGTTCAGCACCTTTCACGCCGTCTAACTGGACACGTTCAGCACCTTTCACGCCGTCTACCTGGACACGTTCAGCACCTTGGACACGTTCAGCACCTTTCACGCCGTCTACCTGGACACGTTAAGCACCTTTCACGCCGTCTAACTGGACACGTTAAGCACCTTTCACGCCGTCTAACTGGACACGTTAAGCACCTTTCATGCTGTCTACCTAGGCTGCTCATTGTCTTCACGATTTAACTGTCTCACTTTTCTTGCTTTTGTCCTGATCCCTGTTATATCAAATGCATAAAATGCAATCTTTTATGCAATATTAATATTGCATAATATTAATGTTTCTATTTTTGTTCTGTTTTATAACAGACAAGTAAAAATCAAATAAAAGTAGATCTGGTGGATGAAAACTTCACCGAGTTAAAGGGAGAAATAGCAGGACCACCAGACACACCGTATGAAGGTAGTGAGGATATTTTCATCAGTATTCTCTATTGTTGACACAATGTTTGCTAATGCATGAATGTTGTGGTTTAGATTGTGATTCACAAGCTTATTTTATCCCCCACAGGCGGCAGATACCAGCTAGAAATCAAGATTCCTGAGACGTATCCTTTTAACCCACCCAAGGTAACCCGTTTTTAGTGTTTGATGTTTTATTATCAGTTCTCGTGGTTAATATTTAAAGTTAAATGAACCTGGGGTGCGTTCCCCAAAAGCATCATTAGCTACCTATGGTCATAAGTTCCCTTGAACTCTATTCATAACCATAGAAACGCACCTCTGATGTATTTCTAAATAAAACACGATTTCCAATAAGAAAGCTTGATAATGGCTATCATGGGTTGTTAATAGTGGCTCTTGCTTAGCGTAATGGAACCAGTTGCTCAGACGCACAACCATGTTAACTAAACCTCAAGAACTTACACTTACTAAATTGTTAGTGTGTTCTTGTGCACCATTTGAAAGTTGTAGAGGGTAGAGAATTGTTGAACTCCCCTGCTGGATTGAACACATTTTTTTCATTTTTGTGGAAACTGCAATACATTCTTTTTCAGGATTCTCTGATGAATAATAAGTTTAAAATAACAGCATAGAAACTTCTGTAGCAATGTAAATGTGACCCTGGAGCACAAAACCAGTCATAAGGGTCAATTTTTTGAAATTGAGATTTATACATCATCTAAAATCTGAATAATAAGTTTCCATTGATGTATGGTTTGTTAGGAGAGGACAATATTTGGCTGAGATACAACTATTTGAAAATCTGGAATCTGAGGGTTAAAAAAAAAAAAATCTAAATATTGAGAAAAAAGTCTTTAAAGTTGTCCAAATGAAGTTCTTAGCAAATGCATATTACTAATCAAAAATTAAGTTTTGCTATATTTATGGTAGGACATTTACAAAATATCGTCATTGGCACATGGAACTGTACTTAATATCCTAATGGTTTTTGGCATAAAAGAAAAATCAATAATTTTGACCCATACAGTGTATTGTTGGCTATTGCTACAAATATCCCCCAGCGACTTAACACTGCTTTTGTGCTCCAGGGTCACATTTTTGTTTCATACAAGAGTTTAATTTAATTTTAATTAAACTCACACCAAGTCCCCCTCAATTCAAGCTCTGTGTGCGCTGACAAATCATGTGCAATAAAAGCAAATACGATCAATTATGATTTAATGTTGACTTGATTTGAAAGATCAAAATCTTTTTCAGGTGCGGTTTATTACTAAGATCTGGCATCCCAATATAAGTTCAGTTACCGGGGCGATATGTTTGGACATTTTAAAAGACCAGTGGTGAGTGCTGATAATTAACGAGCATGACAAGTGTAGTCTGTTGTCATCAAGCAAAGAACGCATTTCTTTGGCCATACTTTGGTTCTTGTATGTGTTCCCTTTCTTCATTTCCTCCTTATTCTGTCTTCACCTCCTGTGCACAGGGCCGCTGCTATGACTCTGCGAACAGTTCTGCTCTCACTACAGGCTCTTTTAGCTGCAGCAGAGCCAGATGATCCTCAAGACGCTGTGGTAGCCAATCAGGTACACGCTTCTGTCTGAATGAGAACATGCCAGAAACAAAGCATCGCCACACTTTCAGTCACTGTTGTTGTTGTTCTTTGCAGTACAAGCAGAATCCAGAAATGTTCAAACAAACCGCTCGTCTCTGGTCTCACGTTTACGCTGGTGCACCCGTGTCCAGTCCCGAGTACACGCGCAAAATAGACAAACTCTGTGCTATGGGCTTTGACAAAGTAAGTAGTGAAAGTGGACGGCTGATCGTATGGTTAAAAATCCAGATGCAGGGGTTGGCAACCTTAGGGACGCCTTCAGCACATTACCTGAACACTGTCTGTGAGGTTTTAAGCTTGTCGTATGTGATTCTTAATGTTCTGTACAATGACGGTGGCTTGTGAATAGCAAATTTTATCAGCCACTTTTATTTTTTCAATTCAAATGCATGAAATCTATTCAATAGCTGTAATATCAATGCATTGTCGCGCCATTAAACACAACTCAAAAACAAGAAATTCTAAACTGTTGAAAATGTAGGACGTGAACTTGGTTCAGATCTGAAAGCGAGCTTGCATTCGGTTTTCTTTTGTCTGTTTGTTTTCAAATGACTCTAAAATCTAAATCAAATGATACTTTAGTCACTTTGTGTCTTCTTTTGTTTACAAACCAACACATTTTTGTTTAAGGGTAATCAGATGTCGTACAGGTCGCCTGCCACTGTGGCAAAATTACCAGCCACTTCCCAAAAGCAACAGCATTTGACTGATGGTGGGTGTTCATTTTTCACCCTGGTGCAAGATGCATTTTTAGGTCATCACCACATGACATCAAAGTTGTAAACTAGTACACCTATCATACATTACAAAAAATCTAATAAAAATGACACTTCATGTCAAAAAGGTTGCCGACCCTTCGACTAGTGTCCGTGAGATGTACACGCTCATTTACTCACTCGTGTATTACACAATGAAATGGAAACCATATTTTTAGGTAAATGTTTTCACATTGTTATTCACATTAGAAAATACGCGACAGTTCAGAAGTTTGGGGTTGGTAAGATGTTCGTAAAAGAAGTCTCTTTTACTCACCAAGGCTGCATTTTTTTCCCCATCAAAAACAGTTCAAACGGTAATAGTGAAAAATTATTACAATTTAAAATAACTTAATTTTCAGTTGCAGCCTTCATGCTCTTTTAGATATCATTCTAATATGCTGATCTGCTGCTCAAATAACTATTTATAAACTGGATTTTTGTGGAAACCTCAGGATTCTTTCATGAATCGGAATTAAAATGAACAGCGTTTGTTTGATATAAAAATCTTTTGTAACATAATCGATGCATTTACCGTCAATTTAATGCATCATTGCAGAATTAAAATGTATTTGTTCCTTGAAAAAGAAAAAAAAAAGACTGATCCCAAACCTTTGAACGGTAGTATGTTGGCAAAATACTATTTTGTAGGCACTATTGGAAAGACAGTGAAATTTGGCATTTATTATTTGATTCAGTTTAGTTGATTTGTGGAGTAGCACTTTGTGCTGATTATCGGAGCTGTATTGAATGAGCAAAAGACGGCTGTTATTCAACAGTTTTCAGTGTGATATTGTTCAGTGAACTGTTCGTGTCATCTTTACTGTTGCTTAGAAATGTTCCATTCTGTCTTTGTCTCTTTCTCTAACAGAATGCAGTAATAGTAGCCTTGTCCTCAAAATCATGGGACGTGGAGACAGCGACAGAGCTGCTGCTAAGCAACTGATCACCCAGTTCTCTTTATCAGGCCATGTTTTCCTCAAACCCTCCTGCTTCATGACCCATCGCTCCCACACGTGCATCACCCGTCTCGGTTTGTGTTCAGAATGAATGTTTGGGGAAGAGGCAGCACTGAATCATCTTCTGTCTGTCTTAGCAAACCTTCACTTGTCTCATCTTCCCCTCCCCATCATTTTCACTTTAATTTTTTTTTGCCTTGCTAGAATAATTTTCCCTCTTAAATTCAGGCTGTCACTTTCTTTTTAAAGAAACCCAACAAAGACTAAGCCTCTATCATTTCATGCTAAAAAAAAAAACACCTGCGTCTGTGAAACAATGTCAGTACATGTAAATTAGTATATTTAAGGTTGTGTACATTTAAATGGCAAAATAGCAGGAATGTTTTTTTTTTCTGTACACCATAACAATACGTTTTGGGATGTGTATTTGAATGGGATATTTAGCATATAAAAACAAAAATCTGAGATTAATAATACCCCCTTCTATTTGATGCTCTTACAAATGAACAAATGTGTTTTTATTTGCTCATTTTATTATTTTTAAGGTTTCTTTCGGCTTTCCTTTGCACTAATCTGTCTGTGTAGTAGTTGATACGGCCAGATGACATGGTGTTAATGTGTTGACGCAGAACCAGTTTCAAACTTACCTGGTGAAGTGTATATATATATATAATATATATTTTTTTTTTTTTTTGTTTTACAAAAGGAAATTTGCCGTTTTCTTCCTTCATCACTTTTCCTCTTTTTGAAAAGTGGGACGGTGTGGGATTGATGGTCACAAACCCTTTCTTTTTCTTTTCAAGGCAGCTGTAAGGTTTACAACTTGATAATGGACCGATACACCTCGAGTTGCCTCATTTTTTTGAAGAATGTATTGAATGAAAACTTGCATTTAAGTGTAAACATGTACATTTACAGATGAGAAAGTGAAGACATGAGTTTCTGTTAACGATTGGCTTTTTTGTGGAACAATCAATATGGTTCAGTTTGGCATTGGTGCAGAAGTTTAAAAGGGTCTCCGAGTGAGAGGTGGGCTGCGTTTCTTATACCAAAATTGTATTCAGATTTCCATTCACAGGATACAGATATAAATTCGTATTTCCTCCATAAGCAATGTTGGAAGCATGAATCAAACAGCTAGAGTTTTTCTAGTCTACAACGATGCTTCAGAGCAAACAGGCCAAGCACGAGTACTGCCACACAATGCTTTGTGAGCCTGTTTTTACCTAGTGTTCTCTTCTTTTCTTACATGGGTGAATTGTTAAAAGTGTCTATTCTCCCTTTGCTAGCATTTTTTAAAATGCCCCCACGCTCACAGCTAGTTGCTTTCGAACACCACTTTCCTCGTGTACATACAGCCAAGTTTTTTTGGGGGGGGGATAAAGTACTGTTCATCTCTAGAATGCACCATTGATGGCTGGATTTATATTTTGTATGAAAATCAAAAATGAAACAAAAAACAAGACTGTCTTCCTGTAGTGATCACCTTGTTCAATATATTGCACGGAGGAGTGAATTAAAGGACAAAAACTTCTGTCAAAGGAGAAATGCAGGTCACGGGCTCTGGCTTTAGTCACTTTAAGCTTCTTTACAAAACACGACAGAAAAAAACCTTACTCGAGCCGTACAAGCATGGTTATTTATTGTGAAACTCATATTCTTTTGAATTAAAAAAAGTGAAAAATGTAAACTTGTGTTATCCGTGAATCTCTGTTCTGCCGCTGGTACGACGTCTTAAGTGAACGCATGTTAATCACTTGGGGAAAAAGGAAATCGAACAGCTTTTTCTATTTAAATGTGAACATTTATAACTCAATGTTTCTCAATATAAAAAACGGATCCTAACACAAATTCCACGTAGCAAATACAGGGAGTCCCTTGTAAAAGTGTGAGGAACTCATGCTCATCCACTCAACAGAATAAATAGAATTACTAATCATAGAGTCTTGTAGTCTTGGCACTTTATAGAGTTAAACTAATTGAATACAGGACATGAGCCTCAATGAATCCTTGCAACCAAAGAAATCTGAGGACAATATTTCAATTTAATAGAGGATTAAAAGAAGAGGGAGTTAAAACAGTAAAAAAATCTTTCTAGGTATTTAAGCAACCTTAGGGTAGATTAAAACAGATTTTTTTTCTTTCAAATATTTGTTTTTAAAAATGGCTTCGGACAGAGAGGCAACAAGAACAATTTCAACACAAAAGAAAAAACGAATGAAGAGAAACAGGTCTGTGTTTCTACATACAAGTTTGCACATCTGAATCTAAAGAATCCTCGTTCGTCTTGAGGTGTGAGCTAATGACAGTTCAGGTTCATGAAGAGCGTTTGATGTCTCGATCCTTTACTGCCTGACCGTCCTTGTCTTCACGCACCGACGCTTTACCTGAAACCAGAAGACAATATATAAATCAATCAATCTACATTATAGCAGAGTGTGACACGGGTGAGACCAGGTCTGGTGGAATCCTACAGTAAACTTTTCAATATTTAAATTTATTCTCGAGAAAAATTTGGAAAATTGCAAAGACGACACCTTGAAAAAAAAAAGGAAAAAAAAGTCAGTTTTTAACCTAAATGTCATTCCAAACCAGTGTACCATTTTTATTTTTACATTTGACAATTCTTTTCTGTGAAACATAACAGGAGAAATTGAGAAAAAATGGGGTCAGTAGGATTCAAATAAATTAATGAAGCAAATATCAGCAACAGCAAGGATGCAATAAATTGATCAAAAGTGACAAACAAAATTTATTTTCATTGTATCATGGTTTATATTAACTTGTTCAGCAGCACAACCAGGGGAAGTCGTGGCCTAATGGTTAGAGAGTCGGACTCGTAACCCAAAGGTTGTGGGTTCGAGTCTCGTACCAGCAGGGATTGTAGGTGGGGGGAGGACTGTACAGCACTCTCTCCCACTTCGATAACCACGACGGGGCCCTTGACAATGCACCAGAACCCCCCACTTGCGCTCCCCCTGGTGTTGTGTTCACAGGTTTGTGTGGTTCCACTGCTGTGTGGGTGGGGTTCAACTTTGGGATGGGTAAATGCAGACCTGACAAAGGTGTTTTTGAGCACTGAATCATTCTAGAATGATTTCTGAAGGATCATGTGACACTGGAAAGCCTGTGACAACGCATCTTGGCCATCACAGGAATAATTACATTTTAAAACATTAAAATAAAACATTTCTGAATAAATCGTAAAAGGCCTGTCAATCATAAATTTTTTGTTATATTTTATATCTAATTTTATACTATAAACTACATCATTTGATAAAAATAGACAAAAACTCATACGGGCATGGTTGCCCCATACTTGAATTTAGGGCATTATGGACGACATTCTGCAGCGAATTTTGCCCGGCAACAGCCAACTGTTTGAAATGTAAGATGACAGACATATCTGGGACGGAGCCAGTGCGTTAAAATATTATAATCGCGTTATTTTTTTGTAATTAAGTTAACGTGTTAAATTGACAGCCCTAAAAAATATCACAATATTCCTATTTTTACTGTATTTTTTATTTTTTTTTACTTTAACTCATACTGAGCATGAGACTCTTAAAAATTAAAAAATATATACTAATCTTACTGACCCCAATTTTTTCTATACAAAATATGTGCCGAGCTTAGTGCAAAACTATATTTCAAGCCTACTCAGGTTGCCGGATAGCTTTGTGTGAGGAACAGACTGAAGTCAGTGATTCACTGATAAATCACCATATTATCAGTGGGTAACGACGTGTTTTGGTCTGTTCCTGACAGAAAGCTGTCACATGACATCAGAAGAATCTAAAACAAGTCGAATGGACTATTTTCATGTTGCCGATGTTGTGTGTAAAACTAGCATATACATTCTTCAAAGTTTCTCCTAGTATTCCATGAAAAGCAACAACACAGTTTGGAAGAACATAAAGGTTAAGTGAGTGATTTTCATTTTCAGGTGAACTGTTCCTTTAAGCTAAAAGCTACAACAAATGTTAACTGCTTCAGAGCTGAAGGATACAGCATGAGCTCGCTCTCTCTCAGACACTCACTGACGGCTCGGTTCGCCCTGCTCTGCTGCATGGGTGGATTCTCTCTGTTTGGGACCTGCTGCACCCCTGAGCCACCTGTCAAGGGCTCCTTCTTCCTGCTGCTCCTGTAGCTTTGTGAGCCAGAGTACATACTCTGGGCTGGACTCGACTTCTCTCTCTGTCTCCCCTTCACTTCCATATGTCTTCTGAGACGCCTGCTGATCTCGCTGTGCTACCCTCACTAATCTTGGACGACAGAAACACCTGCCTCAACTTCACATAAAAGACTTCAATAACAGCTCAAGACGACAAAGTTACGGCCTGTTCACCCAGAATGGGGTATGTGGTGTACAAGATTCTATCAAAAATGATTCCCATTGAGGCAAATTAAATGCAAATGTGAGTCATTCTCTAAAAAAGATTTGCATGCAATAAACATGAAACGCATTCTGGCTATTGATGTGCTCAATGAAAAACTTGTTTGACAAAGATGGGTGTGTTTATCATTTACGGGGCCACAAGCAAAGTCCATGCAAATTCACATACATTAACATAAAATAAAATGTATACTATAATAAAAATGCAATAAATGTCATTCTCCTTGAATGGCAAAAAATAGCAGGATACAGTCATACACCACCGTGTCAAATTCGGGGTCGGTCTCTTCTGCTCACCAAGATCGCATTTATTTAATCCAAAATACAGTAAAAACTGTTAATTGCGGTTTTCTATTTTCATGCATTTTAGAAATATTTCTTTCTATTTAAGAAACATTTAGTGTTCACAATCAAAGTTGTACTGCTTTTTAGTATTAAAGTAGTAAATTGCATTACACTTTTTCACGAGTCTTTGATTAAAGTTCAAAAGAACAGCATTCATTTGAAACCAAATTTTCATTAGAATTTTATAAAAATGCAACAGTCTGTAATGTATGATACTTGCTGAAAGAGATTAATTCTAAAAACCCCCAAACCACAAACAACCAAACTTTTTACTGAACACCCCACCACTTTTGCCAGGCGTGTATAATGCAGTTACTACTGAACTCTTATCTGTCTGGGAACACGGCTGCTAATCATAAGAGTTTTTTGTCCTCTACAAACCCCTTCTACTTCTGTAAGACTCTCCTTGTTCTACTAAATACCCTCCTCTCCTCCGAGCCCGTTCTGTTTTCCGGAGTTATAGGCCTCGTGCGCCTCGTGCGCCAGCTCGACACAGCGGCGTTTTTAGCGCATATCTTAACCTATAGTCTATCCTTCCCAACCCCCCCCCCACCTCTCGACCCTACCCTGGCCCCACCCTTATAACTTCTTCCAGAGTGTGCGTTTTTTTTCGCTTTCAACGGTGTCTATAGAACGCCACCCTCGGTGTGCCACCCAGGACACCTTTCCTTGAATCGCACCCCCCACAGCATTAACCTCTCTAACAGGCACCCTCCCTCCACAGTTTGTGGCGTTAGCCGATTTTATTGTAGTGCATGAGATCACCCTACTGAACTCCAACACCTGCCCCTGAAGCTCTACTATGATTCCCTACGGGAACCAGTTCTTGCACTCCTCTGTTAACTCACTTTTCGCCGCAGTGTCAATATCTGCCTCTCTGTGGCGTCGCTCTTTTCGGTTCTGCTTCTTTCTGCTGTTTGGTCCCGTTCTGCACACCGAAATGGAATCAGTGAGGCCTGTGCCCATGTCCGGGCTCCTCCTGAGCAGGGCTTGCTCTCTTTCCATTTTAGCGGACCTTTTAGAGTTTTGCCTCTCGCCCCCAGCAACACCTCCTCCTGTCTGTCTAGATCGCAAACACAACGCCTCTTTATCACGAGTGCTGCCCCGCCCGCAGCGTTGATACGACGCGCAGCGCACACTCGCACCCAGCCCCCCGCCCTAGGCCGACACATTGGCAGGGGGCTGTGACCCTGCCGAGGCGTTTGAAGACACGCTGTTCTCTGTGCCGTCACTTGCAGGAGCAGCACGCTTCTTCCCACTGGGCTGAGCTGCCTCCTCCTAAAAGAGAGCAAAAACACTGAATGACACAGTTGTGAACGTGCAGCATTTTTAGTGTTCACATAGGGCTGGACGATACGGCCAAAAAAATTATCACGATAATTTTTTTCATATCAGTCGATATCAATAATTATCACGATAAATGTCAAATCTTTATTTCTTTCAAGTTTAAAGCCAGATTTTTGCTCCACAGTGAAAGTTGTAGAAAACAAGACGTGACCCTCTCACCAAACCGACTTTAGGCGTTATTAGATCTCCACCCCCCAGAAGGGATCCCCACCCCAACACCCAGACTTAATTTTGTACTGCTACTTTTTGTTCCCGCACCCACGTTGTTTATTGACCCCCCCTACCTTCATGCCAAGTGATGTTGCTTCAAATCAAGAAACCTAATAATATTAATAATACTATCACTTTTTTGTTTCTTAGAAATGCATGTTTGATAGTAGCTTGAGTTTGGATGCAGAGGTACATTTTTGTTCATTATCAAAATTAGTAACATCTGTAAAAATTGTAGCAACCTAAGTTTTGTGGTTAAATTTATTCTGACCAATGTTTTTTTTTTTTTATTAAGCATTGGTCTCCCATAGCATACATTTAAATCATGATAGACACAGTTAAAACCACACATATAGCACACCTCAATACCATGGTAAAATTATAACTATATGGTAAATGATGGCGATGTGTAGATTGAAAAGCCTTCTGACTGTCTCGTTGCACACAGTGTTTCTCCTGTTTTGCTTTAAACTAGTTTAAATCACTGAGTCGTTTGTGTTCACCGCTGAATTCAAGCACTGGATCTCACAGCGCTGCTTAATGCTCGCGTGACCGAGTAAACACATCTGCTCGCGCCGCGTAGTTTGAACTTTGATCCGAGTGGATAAACGGTCCGTGTGGTGCGATTCAAATGAGTCGCGCGGTTTCGTTCCGCTTTTGGCGCATAAACATATCGAACTCTTATCGTTTTATCAAGGAAAATTATATCGCGATAATTATCGTTATCGAATTATCGCCCTGCCCTATGTTCACATGAGATATATCTGACCTTCTTTACACCTCCTGCTTTTGTGATGACTGGATTCTCTTCGTTTTCTCTCGCCCCCGTCTCTGAGGCCTCAGAACTCACATCCCTTTATGAAAAAAAAGGGGACCAAATTAGGGCTGCAACAATGCTTTATGACAAAACTAAATCCATTATGTCCATTACAAAAGTAAGTCAATTTGTGTGGAACACTGGATAAAGTCCACATCACAGTGAAAGAAAAGTAAAGAAATTCTGAAAAGCACTAACCTGCTCTTATTTGTCGCAGGCGAGTTGGGTTGGGAGTTGGTGCTTGCATTGCTTCCAGTGTCAGAGGTGGTGGTTTTAATGTACGGTCGGCGAACTGTTACCGTTAAAGGTTTGTTCACTGCCCCCAGCACGCCTGTCTGCTTTGGTGGTTGCTGAAATATATTAATAAGTATATGTGATGTATATTTCCAACAAAAAAATATTGATATGTCATCGATTCCTGCGTGCAATATAACTTCCAACACTTTGACATTGAACACACTCTCAACTTTTTTGTGTGTGCTGAACCTAAAATATATTTATTTGGAGATTATAAAGTCATGTTCTAAACTTTTAATGTCATAAAAAAATTGCAATCACTAATTCTGTAAATGATTACACCACTGTTCAAAGTGGGTAAGATTTTTTAAAAATGTTTTTGAAAGTCTGCTCACCAAGGCTGCATTTATTTGATCAATAATACAGTAAAGAGTCATATTCTGAATTACATTAAAATATAAATATTTTAAATTGTAATATTTTAAAATGTAATTTATTTCTGTGATGCGCAGCTGTATTTTCAGCATCATTACTCCAGTCTTTAGTGTCACATGATCCTTAATATGCTAATTTAGTGCTCAAGAAACATTTCTGATTATCAGTGTTATATATATATATATACTGTATTATAGTCTATTGCATTAAATTGATCAAAGGTGACAGTTAGGGCCTTTATATTGTTATAAAAGATTACAAAGAAATTATGTTCTTACTGACCCTATTTCTTTGTTTTATATATTGCATTTTTTTTTAATTATACATTTTTATATTTAATTTGGAACTGGCCTTCTACTACAAACTGTACAATCGTTTTAATTGCAGAAAATATATAGCAGCTAAACTGTACTCATCATTTCTTGAAATTAATCAGGACATTATTCACGTAAAGTCGCAGAGGTGACAAAACCTACCTGGATTTTCCCTGTCTGCAGAACTAATTTAGCTTCTGGTGACAGATATTCCTTATCATTGATAAAATCCTGTAGAGAGGGACAGACAGAATGAGTTTGATAGTAAGGTCACATGAAAAGTGTCACTGCGGACAGGCACGGACAAGCTAGGAAGAGCCGGTTACTTAAGTCGAGTGGTTGCTCCTTACGACATTCTCAGGTGGTGTAAAGAAATTGCTAGGCAGCACAGGATCTTTCGGGGAGTCCAGATGACATGAAGTGCTCTTGTTCGCGATCACAAATAATGCCACATCACACACAATGTAAAGTTTCTGTAAACACATGAAAATAGAGTAAAGCACACTGGAATTCACAAATACATAAACAATATGCATAACAGGTTAATGGTGACCAGTGCTGGGTAGTAACTAATCTGGATTGAGTAATCAGTTTCCAAACATTAAGTACTTGCATTATTACATTTGAAAAAGCTCATAATCAGATTACAGTTACTTTTTATGGATTACATGATTGCATATTATTCACACAATGGCAAGTAAATCATTCATAATTTATTGATTCTCCCCATTTCTTTTCTTTAAACCGTAATTTCTAAAAATCCTTTTGTGTCACACAATTTAGCGTTGACTATATTCACAAATGTCATGTAAATAAATGTGCAAACCATCCTCCTGAATTTGAGGGAAAATAGCTCCTCTCTAGCAATTAGACCATGTTTGAAACATCTAACATTCTACTAATTCACACTAATGATGCAAGTTAATAAACATGGTGATGTATAGCTGTTAAACACTGTCGCCATCATATCATCATATCCAGTGATAAAAATATTTAAAACCTGGCAAACATTCGGCGTGTTATTTTGTTTTCGTGTTTATTGATGTTAAATAACAAGTGATAAAAAAAAGTAGTCAGAATACATTACCTAACATGAGTAACCTAGATTATGCTATTAACTACAGTTTTCATCATGTAATCTGTAATCAGTAACAGACTACAATCTGTAAGTAATCTACCCAGCTTTGATGGAGACGAACCTCGTTTGCCTTTGGGTCGTCTGGGGCCTGAACATCTTTTGTTTGTTTGATGTTCTCTACCATCTTCCTCAGGAACGAGTGACTGTTATTCTCATTCTTTGTCATCAACACCTCGAGCATGAACCACAAGCACCTGGGGAAAAAAATTACCTGAATTAGTTTTCATTTTAAAACATAAGAACCTTGGTGTCTGCGTCAACTCACTCGGAGTAGAAATGAAAAGACAGTAAAGGTTCAGTACAGACCATTTCAAAGATGTAAACAATAGCAAAGGCGATGGAACGCTACTGCGCATGTCTGGTCCTGAAGCATTTCTGGTAGTGCCATTTTTAAATCTCAGATCTGTCAAAACAATCGTGTACTTTTTAAGTCTAGCGAAAACGCAACAGTTTATTAAAAATTTAAAATGGTGTTGGATTGTAATACCTTTAGCATATGATGAGGCGCAAACTTACAAAGAACATTAAAAGTAGTTTTCCGGATGGCTCTGATTGATGCGGCTGTGTGTGTACACGAGAGATGGCGGTAAATGCATATCGCAGTCTAGATGCAATTAACTCCTTAGCGGAAAGGCTGGGATCATTTGTTCATACAATAGATGACATCAGTCTTATGTCTGGTTAAACTGAAGAAAGACAAACAGTGTCACTTACGTATAGGGCTGTGCGATTAATCGAAATCGTCATAAAATCGCGATTTCTAAATCGCTTTATAGCACAATTTTTCATGCCCCGACCTCCCGCAGTATGCTATCCAAAACAACCAGAATGCAGCGCGCCTAAATGGAGCAAGAGAACAGAACAGACCGGGCAGGGATACAAACGTAACGCCAGGTTCACACACTCCGTCTGTGGTGCGTATTTTTTTTTTAAAAAGAATTTTTTTAACGATTGCGGTCCGGCAGTGCGACGCTCTAGGCGCGTGCCGTTGCAGCAGTCATGCTGCGAGTCTATTTCTGCTGTGCTGCATGCGCTGAATTAAAGTGGCAGCGCATTATTCGCGGTAAAAATGTACATAGATTGACACGGAAATTTTGTAATAACAGCATAAATGCATATAATTAAAATCTACTTTTTCACAGTCAAGTAAATGGCTTTTTGGCTAGATTTAAAACAAAAAAAGTGCACTTTTAGATAAACAAGGCAATAAGAGATGGCACTCGTGGTGGTAGTTAAACAAAGTTATATTTGAGTTTAAATGTGAATATGTCTATGAAAGGCTGTATTACTGTACTGTGATAAAAGAGAATCACAATGCTGAAAAAGTATTTTCAGAAACGACGTTTGGACTTGAAATCAAAATAATGGATAAAGGTGTTGTGGGAAACAGCCGCAGATCAGGAGGGACTGCACACAGTCCTGGCAAAATGAGCAAAATGAGTCTGTGCGGCTTCTGCACCGCATACACATGTTATACGCAAGCGACGGCGTACGTGTGTGTGAACTGGTGCAACAATCTAGTTTAACTCGGAGGCAACGACACAAAGAGCTCTATGACCAATGCATGCCAAAAAAACTAAATCCCTGGACACTGGATTTTTTTCTTTTTCTGCCATAAATGTCTATTCTAGAGACATTTTGTTACACCTTTACTTAGTGATTATTTTGCCTTATGTCTGTTCCAGAGACATGTTACAGCTTTTTGATAAAGCTCAAATTGGTTTTTCTTTTGGATATGTTTCAAATTCACACTGAATGCATTAATGACTGTAAAGCATGTTCTGTGTGTGTCAAAATCGTGCTTAAAATCGAAATCGCAAAATTGATCAAGAAATCACGAGTTTTTTTTTTTCCATATCACACAGCCCTACTTACGTACTTATCATTGCTGGGTCAGTCTGTATATCTGTATATATATTGTACAGCGCTTTTCACAATACATACCGTTTCACTGCAGCTTTACAGAACATGCATGTATATTACAATGCTAAATTAATGCTAGGATACTAATCAATACATGCCATTATTACTGATTTCATTCGTTTTAAAATGTGTGCATAGTTTGGACAAGTTTGTTGCTATGGAACAGTGTGAGAAAGCATTTGAATGCTCTATCTGAGCCATCATGTGGTCACAAATAAACAAGCTGAATGCAATTCAATGCTGGCTACCGTGTTTTGCATAAACCTGTATTAGTTGTTTAAGATAAAAGTATAGCCTACATGCAGATTAATAAATGCGCACACACTACATATGTGGGTATGCATGTTTTTTTATGCACATGTACTCGTAAACGCTCATACATGTACAGAAGTACTGGTCAAAAGTGTGGGCATTATTACTATTTTTATGGTTTTTAATGCTCATCAAGCCTCTTTTAATTGATCAAATATACAGACAAAAACTTTGAAATATTATTACAATTTAAAATTTTGGTTTACTATTTTATTTCCCATTAATCCCACCGGTCACAATGCGACCGAAAAAAAAAAAAGTTTTCATTTATAAAGCTTAAAAAACTTACGGGACTGATGTTTTAGTCCTTCCTGAAAAGCTTGGAGGGAAAAATAAATGGTGCCAATAAAATATGTGCAGTGTCACATGGTTAGTGCAAATTGTCACATGACCAAAGCAGTTTAATTCCTGTTTGCACCTAGAGAAGATGACGGCTGCATCGAAGCTCAAAAACGAAAGGCTAGTAAAAGTATGTTAACAAAGATATGACAAAGACTTTTGGTACACATTATCTTTAGGGTGTCTAGTATTAATATATGAATTCGCATATATTCAGTTTTGTTGAGTGTGGTCATAGGATGAGTAAACACTTTTCCAAAAAAAAAAATATTGATATGTCATTACTAATGAAACATCATTTGGATGTCTGAGAAAAAAATTGGGATTAAAACGGGTACTATGCTTTTTAAATGTAATTTATTTCTGTGATCAAAAGCTGTATTTTCAGCATCATTACTCCAGTCTTCAGTGTTACATGATCTTCAGAAATCAGTATAATATGCCGATTTATTATCAATGTTGAAAACAGTTGTGTCGCTCAATATTTCGGAATAATTTAGGATTTTTTGAACAGCATTTATTTAAAATAGAAATGTTTTGTAACAACATGCACTACTGTTCAAAAGTTTGGGGTCAGGTGTTGTTGTTTTTTTTATAATATTAATACATTTATTCAGCAAGGATGTTAAATTGATTAAAAAAAAGTGATAATAAAGACTTATATTATTAGAAAAGATTTCTATTTTAAATAAAATGCAGGATTCCAATCAATCAATCCTGTAAAGTATCACAGGTTTCCAGAAAAAATATTTAAACCCGCCACAATTGCTTCCAAACACTGACAATAACCAGTATCAAATCAGCACAGTAAATGATCTCTGAAGGATCATGTGACACTTAAGACTGGAGTAAAAATGCTGAAAATTCAACTTTGCATCACAGAAATAAATATTTTAAAAAACAGAAAAGAGTATTAAATGGTTTTAATATTTCACAATATTACTGATTTTGTCTTTTTGATCAAATACATGGAGGCTTGATGAGCACAAGAGACTTCTTTAAAAAACATTAAAAATAGTAACGTGTCCAGACATTTGACCAGTACTTTCAACTGTTTCCAGCAAATGTATTAATATGTGATCAATATCAAAAGCAGCAGGCTGGCCATGAGCAGCTTTACATTGCATTTCATCCTCAGGTTCTCAAACACATCTGGGTGTTCACAGGGTCACATGTGGTTTGGCACTGCAGGACAACCAGCTGTCCTTCTAAGACAGTGAGTGCTACAGGGTGTATTACATTACAGATGATGGCTTTCCTAAAGACAAAAGTAGAAAAACAATTTAATTTAATGCACAATATTTATAAATAATACTATTATTATTTAATACATCAGAACATGTTGGAATTAACATTGAACAAGCATAATGAGTGATGAAATGTTTACGTTAGCTTTTGTAAACTACTGCAGTTAACGGTTTCACTATTCAAGTTTACAGTATACATTTCTATAACGTGTTACTCGCTGCATTTATCTGCTGACAAGATAGCTAGACAACTAATGTGAACTCATATTTAATTATAGCCCACATAACGCTTGGCAATAAAACGGAAATAAAAGCTTGGCCTTTTTCACTAAACAAGAATGAAACCGCTAGGCGCATATGTAACCAATGACGAAGGCACAATTTTGCATCATACTTGAAGTTAACGTAAATAAATTAAAAAAATCAAATGCAAAAAAAAACAACAACATTTCCTTACCTGAATCGAAATGTGTGCTGTAGATCCACGAGCTGCTATTCTGCTTCTCGCGTCACTGTTGCAATCCAGGCGCGTTTCTCGGAAATCTAAACCCTTTAATTTCCGATTATTTATAAATCAATGTTAGTTCCAGGCCAGAGGGAGCATCTGTTTGTTTTTTTTTGTCCTTAATACCATGTGTTTTTTCGAGCAACAGGAGTGTGGGGATTGATTATTTTATTTTGACATTTATACAGCAGATTAAATTAAATTATCTAATCTCAATGTGCATCAAGGCCTGACGCCATTGTTTGAATGCACTCAAACACTAAACAGAAACGTTTCCAGGAAACAAGATGTCACTTCCTTAAACCGCTGAATATCCGTTGAAAGGTCTCTAACATTGAAAGTATGGTCAGCATTCGGTGAAGTTGTCTCTGTGTAGAAGGGAAACAGTGCAAAAGTGTGTGAACGTGTTTAAAGGGGTCCTATTATGCTCTTGTACAAAGTCTTGAGCAGTGTGTGTTGTGATTGGTTAGCTGGGCAGTGTGTGCTGTGATTGGTTAGCTGGGCCAGTGTGTGCTGTGATTGGTTAGCTGGGCCAGTGTGTGTTGTGATTGGTTAGCTGGGCAGTGTGTGCTGTGATTGGTTAGATGGGCCAGTGTGTGCTGTGATGGGTTAGATGGGCCAGTGTGTGCTGTGATTGGTTAGCTGGGCCATTGTGTGTGTTGTGATTGGTTAGCTGGGACAGTGTGTGTTGTGATTGGCTCCACTCGGCGCTTGGTCGGGAAATGTCATGCCCCTTACCATAGCCGCCTGCGAGCTTCAGTGTAAATATTGCGTCAAAATCAAATCAATTTGAGCGCGATTTAAACCCGGATGATTGTAACCACTCTAAGTTTGTCTGCCTTTGGGAAAGGTAGCGTGTCTCCGACATAGTGATAACACTCGTTGTCTTCTCTAGTGCAGCTCAACCAGATCTCATCCCATTCGTCGATATTTGTGATATCACAAACCATGAAAAATATGCGTTGTAGTCCAAACGAGTCATTCGTGGTAGTTTTTGAAAAGTGATTTCTGTTAAATAAAATATCTCCTTTTGAAGTGGACTTTGGGCTTTGTAACTTCGCAGATCTTTTTTTATGCTCAAACAGCAACATTACAAACTAACTAAAGTTGAAAAAGTGAAAAAGCATAATAGGACCCCTTTAACACTCGTACTCTTTGACGTCTCTGAGCTGCTCCAAATCCTGTGGTTTGGTGAGGTCTGGATCATGAGCTAGAAGATGGATCATGTATGGCACCACATATTCTGGCAGGAGAGACAGCAGCTTTTCTAAAAAACAAAACAAAAACAAAATAGAAATAAATCAAACACACAGGATATAGAGGTCCTGGCCATTCCAGCAATTCTGCAGGATATAGAGATATTGGCGCAGTGTTATGTGTGATACCAGAAATCAGAAACGGTACCTACCAGGTGCCATAGGGTTCTGTTTGATGTACTCTCTGCGAACACTGATGTTCTTGAGCAGGCACTGTCGGGCATGAGCACGTCGCTCTTTCACTGGGTCTTTAGCGCACAATGCAAACACAGCCATGTACTCCAGTGGCAACAACAGCTTCACCAGAGCAACATGCAACTTCTGAGCAAAGATCTGCCGCACCTGATAGCACTCGTCCTATAAAGAGAGGGGAAAGGGAAGGAAAAAGCTAAAAAGATGTGAAGTTGTGGCTAATATACGCTTTTGTAGCATGTTCTTATGTCCACTTGTTATTTGATGATTCTTGTTGTTTTAATAAGCATCTTTTTGGTTCCTGTACTTGTAAGATTTTTAAATATAAATAACATGGTAGAACATATTACATTTAGATTTATGCATTTGCCAAATGCAAGTGTCATTCCATGTTATTGACCTTGGCATTACTAGCACTCTCATCTACAAGGAAAATCCTTAGGGATGCACAATATATCAGTACCATTAACAATTAACATTAGACATTTTTCAATTTATCAGCATCAGTCGATATTGGATATTGTCCTGTAATTTTAATAATTTAATAACTTTCTCTACAAATAGAGTTTTCAGAATTGGTATAAAAGAAGTCGTGTTGAACTCACATTAATGACGAGTCCACAGAGCTGGAACTGTTCTGGAGTGATGATTTCATGGTAACAGGGCTCTTGTGCCAGTTTCATGATGGCGCTTCCCGCTGCAAGCCTCAGTCGAGACATGTCAGACTTGCTGTGTCCACAAATATGCGTGTTAGGGGTCTATTAGCAATATTAGGGCAGCTTTCATAATTGTATACAAAATCACTCTGGGGATGTTGACACCCAGTCGGTACCTGATCTTTTTCTGCTCAGTGAGGTCTCCCTCGCTAACCAGCATGGCTGAGAGGAGTCTGAGAGTAGAGTTAGCTGATTTAGACTGATTATTCTTCATTCCCAGCAACCAGCGGACCAACAGCTTAATGGCATGCACCTGGCAACACACACGCACATTAATACACACACAAATCACCAAGAGATGTTGTTTTCAACCTGATTACTCAAAGAAATTTTACCTTAGCCAGCACTTCAGGGGAAACCTCATCGTCAGCTGTCCAGAGCCGTCCATTCTTGTTTCCCACAGACTGAGAGATAGAGAAGGCTTGTTTAACATGCAAGGCAATAAAACCATTCATACATGCTAAAAGCAGAACAGCACATCAAAATGCGTACCCTGTCATTCATCAGAAGGTCCTTCACGATAAAATTGGCTACAATTGACTTCATGGGTGACGCAAATTGATCCGGGGCCAGCATAGAAATGTGTCCAAGAGACACGAGAGGAGTGATGAGCTGTTCAGGCACGTCTGCATTCAGACTGCGAGACAACGGCTGGAACAAGAGACAGAGACAAAAAAGCACATTTGAAAAATTCTCATGCAGCAAAAATGTTCTTGATTGTAATATTCACATGATTTGACAGTCAAAAAAGTGGTGTTATGCATTTGCTGGCATTTTAGGAAAAATGCTTTTATGCACTTTGATTTACCTCAAATATATTTAATTAGAAGATTGAGAATAACAGCTTTTAAAGTAATAACAAAATTTTGTTAAAGGACTGGTTACATTTAGTTTCCAAAGTACATTCTATGGAGATGATAACATTAAATTAAGAACAAAAGTGTACTTTTTGAAAAGATATGGGCACCTCTAAAAATAAACGGTATAATATACGTGTATATACATATATATATATACATACAGTGGGGCAAAAAAGTATTTAGTCAGCCACCAATTGTGCAAGTTCTCCCACTTAAAAAGATGAGAGAGGCCTGTAATTTTCATCATAGGTATACCTCAACTATGAGAGACAAAATGAGGGAAAAAAATCCAGAAAATCACATTGTAGGATTTTTAAAGAATTAATTGGTAAATTCCTCGGTAAAATAAGTATTTGGTCACCTACAAACAAGCAAGATTTTCTGGCTCTCACAGACCTGTAACTTCTTCTTTAAGAGGCTCCTCTGTCCTCCACTCGTTACCTGTATTAATGGCATCTGTTTGAACTCGTTATCAGTATAAAAGACACCTGTCCACAACCTCAAACAGTCACAATCCAAACTCCACCATGGCCAAGACCAAAGAGCTGTCAAAGGCCACCAGAAACAAAATTGTAGACCTGCACCAGGCTGGGAAGACGGAATCTGCAATAGGTAAGCAGCTCGGTGTGAAGAAATCAACTGTGGGAGCAAATTATTAGAAAATGGAAGACATACAAGACCATATAATCTCCCTCGATCTGGGGCTCCACGCAAGATCCACCCCGTGGGGTCAAAATGATCACAAGAACTGTGAGCAAAAATCCCAGAACCACACGGGGGGACCTAGTGAATGACCTGCAGAGAGCTGGGACCAAAGTAACAAAGGCTACCATCAGGAACACACTACAGGGACTCAAATCCTGCAGTGCCAGAAGTCTCCCCCTGCTTAAGCTAGTACATGTCCAGACCCGTCTGAAGTATGCTAGAGAGCATTTGGATGATCCAGAAGAGGATGGGGAGAATGTCATATGGTCAGATGAAACAAAATAGAACTTTTTGGTAAAAACTAAACTTGTCGTGTTTGGAGGAGAAAGAATGCTGAGTTGCATCAAAGAACACCAACCTACTGGGAAGCATGGGGGTGGAAACATCATGCATTGGGGCTGTTTTTCTGCAAAGGGACCAGGAACGACTGATCCGTGTAAACGAAAGAATGAATGGGGCCATGTATCGTGAGATTTTGAGTGAAAACTCCTTCCATCAGCAAGGGCATTGAAAAAGAAACGTGGCTGGGTCTTTCAGCATGACAATGACCCGAAACATACCACCAGGGCAACAAAGGAGTGGCTCAAGAAGAAGCACATTAAGGTCACGGAGTGGCCTAGCCAGTCTCCAGAACTCAACCCCATAGAAAATCTTTGGAGGGAGTTGAAAATCCGTGTTGACCAGCGACAGCCCCAAAACATTACTGATCTAGAGGAGATCTGCATGGAGGAATGGGCCAAAATACCAGCACAGTGTGTGAAAACCTTGTGAAGACTTACAGAAAAACGTTTGACCTCTGTCATTGCCAACAAAGGGTATATAACAAAAGTATTGAGATGAAATTTTGTTATTGACCAAATACTTATTTCCACCATAATTTGCAAATAAATTCTTTAAAAATCAAAAAATTTGATTTTCTGGATTTTTTTTTCTCATATTGTCTCTCATAGTTGAGGTATACCTAATATGAAAATTCATAGGCCTCTCTCATCTTTTTAAGTGGGAGAAATTGCACAATTGGTGGCTGACTAAATATTTTTTTCCCCACTGTTAAATATATTAGTGCTGTCAAAGATTAATCGCATCCAAAATAAAAGTTTGTTTATATAATATATATTTGTGTACTGTTGAAATACACACACATATCAGTATATATTTTTAAAATATTTACATGCATTTACATGTATATATTTATATAATTTATATTATATATAAATATATAAACATAACATATTTTTCTTAAATATATGCATGCGTGTGTATTTATATATACAAATATACACAGCACACACACATATATAAACAAAAACTTTTATTCTGGATGCAATTAATCGGGGTTTGTTTGACACACATTAGTAACACACAAATATATATAATTTTATATATATATAATATATATATAGATAGATACTAATAACTTGAGTCCCAAATAAGAAACGTGAAAGGAAACGAAAAGTGAACAATACTGGTGGAAAACAAATATTATATGTCTTTATAAAAAAGCATGTTTATCTGAAAGTGTATACTTTGGAATGGAAAACAAAGTATTGGACAAAAAAGATTTACCATCAAATATTTGAGGTAACTGGACCTCTTTGTGTGAAGATGGAGTGAAGGCAGGGAATGCCTTTTGGCCGGGTGGAGGGGTGCTTCGTTTCGCCTTCTGGTGTAAGTAGGGGAATTAGAGTCCGGCACAGTAAGAGTAACATTTCATTACCGAACACAAGATACTTCTGTTTTTGAAAATTTGACCTCAAATTAAAAGGATGATGAGTACGGAGGAGCTTGAAGTGTACAGGGTTTGGGTACTGACTCCAACGCAGTTTGTGTGTGCATTGGGAGAAGGTGCATACGAGAGGATTTGTGGCAGTTATGTCTCAATTATTTGTCCTGTGTTTCTGAAGATCTGTTATTGCTGATTGCCACTTTATCGTCCTCCATGTCAGACACCTGCAACAAAGAATAATAGTATCAGCCGGTGAACGGCAGAGTGGGGTGAGTAGTAAAATGACAAAAACCTGAAAGGTAGGGACAGAAAAAGACAAGCAAACTTTAAAATATTATTTAAATTATTAAAAAATATTTAAAGAAAAATTTTATTAAAACGTTTAGAATAGGTAATATAGTATTAAATTATAATCATTATTTTCAAACTAAAATATTAAAAAACGTTAGAATAGTAATATATGCGTCTAAATCATTTATTACAAACTATTTTAAAATATACATACATTAAAGTATTCAAGAACACTGACTCAGAATGAGTTCTTATAACTACTGGTATTTAGGGAGCAACTATGCCCATATATTTTTTAGCAAGTACATGTTTATTAATATATTTTCTATTAACGTGACTGTATGTCTACATAGTACTTCAAAACTCTTATTTAAAAAAAAATAAAAAATAGAAATCCTGTTTTCCCTGATATTTAAACTTGTGCATTTGTAGTTACAAACAGTACCTTGAGTAGCTCAAGTCCAGCACGAATGGCAGTATCAGGGGTTACTCCCTCATCATCATCATCAGCAGTGCCCTCAACTGACTTATTTAACAGGCGTTTAACCAGGGCCTGAAAAACAACACACACACACACACACACACACACACACCCACAACATATATTATTGGTGATCCAAAAAGTCTACACAATACTTGCAGTTACACTTCATCCTCACTAGATGTCTCACCCTTAAAAAGCTATTCAGACTGTTACACAACCGTTGAGAGGAAAGAAGCACATGGCCCATATTGCGCCTATCTCTCTCCCACTCAGTCAGTTTCTCTTCCCCTCTCATTCATGTTCTCGCTTTACATCTGCAGGTGCACTGATATGAGTCCATATCCGATATTGCACAAAGTGCATGCATTCTTTATTTCCATTTGTGCACAAAGTGCATGCATTCTTCAATTCTAATTTGCTCTTCAGATTAGATTTTTTAAACTGATTGTCTGCAGTTATTTTGCAGGTGCCCAAACTGAAATTTATTTGGGCATTGTAGTCCATGTACAGTATATTTACAGTAGTTATTTTAGTAACGAATTAAGCTTGATTGACAGCACTTGTGGAAAATAATGGGCTCATCCCTCACAAAAAATACTACAATAAAATTATTACAAAAATATATTTTTAAAACATATATTTTTTGCTAGATGCATGTTCATCGACTTCCCTCCAAAATAAAGACATTTCTCATCTGCTGTTTGACCTCATCGCCTACCTGATGGCCTCAGAGTCAATGTGCACCGGTGCGATTCTCTCCAGCAAGAATTTCACCATCTCCAGGAATGGGTTTGTGGGCTGCTTAGGGAATGTTAGCTTCCGTGTGATTTCCCTCTAAAAAAAAAAAAAAAACCCTTAGATGACTAATATCTGCTTAATATTTACATAGCTTTTTACAGTGTTGATTGGAACAGGTCTTAATCATATGCATTATATAAAGCAAGCTTATGAACAGTTACCATGTCAGCTTAAAAAGCGCAGTACTGAATGTGATTGGTGGAGATAACGTTGTTAAACTCACCACACACTGTTCAGCCTGTTTACATGAGCAGGTGGGACTGATGAGTTGGTCAAGCTGAAGGCGGAGTTTCTCATCCTCACCCAGAACCTGATTAAACTTCTTCATAAAGTCCTGAGCTTTACCTGGGTCTGGGAGATTCTCTGAGAGTGAGAGAGACGGATTACACATTGTAAAATCTGTAGGTTTTAATATCTATCCATTTACAGGCATTTATGAAGTATGAGCTTACTAGCGATGGTCATAAGTTTTCCAAACATGGTGCTGGTGTTTGCTTCAGACTACAGGAAGAGAAAAACGAATTAGTCACTCATCCACAGAAGCAAAATTCATATGTGCATTGTACACGGTCACAAAATAAGAACAAACTGCTTCTTAGATCACCACCACTCATTTCTAGCTGAACATTTAAGATTATATAGATAATATATATATGATATAAATATAGATTATATATATATATGAAGAGTTTATTTGCAAAAACAGATAACATTTTCAAAAATCATGTTTTTTTATTATGTAATCATGTTTTTATTGTTTTATTGTGTTAGTTAGCTGTATTGTTAGTTATTTTTTAACCTAATCAAAATTACCCAACTGCAGTTTGATTGAGATTATTTGGAATGCACAATGAAAAAAACATGATTTCTGAGAATTGTTAAAAACAGAGTTATCTGTTTTTGCAAATAAACTCTTCATATATCTTTAATATATTTGTACTAATGCTTTGGCATGTAAAATGGTCAAGATAATAAAGCACTTTGATTAGGACAACACACACATACTCAATGTCCTTCACAACATTTTTAATAAAAATAAACAACACAAAAAGGACATGGCTCACACCTACAAGCAAAAAACAGTTCACAGAAATAAATGCAAGCTTTAGCAGAGATAAAGATTATCAGTAATAAAACTGAACATTAAGGGCATTAAATTCAAACATCACCTAACTTAATTTACTTCGGACCATAGTCCAAGTATTTTCTTATCAACTGAAGCGGCGTGAGACTCCTCAGGCCTGACAGTTCTGATTATATAATAATACTAATTCTAAGACCAAAATATAGAACTATTTTAATAAAACTGCAAAACTTAAAATAGAAATCTTGGGTGAACTACGACTTTAACAACTAAAGAGAGCATTAAGGTGAGTGTGAGTTATCAGACCCTTTATATGCTGTGTTTGTGTGTGCATGTTCCAATAATAGAGCCACATATGTAAGTGAGAGTGTATTCGTAGCTTACTGTAGGCAATTTGTGCAAATCCAGCAGTTCTCGAACCAGCCCTCTCAGCATATTCTGACACTTCCACATTTCATTCAGTGCTCTGAGAAAACAATGAGATGCTCTGCTTGATATAACTGAACACATGAGTGCTGTTAATAGAAGTACAGTGATACTGTCCAAAACTATCAGATGAGAACCAGAGACTCATATCTGATAAGCTTTTAAAATAGTCGATTAAGACTCACTTGACAGCGTTAGTGTCCAGACAGGCATAAAGGTAGTACAGACACTTCATCTTCTCCTCAGTCTCCAGACTGTGAGGAACCATGTTCTGGGCAAAGATCTTCTCCACCAGCAATCTAATAAAACAAACACACTTTAAGGGCCTGAGATTTCCATATTAGACATGCTTCACTGTTTTAATGTCAATAAATTAGTCAATGAAGCACATTAAACCACTTGTGTGTATCCTACTTGTCATCTATGCTGTTCTGGTAGTAGATGTGTAAGAGTTTGTCTTTGATCCAGCTGATTTTCAAAGCGGACTCCTTCCCGGCCTCATGGTGCAGACAGTATTTCTTATAAAGCTGAGCCAAACCCATCATTGCTTCCTTACGGACACGCCACTGAAACAAAACATGCTAATTTACTTTCATCTAAAAAAACCAGAGGTCTTAAAAAATTAAGGGATGTGTGGGGTTCTGTGTTCTTTCTCAGTTCTCGTTTCATTTACATTTGGATTTGAATTAGGGTTCCATGATATATCAAAATAAAATCTATATCTCAACATTGAGTTGAGTGTGACTAACAAATCGCAATGCAATTTATCCTATTTTCCAGAATATAAGTTGTTTTTTAACGGTGTTGTGACAAATTCCAAAATTACTTATTTAACATAATTACTTATTTAGCATGTCAAGGATGCTGTTATGCATAAAGGTAAGTGGATATTGGGACACGAGTGAAGTACAAACCTACATCACAAATAATAGTTTAGCAATCAAATGCTAGGCTACACTGCAAATGTGGAATAATTCGGATTTGTGCTGAATGAGAGAGGTACGTACGCCAAAAGCCGGTTTTACTTTACCAAATGTTGTTTATAATGAATACCACTATAATGTTTATAGTGTAAATGTCTCATTTACAAACATTTTACATTATTTCTGAATGTAATAACATGCGTCATACGACTTATAAACTGATGAGATTTATCTGTTTTTTTTTTTTCTTCTCTCAATAATGCAATTTTGTCCTGGTGCGACTTATACTCAGCTACAACTTATTTATGGAACATATGGTAAATATATGCATTCTGTTAATATACAGTAAATATATTCACTAACCTGCAGCACATATATTTATTTGGTAACACTTTACAAAAAGGTTCATTAGTTAAAATTAGTTAACTACTTTAGTTAACAGGAACTAAGAATGAACAACACTTCTACAGCATTTATTCATCTTAGTTAAAGTTAACTGCAACATTTACTAATGCATTATTAAAATCAAAAGTTGTGCTTATTAACATTAGTTAATGCACTGTGAATTAACATGAACTAACAATAAACGACTGTATTTTCATTAACTAACATTAACAAAGATTAATAAATACAGTAATAAATGTACTGTTCATTGTTCATTCATGTTAGTTAATACATTAACTAATGGAACCTTATTGTAAAGTGTTACCATTTATTTGCTGACAAAACAGCAAAATAAAAGCTTAATGGCTTCATGTTTGAAAATGAAGAAATTAAGATGCAAACAGTAGTAATGCACTTTTACAGCTGTACTATAAACTTATTTTTATTAAATACTTTATTTACAGTGCAATCCTCACTGTCTCTGTCTCTTTTCAATAATTTTTCAATACATTTTTTTATAACTACAAAAAAAAGGATCTAATATTATTAAATAGCCATACTGAATGGGTCAAAAAAGCGGGAATGCAGCCTAAGAGATAGAAGGTAAGGGTGTCATTTTTATGTTCAGTTTAATAATTTTTATGCTCTATTAGGGCTCTAGACTGCGACCCTTTTTTGAGAATGTGAGAGTAAAATTTGACGTGACCGCCGCATTTGTGCAAGTGCCTATTAACATTCAACACACCCATGCAGAAAGTAAGGAGCGTGAGATTTCAGATTTTTGTTACTATATAACTATAAACTAATATCATGCAGCCCTAATTTAAATTGAGCTCGGATGACTTTCTCACCCTCTTGTCCAACATCCTCTCTCTGACGAATCCCAACAGTTGATCATTCACCAGGTTCAGGTCTTTCTTCCCTGCGTTGATGATGGTCACAATGACATCATGTCTGATTGCCTCCTCTGGGTCATGTGATCTCACCTTCAGAAAATCTGATGTGACAGACAGACAGTTACGCAAGATGTTTACGAGTCAAGCAAATGCTTAAGATGGAAAAAATCAGCCGACATTAATCCTGAACACACCTGTAAGATCCTTGGCAAGGTCCGGGTGGTTCATCAGACAGTGGCTAGCAAACTTCACACATTCCAGTCTCACAGGAACATGGATGTCGTTGAACCTTTTCGAGAGGAAAATAAAAAGCAAATCAGAATTCAACTCTCAAATAACATACACATTCCAAATTTGTCTTTCAGGCCAGTTTTTTAATGGTAGGAGATCCTCACCTTCCCAGAAAGCACTGCCAGAGTGGGCGATTCTGAGTGGCCAGTTCAGAGTCCTTTGCTCCAAAGAGCTTAGCTAACAGTTTCACCACAGCCAACCTCTCCTCTCCATCATTACTCTAAACAGGCAACAACAAACAGATTTAGTCTTCCTCTAAAGGGGTTTGTCTGCAAGCTGGTGCGCAAGGAAATGTATGTGCATTTACTCACCTTCAATTTGAACTCAAGTTGTGGCATCACAGAGACAAGGAGCAGAGGGTCGATTGCAAAGAGCTCCTGAATGAGGTCAAATACATGCTCAGACAGATCACTCACGGAGGACTTTCCCATCACCAACACCTGATTAAAGAACTACGGAGAAAGAGATTCTTAAGTCAATACAACACAAAACAGGAATAGAACACGTCATTGAAATGCACTGAACTCTGAAAGGACAACAATTCAAATGGATGATTTTGTGACTCACTGAGGCAATGCAGGTTTCGATGGTCTGAACCGTTCTCTTCAGAAGGGTCTTGGCCAGGTCATATGCCTGCTTATTCAAATTCTAAAGCACAAAAAAAGGTACAACCACCACACACTGATTAGCCATCTAAGACTGGACTGGGAAATAAGACTGGGAAGTAAGATGTTTGCCTACTTTGTGAGCAGGGATGAGGTTGATGAGGATTGTGTCCAGCAGCTCTTGCGTCACTCCATCTCCCTCCATGATGATGGAGCTCATCAGGTCCAACATGTGCATCTGCACCTTCTGATTATGGCTGTTACTGAAAGAGGGAAAAGTCCTGATCAAAAAGAGTACAGCTGCGTAACAGAAGAGACGATTAATCTCACTTAAAATCAAACTCACTTGATGACAGAAAATAGGGTTTTGAAGAGCTGGATGAAGATCTCATTACAGTCCTCCAATTCAAAACAGATGTTGTAGGACTTCACCCATGCCAGGTTCTGCGCAAGTGAAAGGTCAAAATTTTAGCTATGACAATCAGACAACGTGCTAAATATTAAATGTGACCCTGGAGCACAAAAGCAGTCTTAAGTCGCTGGGGTATATTTGTAGCAATAGCCAAAAAAACATTGTATGGGTCAAAATTATCGATTTTTCTTTTATGCCAAAAATCATTAGGATATTAAGTAAAGATCATGTTCAATGAAGATATTTTGATTAGTAATATGCATTGCTAAGAACTTCATTTGGACAACTTTAAAGGCAATATTTTGATTTTTTTGCGCCCTCAGATTCCAGATTTTCAAATAGTTGTATCTCGGCCAAATATTGTCCTATCCTAACAAACCAGGGTCACATATGAAAAACAAACAGGTAAATATTGCTGCAATGTGGCTTATAATCCAATGAGCCTGAAAGTACATTTAAAACATGCATGCATACACAACCAGTCATTTGTAAAAACTCAGCAAAGAAAAGCTATGACTAAATGAAATTAATAAACTCTTTATCTGACTGATTGAATGAACCATCTCACCTCTAGTAAGTAAAAATATCTGTTGAACTGAGGGCTCTTGGTATCCTCTAATCCCCTTCAACTGTCGTGTAATGAAGAGGAAAATTTCCTAGATGGGAAAAAAAGAAAATTAATGACATTGGTGTGCTTTTTTAAAACTGCTTACAGCTCATCTTAATTTTGTGTCGTTTTATATGTGAGAGTGGGATTGTGTGTAGGATGGTGAAAAATGACAGCTTGACATGAGGTGCAAATGCGTGATCAGTTTTTAGTTATATATTTTTAGTGTGAGCGGTCATAAGTCATATGTGAGATATGAATTTTATCTTTTGAGGAGTACATGTCATACCTTGAGCTTGTCATGTGAGGTGTATGGGGCCTCTGGAGCGTAGATCCTGAAGATATCAGCAAGACAGCAGGCCACAAGTAATCGTACATCTTTGTTGGGGTTTCGCAGGAAAAACTCAGATGCCAAGTGAAGAGCCAGAGCCAAGTACTGCTGCTTTTCCTCCTCTGAGTCTTGATCCATGTCCATATATGTCTTAACCACCAGCTATAAGACAGAGAGGTGTCATGTAATACCGGTTTCTCTTATACAGTGAACAAAATATCTCAAACCATTTATTCATTTTGTAAAAGGTTCAACTTTAGACACAACCTACCTTTTACACATTGCATATCTGTAAAACCTATTTAACAAAACTTTAAACACTATATAGCTTGTTTGCAATCACGTGATTCTAACGACGCGCAAAATTCAGATGGAGGGCAGGAAGTGAAGAGCAGAACGGATGAGATGGTACTGGTTTAGACACTATTACAAGAGAAAGGTATAAACAGAAAATCACAACATATGTTGGATGTGATCCAAATGTTATGAAGAGGAGCGATTTTTCAACTAAACTGAAATACTTGCCTGCCATCAAGGTGGATGTGGATATAGGCTAAGCAATTGCTTACCTGAACTAACCCTGATTGCAATCAAGCTATTTCGAAAGTGAATCCCACATTTATATGAGGGATGCGGGATATATCACTCCTGAAACTTTGCTGCATGTACAGGGTATGTGGCCGCTGGTCCTGTTAGCAGCACGTAAAACAAAACTTTTATTCAAACTCTGAATTGATGATAGCCTAGAAAGCGAGCAATTAGCGCTTCCATATAATCAGTAAAAAGCTGTCACTCACTTTAATTTATCGCAATCTCACAATGTTCCGCTATAATCAGTGAAGCTCTCTAAACTGCACATATAATATCTTATTTACATTGTGTCTATGTGTGGCGTTTAGCATTGAGTGAATTCTGACTGTCTCATGCCGAATGCACGAGAGTTGGCAGCCCTGTCTCTATTTATTTATAAATATTTAAAATATTTTATATCTTATATTAGGCTTGCCGCGAATAGACGGTGTAACGGTGTTAGCCACAAACACCGGTTATGTCACTTGCTCGCTTCATCGTTTTTATTTTTTATAGTAATAAAAATCATTTAGATCAGTAAAAGAACAGACACTACAATTAAAAACTGAACGCGGCTGCTCAATGCAGCGTGCCGAACGACAGTCGCATCACAGATCAGATTTAATTTCTCCAGTGAGGAGAGCGAGTCGAGCCGACTGACAAGAAGAGTGAGGCGAGACAGACGAGACGATCGCGGATGATTTAGTTTCGAAACTAGATGCAAAAGCACCTGTTTGGCAATATTTTGGATTTTGAAAAGCACGTTGACTTTTGCCGTTTATCTAAGGTGATTTTGGAAGTTTTTTTAAACATTTGTTTCTTATTTAATTGGTTCCACATTGTTTGCTGATTTTTACTTTATTTAAACGGTGTCATTTATTTTATTTGATATTCGTTTTGCTAATAAACGTTCTACGTTTCTTATTTATTTGGTTATATATTATACATGTTTACTTATTTCCAGTTTTGTATACCTATTAAACTTTATGCAAGTTATTTTATATTAGGCATAGCTTGCCCTATAGCATGGTGTATTTTTATTTGTTTTGTTAATAAAAGTTATGTTTTATATATAGGCTAAAGTGAGTTTGAAGTTGTATTTTGTTGTTGCATTTAAGCAATTGACGCCGAACTGCCGCTAATTCGAAAGTGAAAGTAAAATGCGCACACCGCTTTTACAAGCTATTTAAAAGAGAAGGAAAGCGAGGAAAAGAGGGAACGCCCCACCCCCACGGTGATACCGGTGTTACCGGTGTTGTCACACGTCGATTAACCGGTGGGAAAATTTCCTCACTATCTTATATTAACCATTTGCACACATGAGCATTATCCGACTCGGCTCCTCCCGACCAAGCCACTTTTTCTTGTGTTTTTCAGTCAATTTCTTGCCCTTTCCTCCCTTATGAACAACTAATTTTCGTACACGATAAAAGCTCCTCGAAGTTTCTCGGTTTGAGCGTCCATAAACAACGCAAAACATTGAATTTCATTTTGAATTTCTGCTAACAAATCCTATACAGAAAAATCACTTCCTGCCCTCCAGCTGCATTTCGCCCCACAGCAATGACGTCATGTGCAAACAACCTATAGCTATGGCATTGATACATTAATTACATTAGCATTTATTAAATCTACATCAACAAAGTGAAGGGAATGCATCTATCAACCTTATTTGTAAAGGTAAGAATATTACATTATTATAGTTATCGTAAACCAAACAGTTCAGGGCACAAATAGTTTTACTGCATTTTGCAGACATATGAATTGCTACCGATTCATCACACCATGACTATGACTAAGAGAACAAAACCATGAAACAGACAGTCCTCATAACCCTGCAACAGTTTTACACCACTCTCTCCTCTTCAGTATCTCATCAGCACAAGCTTTACACAAACAGCAGAGACAGAGGAATAAATGCAAGCAGCTCGAGTCAGCTCACACAGGCTAACTTTTACTGCATCAAAACCAAACTTGGCAAAATAACAACACACTTATTTTTCTTGTCAGAGCTAAAGAACGTGTTTGTTTTGTAAGAGCACATTTGTGAAGAGCACAAATAAGGCTTATTAAACATTGACTCTGGAAATCAATGCATCAGGTCACATGTGTATATATAGGTGGACACTGATTATGGATCTTATTTTTTTAAAGCTTTTTGTTTTAAGGCCAAGGTGTCTGTGAATTTCTGCACATAAAATGTGCAACATGGCAACAAGTGAATGCGATTATTTTAAGAAATGTAACTACTTTATTATTTTAAAATAGTTCAATAAATATAAAATCTTATATTTATAATCATATTAACATGTTCTGGTCCTCCAATATACCATGAATGCTGATACAGAGTACAGTATAGGACAGTATCACACTGCTCGTTCACAATGTTCCATATGTATGTGGTGCAGAGTGACCACTTAAATAATGTCTTTATGATATCAACATTTTTGATAGCAGAAATTTAATAATTCTTGTCACCAGTGTCAATATCACAAAAACTAAAGCCTAAAAGCCTAAAAATAGCCTAAAAACAAACAAACTCAAGCTCACTGAAGACAAGTAAACAGTCAGCGATTAAATAAGAAACTAATTACAAGCAATAGGACAAAATAACTACAGTAGAGCAAATAAATAAGAAATGCTACATAAATTGTATGTAGTAATCACATGCATAAAAACACTGCACAGCAGGAATATTAGACTGCTGTCACTTTATGAGCTGCCCGGATTCAATATTTGTATTGAAAAATCCATTACTTGTCTGATTTAGTTTGGGAGTAATTTGGAATAATTACTGACTACCAAAAATAACATTGTAAAAGGCCCTCGCAGGTGCAGTTCAGACTGCAATCTTTGTTAAGGGAAATGCAAATAGTGACAGATCTTTTCCTAAGTATTGTGACATGTAAAGCTGTGTGAAATGGATTATCAAACAAAAATGTAGTGCAGGGACTAGATCTGTTGTTGATTGGATTTACCTCTTCATAAAAGCAAAGTCATACATTGCTAAAGGTAAATAATTAAGCTATTCTTCCCTGTAGAACTCATCTTTCAGAAGCATGCAACACTTCTAGGTCTAAGACCCAGCAGAAATTATGTTCTCTACTTTCTTTTCGTCCATTTGGGTTATGTAAGTTGTCGGCTTTCCTGTTGTGAGAGAGAGAGAAGTAAGAGAGAGAGAGAAGAGCGAGAGGAAGAGAGAGAGAGAGAGAGAGAGAGAGAGTGAGTGGTGTGTTTTGGTGTGTGTGATGTGAGAGAGGAGAGAGCGATGGAGGAGAGAGAGGAGGAGAGAGAGAGTAGAGAGAAGAGAGAAGATGGTGCGTGTGTTGATATAGAGAGAGCAGAGAGAGAGAGAGAGAGAGAGAGGAGAGAGAGAGAGAGAGAGAGGATGCCGAGAGTTGTGTGTGTGTGTGATTAGTGGAGAGAGAGGAGCGAGAGAGAGAGAGAGCGAGAAGAGCGATCTATTAGTGGGTGTGTGGTGCCGTCGTCCGTATTACTGAGAGATGGAGAGCGATTGTGTTAGAGAGAGCAGAGAGAGAGAGAGAGAGATGAGAGAGATGAGAGCGTGTGTGTGGTGAAGGAGAAAAGGAGAGATCTCCTCGTCCAGTTATGACCAGGAGATCGTGAGTGGAAGATATGTCCGAGAGAGGCTATACGCGCATTATCGAGGTGTTCCAGGGCTCGGTGGTTTCGTGTTAAGAGAGAGAGCAGGAGAGCGAGAGGAGAGAGAGAGGAGAGAGTAGAGAGAGTGTGACTGTGTGTCGAGGCAGAGAGAGCGAGAGAGAGAGAGAGAGAGAGTGTTTGGGTGAGAGAGAGAGAGAGAGCGAGAGAGAGAGAGAGAGAGAGAGAGAGGAGTGAGTGGTTGTGTGTGTGAGAGATAGAGAAAGAGACGAGAGAGAGAGAGGTGTGTTGAGAGAGAAGCAGGAGGAGAGAGATAGCGAGAGATCGTGTGTGTGTGTGTGTGAGGGAGCGAGAGAGTAGAGAGAGACGGAGAGTGGTTGCAGAGAGCGAGCAGAAGAGAGCCGACGAGCGAGTGATTGGTTGGTGTGAAGAGAGAGATCGTTGGTGTGTGAGAGAGAGAGCAGAGAGAGAGAGAGGAGACGAAGAGAGCGATAGTGTGTGGTGTGTGTTGTCGTGCTTGTGTGAGAGAGTAGAGTAGAGAGAGAGCAGCAGCGGAGAGCGAGAGAGATAGAGAGAGAGCAGCGAGAGAGAGAGAGAGCGTTGTGTGTGTTGGTGTGTCCGGCTTGAGCTGGTGTGTGAGAGGAAGAGAGAGAGAGGAGAGAGAGCAAAGTGTTTTTCATCAGTGGGGGGAATGGCTGCTTGTTACTTGCGTGAGCTCCATGGCACATCAGTTTATAGCTTAACTCACTTACTTTTTGAGCGTCAAAACAGCACACTGGCAAAAGCAGCAAGCCCAGCAGTCACTCCAAATACCTCCAAAAGACTCAGATACCCTCCCTAACAATGTTTACCACTTTTGCATATTTAATAAGAGAATAATAGAGTGAAAGAATCTCTGGAAATGTGTATGAATGGATTGCTACAAAAAGTTCTTTAGTTCATGTGAGAGAAAAAAGTAACTTATGTCACTATATTTCACGGAGATTTCACAATTATTTCCTCCATCTGTGGATTTTATGTTCATTTTTTGTGTTTGGGGAGGCGACCTAATTCATGTTTACTTCATGAAAAGTACAACCTCAGACCTAGAAATCAGACCGTTAAATGTGGTTTGAAACTACTCTTTATGGTCAGAACATGACAAACATGTCACGTTTTTGAATTCTTTACACGTTTTCAGTCACTTTTCCTTAACAAAATAAATAAATATCCTAATATAAAAATGATTTCTTCGTTTTTCCGTGCTCTGCTTCTGCATGTTCTAATGAGTGATAGTTTCATGAATCATGAATCAGGTTTGTGTTCCTGACTTTGATGACGTGTATCTTCAGCACAGTTTGCAATGCAGGCTGCAATATTAACAATATTACATTTTTTAAATCTCTTAGAAATGCACATTTGACAGTAGCTTGAGTTGACAGTAGTAGCAGCATGAGATAGGATGCAGATGTACATTCCGTGTTTCCCCTCTACGTTTAACTGTTTTTTTGGTTTTTTCTTTGGGGGTTCTATTTTTTCTTCCGTTTTAATTGTTTATTTAATTTTATTAATCAAAAAGCATGTCTAATTAATTAAAATCATGAAACTTAAACATTTAACATCAATTTATTAAAAAATTTACAAAAATTACATGTTTAGGGCCCAAAAATGTTTTATTTTTTCCAACCTAATGTTTTATTGTTACCAAATTCTGTTTAAACATGTCTAATTATTTGAAAGCATAAAAAAAAGTTTAAATTATTCTTACAATAGCCTTACGATTTTCCCCCTCAGAAATTCTGTGTTGTGTATTAAACTTTTTTTAAGGCATAAAACATTACTTAAAAGATAGATTAAATGAATGAAAATTAAACCAATTTTATTTTTTGGAAAATAAAGTTCATTTAAAATTACAATTAAAACATTTAAGAAATATTGTATGCTTATTCCTTAAAAATAAGGTTTTAATAATTTTAGTAATAGTATTAGTAGCAGCAGCGGCTGTTACGTCCGTTCTTTAGCTCAACGAGAATATTAATACAAGTATCTCCTCTCAATTCCTCATAGTTAACCTAACGTTTATTTTGACGTTGCCAGGGTGAATACCTTTACATTTTCCTGTGTGTTTTATATTATGATAGTTTTACTCAAATCAAACGTCAATGCTCAGAGGGAGTCTGAGCTGTTCTGGAGATGTTGTTCATGTATTTATGTCCTCATTTAGTGAGACGGCAGACGTTAATATCACAGGAAGCGTCACGCGCGCTTCAGTACAAGTAGTAAACAAAACTGCATCTGCGCCTTCATTAACACAGAGACACCAATTCATATGTTAATAGTCTGTTTGCGGCTTAATATATTTACACATACTAGTTGGGAGTTGGGCTCTGTGCCACTTTTTGAACAAGCGCACCTTTTTTAAACCCAAAAAAGTGTCATTATTTTGTGTGTCTGTTGAGGAGATCCAGACTTCCTCCTCGTTGATAGCAAGAGGAGCGGACCAGCGAGAGCTTTGATGGTTCGGCAGAATGACAAAGTTTTTCAGGATCGCGGGGCAGAGAGCGGCGCAAGAGCTATAAAACGCCACGTGAATAATCCCGCCCACACGATCTAAGCGGAACTGAAACTGCATTTAAACGCAAACCGAGCCGTGCCGTGCCGTACCGTACTTTCCGCCGAGCCGTACCACGCAGTGTCAAAGCGCCATAATATAATGGCAGGGAAAACACTGACATTTATGTTCATTATCAAAAACAGTAACATCTGTAAACATTGTACCACCCCTGTCATTTTGTTATTGGTGAAATGTAGGCTAATTATTCTGACTGTTTGAGATTTATTAAAATTAACCATTGGTCTTCCATAGTAGCATACATTTAGATCATGATAACCACAGACAGAACCACACATATTGCACCTCAATACCATGGTAAAAATATAACTTTATGGTTTCTAGGCATTTGTATGAAAAACAGTATAACAGTATAAATGCAAAAGCTACAGCTTAATCCCAAAAAATACTGTAATCATATCCAGTACTCCCTTTAAGCATTATACATGTGTACCTAAGTATAGGAATAAAATTCGATATGAATATCCCACATTTCTGCCACAATATTAGTGTTACTATAGTAAATCCATGGTAAATGATGGCGATTTGTAGACTGAAAGCATTCTGACTATCGTTGCTCACAGTGTTTCTCCGGCCATTCAACACTGAATGCAAATAGTGACAAGTTGAAATGTAGGATTATAAAGGATTTTAGAGACAGTCTACAAGTTGCATTTGTCTCTCAGTTGCACTTGAATGTGTAAAACACTCAAGCTTGGCTTCACTTTACAGAACTACAGGATCAAGAGGATCAGGCAGCACAACAATGCACTAATATATCTCTCCACCATATTACACTACATTTTCATTTCTAATTCAAACAGTGCGGGAAAACGCATGCACACTTTTATTCGCAATAACAAGTAGGTGAGAATTAATAATCCACAGATGATGAGCTTGTCTTTTTATCAAACTGTCATTCAACAAACAGTGCATGTGAATCTACCCACAATTATTTCCAAAGTGAAGGAAGTGCCACAAGCTCATTTGCTGAACTTCAGTTGCATAACACAGAGCTAAAGTGTGTAATTTTTCAATGTTAAAATTGCAATATGCAGAAACAAAGCTGTAAGCCAGCCAATATGAGCTGGATTTCAGTAAAGAGTAAAAACACCGTGATACCATCAAACAAAACCAAGTCTGCTGAAACTTCCTGACCAGCCAGACACAGCAACATTGGTTCAACCATTGAGTTTGAGGCATGCCTACCTGATTTCTCCAGCCAGTAAAGTTTTTTTTTTAAGCAGACTTTGGGAAAGCTAAACACACCAGTGTGTTTAGGATTACGATAATTATAGATTATATAATACTATACGATGTTAGATTAAAATAATGATAAATACCCATGTGCAACATCTTGCACCACAACAGCTAAAATAAGTGTAAGTGCCTCACACCAAAAGCCTTGCACATTCAAGGGCCCACTCGTAAATAACATAATAAATAAATGCATGGATGAATAATTCACAAGAGAAAATAAACAGGGTGAATTTTGATTTCATACCGACTTTAAAACAGCCTTCTTCAACATCCTTACAGCAGACCTGTTGCATTTCTCAGCTCCATCCCCAAGTTAACTACATGAATCTGAGCACCTACACCATAGTAATTATTAAGGGTGGGGGGGAAATGATTGACTTAGCCATCACAATTTTTGCTTTCCAGAACTGATAATAATGCATCTTAAATTGCTTTATTTTAGTCCTTGCTTAAAAAAAAAAAAAAAAAGTAATGGACTGAAACAGTGGGGTTTAACTAGTGCTTCTCAATTTCTAATTTTAAATCAATTTTCTTTAAAGTGTGATTCATATTTATAAACAAAGATATATTAGTCAATGCTGTTTTCAGTTGATGCGTGAAAAAAAATGTCACTAAAGTCCAATCTTTCTCACACTGTCAATTTTATAATGAAATTCAAATAATAAACGTCATTTTGATGCTCTTTAATGTGGCAGGACAGATCGGTGTATCTGCCTCAGCTCAAGCGACAGCGTGGATCGCACGTGAACAGATCGTGTCTTCCTCTTTACTACTAGTTATTAGTGTTGGGCAATATGCTCCAGTCATAGCCTGTGAGATCGCCGATACACAATATTATCATGCTAATTTATTTACTTAGATTCATAGTCGGAGAGTAAACCAACTCCAGTGTAAGGCTAAAAGCAGCCTAATGTTAGTGCGATCTATTAACTACACATTATATCTTTTTAGTCAAGTAGCTTATGGATGTCATGTCAAAATAGTTTTAATATGACTGAATTAGATTTTTAACAATTTTGTAATATTATTTTTATTACATTTTCTTGAAACACAAGACTGACACATGTACATACCGTGTCTGTAACAATACTTACTATGTACAGAAAAGAAAAGAAACAAACAAACAAACAAACACTAGGGGCTCATATTAAATAAAAAGTGTAAAGCACAAAACCAACATAAGGGTTAATACAGTCTGTACTTTGGAAGGTAGATTTAATAATCCATTTCAAACAATAACAACCACCGTTGTAAGGGGTTAATATAATGCACATTTAAATATATTTAAATACCCAATCAAGAATTTTGATCCTCTATTATATTATGTTAATAACCCTACATTCAATAAATAATAAAAATGGACTCCATATTTTCTTAAATTGAGATTGTTTACACTTAAGCATATAGGTTATCTTTTCCATTGCAATGCATGAAGATATTTCTCTTAACCAATGAGTTATGGTAGGCCTTTCTGTCTTTTTCCAATAAATGGCAATGAGCCTTTTGGCATGTAAAATGCACATGTCTATCAATACTTGATTATCCTTTTTAATATTCCAATTTTCTGGATGAATGCCAAGAATGAAAAACCCTGGATCTAATGGTAACCTTATTGAAACCATATGCTCTATCATATTTCTAAGCTTTTTAACAATTTAACAGAAACATTGTAAGTAACTAATTATAAATGCTTACATTTCCTCAGTTATTCAAACAGCAGCTATAGAAAACGAATAAAGAAAATTTACATTCTCAAAGAACATCCAATGGACTTCAGTCTAGCGGGAGTTTATTCTTCAAAAAAACAACTTTACATTAGTCTTCTCCACTAGATGTCACCCTTATTTACCTTGCGCGATGTTACAAACGCGTCTCATGGCCATATGCATGATTCGCGATGCTCAGGTGAAGTGCTATAGTAATACTATAAATCTGCGGAAGCATCTGATATCACGCATGAGGCGCCATGATTTCCACAGTGAATGAATGAATGAATGAATGAATGAATGGCGGATGGTGCGGCGCACTGTTTTGTTTACTACACACGTACTAAAGCGCGGATGGTGCGGCGCCACTGTTTTGTTTACTACACAAGTTACAAAGCAGCGGATGGTGCGGCGCCACTGTTTGTTTTGTACTACCAGCACTACTAAAGCGCGGGATGGTGCGGCGCACGTTTTGTGTCTACACACATACTATAAGCGCGGATGGTGCGCCGCACGGTTTTGTTTTACTACACAGGTACTAAAGCGAGGATGGCGGGGCACAATTTTTTTGTTTACTACACACATACTAAAGCGCGGATGGTGCGGCGCACTTCTTGTTTGTTTACTACACACGTACTAAAGCTGCGGCGGCAATTGGTGCGGCGCATGTTTGTGTTCTACCACACAAGTACTAAAGCCGGATGGTGCGGTGCACTTTTTTGTTTACTACACACATACTAAAGCGCGGATGGTGCGGAGCACTGTTTTGTTTACTACACACATACTAAAGCGCGGATGGTGCGGCGCACTGTTTTGTTTACTACACACGTACTAAAACGCGGATGGTGCGGCGCACTGTTTTGTTTACTACACACGTACTAAAGCGCGGATGGTGCGGCGCACTGTTTTGTTTACTACACACATACTAAAGCTCGTGCGGATGGTTTGCGGTCGCATGTTTTGTTTACTACACACGTATCTAAAGCAGCGGATGGTGCGGCGCAATGTTTTGTTTACTACACACTACCTAAAGCGAGGTATGGTGCGGCCGCAATGTTGTGTTTACTACACACGTAATAATAGCGCGGCTGGTGCGGCGCCACGTTTTGTTATACACACGACAAAAGCGGAGGTGCGGCGCACTGTTTTGTTTATACACACGCTTTACTAAAGCGCGGATGGTGAGGCGCACTGTTTGTTACTACACACGTACTAAAGCGAGTTGTAGATATGGTTTTGCGGCGCACTGTTTTGTTAACACACGTACTGTAAAGGCGGGAATGGTGCGTGCGCACTGTTTGGTTTACTACACACGTACTAAAGCGAAGGATGGGGCGGAGCTACTGTTTTGGGTTAATTACAAACGTACTAAAGCGCGGTGGGCGGCGCCACTGTTTTGTTTACTTACACCACGCCTAAAAGGCGCGGATGGTGCGCGCACCTGTTTGATTGCTACACACTACAAAGCGCGGGGATGCTGGTGCGGCGCACTTTTTGTTTACTACACCGTACGAAGCGTCGGATGGTGCGGCGCACTTTTTTGTTTACTACACGTATACTAAAGCGTGGATGATGCTCGCTGTGTTTTCAGCTTCTTCTGCCGTCTCAATATATGATGATATGAACACGAATGTCAATGTCCAGCTGCTCTGAGAGTCACTTCATAAGCATTTTACAGTTTGATTTGAGTAAAACTAGCGTCATATCACATACACAGCAGCTGCTGCAAGTTCTTCACGGCAACCCGTCAAAAATAAAAGTTTAGTTTAACGTTTTACTGTCAGAATATATTACTATTTAGACTCAATGCTACTACTGCTAATAATATTCTATTTTTTAAAGGAATAATCACATCTGTTTTCTTTTTAATTTTAACAGTAATCATCTGTTGTGCAGCACTTTGTTTGCCAAAAAAAAAAAAGGGTTTAATTTTCATTTGATTAAAGGAGAAATGAAACTCATGTTTTATGTCATCATTTGATTACCAGAAAAATTAAAAGATTGTATAGGGCTCTATTATATTATTTTTTTTAAAAGGACCACATACAAAAAAAAGTATAGGTTGAAAATACAGGCCTGTGCTTAATTTTCTTGTTCTCATTCACATTTGAAACTCGATGTTTACTGTAATGTTTTTATGAAATTATCCCACTAGCATTGTTTTTAAACTATATCACTGAATTTATAAAAAAAAATCGAGAATCGACGAATGGGACATCCTGAACAGATACCAGACCTAACTCCCGTTTATAATCGTAACAACACACACTACCGCATAAAGTTTGGGGTCAAGCAGATATTATCTATTTATATTTTTTAATTTGAAGAATTTATTCCTTTTATTCAGCAAGGATGTGTTAAATTAACAAAAAAGTGACAGTAAAGACTTATAGTGTGAGAAACGATTTATATTTAAATAAAACGCTGTTTCTTTGTAAAATTTTCTATTCAGCAGAGAATCCTGAAAAGGTTCCAAAAAATGTTTCTTCACATGGATGATAAAATCAGCATATTAGAATGATTTATGAAGATCATGTGACACTGAAGACTGAAGACTGGAGTAATGATGCTGAAAATACAGCTTTGATCGCAGCAAAAAATTATATTTTAAAGTACAGTATATTAAAATGGAACAGTTATTTTAAATTGTAATAATATTTCACAATTTTTACATTTTTTTCTGTATTTTGGCTCAAATAAATGCAGCCTTGACGAGCATAAGAGACATAAGAGTAATAAAAATCTTACTGATCCCAAACTTCTGAACAGCAGTGTATATATATATTAGGGCTGTGCGATATTGAGAAAAATGCGATTTGCGATATTATAATGTTAAAGGGCCACATGATCAGATGAAAAGTTTTAACCAGCTATTGTGAGTTAGTCCGGGAACGTCTTAACTATCTTGTGTCATAATATATAGCTGATTTTTTTTTTTTTTTTTTTTTTTTTAGTATTTGTATGCATGTACCAAGAGTTCCTGTAAAACCACAACAAATTCCTTGCGTTTGCGCACACTTAAGTGGTGAATAAAGCTCATTCTGATTCTGATTCTAATATAACTAGCATACATCTTTCACTTTTTGTGAGAAGAAAGCACCCCCTACAACAACTTCTGAAAGTGAACGGTATGTGTTTTACTCTAGCATTACATAAAAATGTAATTTTAGCATTTACTCTATGAATTCAATATGCACTGCTTCTTACTTAAGCTACAAAAGTTATTTAGGTAAGAGCAGTGAGTGATTTTCTCTGTCTCTTTTGTTCTTGGCCCCAAATATTGCAAGCTGTAGCGATATGCATATTGCGATAATTTCGATATATTGCACAGCCCTAATATATATCCTAAAAAAGTGGGTCGCGGCTTGATGACAATGGGAAAATGTGGGTACCATGGCCAAACCAGTTGAGAATCACTGACATAAGTAATACTTAGATCAGCAGTTTAAGCATGTGCTAGTGTTTTACAATATTGACTCTTAATTGGTAACATTTCAATGTATCAAACAGCTCAATATATTAGTTTCAGTAACGTGTTTGCATTTGTCACGACTCTGGCTCTCACCTTGAGTCGTTTGACGACTTCATCGTTGCTGATTTTGTCAGTGATCTCTTTGACACCCAGCGGGTAGATGATCTTTGCGTCCCCCGCCGGTCTTTGCTGCTGAGGCTGCTGCGGGAACTCCATCATCTTCCTTCTTCAGACAGACAGACGGTCCTCTACTGGCCTCTATAGGCGACAACACTGAACTTCAACACACGAGCCCACCACACGGCTACAAAAACACTAAAAAACACATTATGCGCTCCAGTCTCCAGCTCTCTGGGCGTGTAGCTAACCCCCTTAAAACCGTGGAATGACCTGGAAACCTCATAGACGATATTTTGCGGGAAAACCCCGAATAAAATCACGAAGCTAACGAAGCTTACTAGCCTGAGTGCTAACGAGACCCGCGCTTTTACTCCAAAACGCACTGCTATCTATGCATTCAAAACTACCCTGACAGGGGGCTCCACATAGTATGCACGTTCTGACATAATCGTAATACTTGGATAATAAAACATCGTTTAAAAGCACCTCAGGGAGTAAAAGAGCTCTTTGAGAGGCTAACGGCCTAGCCGTCAGCTAACTACAGGCCTCAAACTATTCAACAAACATCCAGCCAACACTCACATTTACTTATTAAAATCACACCCCGCCGCTTCCTGATACCCAAAAAGCATTTATTCCACATATCTCACTCCACACCGCCCGTTATCCTAACTTTAGACGGTAAGAAATCTGAATTGTTTACTTGTTTTCTCTGTATAAGTTCACTCAGCGAGGTAAACGGCGATCACCAACTTGATCATCCCACACAAACCGTGTGAATTAAACTCCGTCGAGCGAACCCAGTCGCCTCACAACCGCCTATTAACCATTCCCCGGTCATTACCTCACAGACAAGTCGTTTTAATTCATGAGTCGGGTTCGGGTGTTTTTTTGTAGTTTCGGACACAAAGCTCCGTCTCTTTCATTCCGGGCTGTGTGAACGTCCTCGCGCGGAAAGTGGAGGCGCAGCGGCCCCTCTGGCCGAAAGACGGTACTGCAGCGCACCGATGGAGGGAGAAACATTACCATACAGGATGGAAAAGCAACGGCGCCAAACATCATTTACCGTAAATATCAAAGAAGACACGCCTCTACATTTGGTTTGCCTTTGTGTGAAAGCATGGCCGTTTGAAAATTAGTGAGGTCTGGGGTGGGGTTAGGAATTGTGCAATTATAACACCTACAACTGTAAAAAATAAGTGTAATTTTAACTGTAAAATTTTGTAAAAACGCTACGGGAAAAAAAATGTTAATAGGTTAACAGTAAGTTCCCGTACTATATACAGGAAAAACTGTAAAATATCTAACCAGACATTTCATGTAATTTTACAGTAAAATACTTTTAAAAATACAGTTTTTGGAAGTGAAAAAGAACAAATCATCAATGTAATATTCTCAGAATTCCCTGCATGATACTCCACATTTGAAAGTATTTTGTTTAAATAATCATGTTTTTTAATAGTTTTTGTTATTAGTTATGTACATTTCGGCTTTATGTTGCATCTTCTGTTGTTTAATTAAAGTTGAATGCATTATTTAAGTATCATGTGTGTTACCATGATGGTGTTTGTGTTTGTGTGAATGACTCTGTGCACCTTCTATATATATCAGTATATACTTCTGCTTGTGGCGAAGCTGCTTGTGATGAACTTTGATTCTTCATGTGGCTTTCTCTCTTACCACCTGCATTATTATGGTGGTTGTCAGTATGTTAAAGGCACAAAACAGATTTTAATAGCAGTGTGCATTGTTGAATTTACTGGTTTACAATCAAATTTTCTTGTTTGTAAATTACAGTTTTATACAGTTTTTGGCCGTAAATGTGTTTACAGTTTTTCTTTTCTTTTTTACAAAATTATTCTGGCAACCACACAGCGGCCAAATTTTTTGTAAAAACTACAGAGTTTTTTTACAAGTGTACTCATACACTAACACTTTAAAAGAGACAGACATGTAGATGTTCGTGAAAGATGGTTTCTCTGTTTGGACATTGTTCAATTAGACCATATTTATTGCATCAAAATGTGTTAACATTTTACTATAGGTTAGGGGTGGATACATTTATCATTTGTTTATTATTCATGCATCAATGCTTATTACTCTTATAGATTTCATGAATAAGCATTGCTTTGTCTAGTGCTCGTATGAATGTTTTTAGCATGACTTTGTTTCACTTCTAGCACAGACTTCTTCTTCATGGCCAGTGCTTGCATATTTCACTTCATTCTGTAACCTACTTGTTCTGTGTACTAGTGTTAAATGCTACTGTTTTTGATAGCGTTGATAACGTTTCAGACAGATAATATCATGATTTTTGTTTTTTGCGGTTGCCTTATCGAATGTGGAATCCTGTCAGCAAACCAAAAATAAGTAGATTCCTATCATTCAACCTTCACTGAGGGCTAACTCATCCTCACTCTTATCACACAGAAGAGCTAACTCTGCACCCTTCCTATCGGCCTTTCCATAAAATATTGCTGTATTCATTTTCTGACTGCAATTATTGATGCTAAAAATCCCAATGAGGAAATACATACAATGAAAAATAAATACAATACTGCAATTCCACAGTGGAACAGCGTTGCCATATGGAAACATTGATATTTTCTCAATTTACAGTACAACTATGATAGACAAAGTTAAATTGTGAATACAAATAACTCATTTACTTAACAAAGATGCTGCAAAAAAAATCCCCCTTGAGAAGAGATGTATAGAAATGAGGTTAGAGCCATTTCTGTAGCACTTCAGCAGGTGTCTTCTGTGAGGGAAGAAGAGTTTTGGATAGACATTCAAATGTCATGTGACCTTAAAACGGCACGTCATTGTCTACCTTAAGGCCCCCACCCCCCCCCCTGCCTTTTAATACCCTAGGTAAATATTAATTCTTTTCAGAATAACAAGGAATAGTAGAAAGAGTTCCGAACATAGAGGGTTAAATAAAAGAAAGTATATATAGATATTATCGCTATATATATTATATATATAATAATTAGAATATTATATATATATATATTTTACTAGTTTGTTTATGTTTTGCGTGGTTTATGTTGTATTTCCTCATTCCTCATTCTTAGTCTAGATCACTTAGATCTCTGGACTCTGATGTACTATATGTTCCTAGAACCAGACTTAAAAATAGGGGTGACCGCGCATTTGATATTTCTGAAGGATTTTGATTTGCAACTTTTAAATCCGCCTTGAAAACGTACCTTTTTTTCCATGGCTTTCAATATCCCTTGACTCATATTGGCATTAATATCTTTTGATTCTAGCCTTTCTCCACTATTTTATATTCTTTTAGGCTTTTTTTATTTTTATCTTACTTTTATTGTTTCTCTAGTGCTTGAATGCTTTGTGTAATGTTTCTTTTAGCCTTGTAAAGAACTTTGGTCAACACCAGTTGTTTTTAAATGTGCTATACAAATAAACTTGTATTGTATTGTATTGTGAGCAAATATCCTGATACTCCAGTCCAGTAGGTGGCGGTAGTGCACCAACACGTTAGGTTGTGAACCGCCAATAAACACCAAACGAAGAAGAAGTTGTTGTTCTTCTGGTGTTTCTTGTACTTTCCTTCTTGTGGTAAAACTTGTAAACAGTGGGTTTGTGGTCGGTGTGTTTGAATCGGGCCACAGCAGAATGCCAAAGAAAAGGAAAAACGGACTGAGCCCCTCCCGAGCGGCTGAATGCGGCAGCGGCTCCGAAAGTGCAGCACACGGGGCTTGTGGCTCCTCTGTGGCCCGGCTGGACTCCTCAGATGACCGCTTCGCATCCACGCAGTTCAGGAGCGTTCAGATGGAACCTCAAAGCCGAGACGAAATCGTCCAGAGCATGCAGGAGATGTTTTCACATCTGGACCCCGATGTCATTTACATGGTGCTTTCAGAGGCAGATTTTAAAGGTAGGAGGCTGGCTGTGATTTTAGCAGGTGTCAGTCATTTACAGGAAGGTATTTATAATAACCTGTTATTGTTTTGGAACATGCATATGGTTTCTTATCACGTTCCAAAGCCAGCTTTCCATCCTTTACCTGGTTGACCAACTAGTAGCAGGTTTATTGCTGGTGGTCAGAGATGCTTGGATCTCCTAATGGCCATCCTAAACCAGCTACATGTACCAAAAGCTTTTATGCAGTTACTTGATGTTATTATTTAAAGGAGACATATTATGCCCCTTTTTACAATATGTAATATACATCTCCAGTGTCCCCAGAATATGTCTGTGAAGTTTCAGCTCAAAATACCCCACAGATAATTTATTACATCATTTTGAAAATGCCTGTTTTGAGTGGAAGCAGAAACAGGCTGTTTTTCGTGCCTGTCTCTTTAAATGCAAATGAGCTGCTGCTCCCCGCCCCCTTTTCCAGAATAGAGCAGCTCAGACCTGCTAAAAGCATCTGTTGTGGTTCTGATTATCATGTTTGTCGCGCTGAAATCATGCGCTTTAAACCATATTAGTTTAAACTTCCGATATAGGGTTTTCTGAGCGCACACATCCGAAGCACACGCACAGAAAGCAACTGTCACAGCATGCGAGTACTAAACTAAGTTCTCATTCTCACACAAGTTTTCCTTAAAAACACACGAGTTACAAAAACAGTGGGTTATGGCTGTGAAGGTAAACAGCTTCTAAATCAAAATGACGGCGCCGTGGGTGTAAATTTACAGATTAAGGGGCGGTAATATTATAATGAGGTCCCTTTGCAACGTCACCAAGGGAGAGAAATCAGACGCGCTCGTTTTTTTCAGACGCTTGCAGAAAAAGGCTTCCCCAAACAAAGTTACTGGGTTAATCTTTTTCACGTTTCTTTGGTTGGTAGATGCACCAGGGACCCGATTATAGCACTTACAACCTGGAAAAGTCAGATTTTCATGATATGTCACCTTTAAATTACACTGGTCAATATGATTCTGTGGTGAAGTAAATACTACAGAAAAACAAAAGTAATTCTACATGGAAAAAGTTAGTTAAGGCAATAATAATAAAAAAAATAAATTTTATATTAGTACTCAATTTAAGCTTGTAAATTAAAGTTTGAACTAATAAAATCCGTAACACCTACTAACTTTTCTGATGTCCCATCATGCCACTGGGCATGAAGCAAGTAAGTTTATTTTTTTTACTGTTTTCGCTGTATTACAACTGTTTATCATTGCTTTGTTGTTAGGTTGCAACTTCCGTTTGTACATCTTGGTTCATTTCTACTAAAAGACACATCTACTCAAAATGAACCTGTCACTGTGTATTGTGTACCCTACTGAAGTCTCAGGAGGAGTGCCGCTTACTACTTATGTAGATATGTGTCTAATGATATTATTGTATTAGTTACTAGATGTTTGAGACCTACACTTTAAAGGTCCCATGGCATGAAAATGTCACTTTATGAGGTTTTTTAACATTAATATGAGTTCCCCTAGCCTGCCTACGGTCCCCCAGTGGCTAGAAATGGCGACAGGTGTAAACCGAGCCCTGGGTATCCTGCTTCGCCTTTGAGAAAATGAAAGCTCAGATGGCCCAATCTGGAATTTTCCCTTTCACGGATTTAGGGTTATATATAGGACATCACGGGAATACGCCCGCCAGACGCTTCTACCGTGGGTATTCATCTTGTGTAGGATGTTCAATAGCCCAACCGGGTTTCATGAGTGGCCCGCCCATGAGAAAATGAGCTACTACCGTGCGGGGCGAGCGCAATATTTTTTTTCCTCGAGAGACATCATGGCTTGCAAACGAGCGAAGCATGGCAGTTGCCCCGCCTCTCTCCTCCTCATTAGCATTTAAAGCTACAGACACAGAAATGGCACGTCCTAAGGAAAGCTCATTGTGGGACTGGCTCGTAGTGGCTGAAATTCTGCACCAAGGCTGAATTTCGGGAAAGAGACTTCAGATACAGTACTAGGGACCACTTAGGCTATATACAGGGGGTACGGAAAGTATTCAGACCCCCTCAAATTTTTCACTCTGTTATATTGCAGCCATTTGCTAAAATCATTTAAGTTATTTTTTTTTCCCTCATTAATGTACACAAAGCACCCCATATTAACAGAAAAACACAAAATTGTTGACATTTTTTCAGATTTATTAAAAAAAAAAAAATGAAATATCACATGGTCCTAAGTATTCAGACCCCTTTGCTCAGTATTTAGTAGAAGCACCCTTGATCTAATACAGCCATGAGTCTTTATGGGAAAGATGCAACAAGTTTTTCACAAACTGGATTTGGGGATCCTCTGCCATTCCTCCTTGCAGATCCTCTCCAGTTCTGTCGGTTGGATGGTAAACGTTGGTGGACAACAATTTTTAGGTCTCTCCAGAGATGCACAATTGAGTTTAAGTCAGGGCTCTGGATGGGCCATTCAAGAACAGTCACAGAGATGTTGTGAAGCCACTCCTTCGTTATTTTAGCTGTGTGCTAGGGTCATTGTCTTGTTGGAAGGTAAAAATTCGGCCCAGTCTGAGGTCCTGAGCAATCTAGGAGAAGGTTTTCATCCAGGATATCCCGTACTTGGCCGCATTCATCTTTCCCTCGATTGCAACCAGTCGTCCTGCCCCTGCAGCTGGAAAACACCCCACAGCATGATGCTGCCACCCCATGCTTCACTGTTGGACGTAGGGAAGGTGCTGAGCAGTGCCTGGTTTTCTCAATCATACCGCTTAGAATTAAGGCCAAAAATTTATATCTTGGTCTCATCAGACCAGAGATCTTATTTCTCACCATCTTGGAGTCACTCAGGTGTTTTTTAGCAAACTCCATGAGGGCTTTCATGTGTCTTGCACTGAGTATAAATAAAGCCCCGACTGGTGGAGGGCTGTAGTGATGGTTGACTTTCTACAACTTTATCCCATTCCCGACTGCATCTCTGGAGCTCAGCACAGTGATCTTTGGGTTCTTCTTTACTCTCTCACCAAGGCTCTTCTCCCCCAAATAGCTCAGTTTGGCCGGACGGCCAACACTAGGAAGGGTTCTGGTCGTCCCAAACGTCTTCCATTTAAAGGATTATGGAGGCCACTGTGCTCTTAGGAACTTTAAGTGCAGCAGAAATTTTTTGTAACCTTGGCCAGATCTGTGCCTTGCCACACTTCTGTCTCTGAGCTCTTCAGGCAGTCCTTTGACCTCATGATTCTCATTTGCTCTGACATGCACTGTGAGCTGAAAGGTCTTATATAGACAGGTGTGTGGCTTTCCTAATCAAGTCCAATCAGTATAATCAAACACAGCTGGACTCAAATGAAGGTGTAGAACCATCTCAAGGATGATCAGAAGAAATGGACAGCACCTGAGTTAAATATATGAGTGTCACAGCAAAGGGTCTGAATATTTAGGACAATGTGATATTTCAGTTTTTTTTTTTATATAAATCTGCAAAAAATGTCAACAATTCAGTGTTTTTCTGTCAATATGGGGTGCTGTGTTACATTAATGAGGAAAAAAAATGAACGTAAATGATTTTAGCAAATGGCTGCAACATAACAAAGAGTGAAAAATTGAAGGGGGTCTGAATACTTTCCGTACCCACTGTAAAAGCATCCAAAAAGCAGCATGTCATGGGACCTTTAAAAGCATGGCTTAATTAGGTGCTATATTGAGTAAAATCAAGGTATTGCCAAGTAAGCTTTGACTAAAGTAAAAATTACGCAAACTTTTACTGGCCAAGCTAAAGTTACTTATTTTCTTTGTTAAATGTACTTAGATTAGGTAAGTAGATTTTACTTAATTCTATATGTGAAATTAAATATAATTCAGTAATATTTACTTAATTTCTTTATGAATGTTAAGCTCAATAGTAAGTAGACTGTACAGAGCAGTAGCAGTAAAATTTTGTTTATCAAGTAAATCCTACAAGTTATTTTTTTCCAGTGTGTTATTATATTAATTTTAAACTTGAGAAATCGTGGGAGTTGACATTGTCACAACGTATGATATGATTACGATCTTAAAATGAAAAATGACATGCACTAAAAGGCTAGGATAATTAAGTTTTTTATGTTCATTGTTTTATGAAATGCATGTCTCAGGCTCACCACGGCTGCATTTATTTGATCAGGAATACAGCACAAACAGTAATACTGTGAAATATTATTGCAATCTAAAATAACTGTTTTCTATTGCAATCTAATTTACAGTTTAATTGGATCTTGTATTGGCTATGCTGAAGTTTTAGAAGCCATTATTTCAGTCTTCAGAAATCATGCTGATATGGTGATCAATTATTAAAAATGACTTTTATTGTATAGTTTTTGCTGCTTACTATTTTAAATAAATTTAAATGTTTCAGGATTATTTGATTAATTAAAAGCTTAAAAACAACATCATTGGAATATTTTGTAACATTATCATTGCCTTTACTATCACCTTTGATAAATTGAATGCATCCTTCCTGAAAGTATTCATTATTTTATTTATGCATTTTAAATCTTACTCATCCCAAACTTTTGAAAAGTTGAATGTTTCTACAGAAATAAGCAGCAACAAAAACTGTTTTCAACATTGATAATTAGAAATGTTTCTTGAGCATTGCTCTTTAGTGTTCATGTGACACTAAAGCGCAATAGCTGCTGAAAATTCAGCTTTGCCATCACAAGAATAAATGTAAAATAGATTTAAGTAGAATTTTTTTTTAATTATTTAAATTGTAATAATATTTCACAATGTCCTTAAATACTGCAAACATTTAAAAAAAATAAAATTAAATAATTTTTTAATTTGAAATTTTTTCTTGTTCATCTCTCTGCATTAGTGGACAATGCAATGGATTCTCTTTTGGAGCTGTCAGACGCTGCTGAGGGCACAGCCCCACCCCCTCCTCCGGTCTCAGGGTTTGAGCAGGCTGCCGCTCTCCTGGGAGCGAACATCACTCAGGCAGCGCAGAGCTTCGCCTTTTCAAACCAGCCTGCATCACAACCGGAGCTCAATCCTTCTGAAACACTCCTTACAGAAGAGTTTGATGCTCTCATAGATCAGGAACTTCAAACGTTGACGGCACAGCAGACTCAAACCATGTCCTCCATACCTCTGTCTTCTCTGCCCCCTCCTTCTCAATCGTTCCCTCTGTCCTCGCTGCCTCTTACATCCCAGACTCAGCTTCCAGCTCCTCAGACTTTACCAGAGCAGGCCTCTTACTCTGCTCCCGGGCTCAGTGAGGCCCGTGGTGGTAGTTCACCGGTGAATGAATTAAGTTTTGGTGGGGCTCATATCCCAGAGACCAAAACCTTATCTCTTGACTTCAGTCACCTAACACTGGAGGCCAGCTCTACTGGACCAAGACCCTCAGCATTTCAGGTGTACCGTAGACCTGATCAGCTCCGTAACCACACAACGTCAAAGCAGCATCAAGAAGCTCTCAGCACACCTGCCATGTTCTGGAACACTCAGGCTGCTGAGTTTCATCCCCGCGCTGTGAGGCCTGCTTTCATTACACCTGTCATTCCTAACTCCACACCATGGAGCTCTAATGCCATCCCTGCTGCTCAATGGTTGGCTCATGGACCTATCAGACAAGCACCTCTGAAACCTTCTGCAACTGTACCGAAGTCATGGACTCTGCCCTCCAGGAACAGGCTCAAATTAGAAGGGCAGGTGTTGGTGTTACTTCGAGGGGCTCCTGGATCAGGCAAAACCACCCTTGCCAAGTATGCAAAAATCTGGGATGTGTGTTATTGTATTGAAAAGAGATGGAATAGCATAGGAAATCCTTTCTTTTTTGGTATTTTACATTGCGCAAGAAGAGAGACCATAGCGTATAATGTTCTTGCCTATTTTCATTGAACAATTTAGTTCATGACATACAACACTCTATTATGTACAGGAAATAGCTTTCCTAAGTTATATTAACTTTTTGAGTCTTGAGTCCTTAATATTATTTTAGATTGATTGTCCTTAGGTAACGCTTCATGGGTAAGAATTTTGCCATGTGGTGGTGTCAAATTTTCTTATTTTGATGATAGTTGAGGCTTTTTTTTTATTGAGGTCTCTGTTTACTTTTTTTAAACATCAGATTGGCCTTTGACAAGAACATTTAGGAAACCAAATGAAATTAGAAATAGTACAATAAATAAACATTACGTAAATATTTGAACCTCCTGTGGAGCTTAGTTAATTTATAAAATTTTTAGCATGCATACTGTCAAAGCAGTAATGCATGATAAGTATCAAAGTATGCCGTAGTGAATACCAGCACATACTGTACATTGGCCGTATTTAGATTTTGAGATTAAGCACACTGGCAGATAACTAATCTGACTGATCAGAATTACACTGACCACTCTGCTGTAGGGTAGCTTCATAGATAAAGTGTCTTAGTTTTGTCTCTCTCTGTTGTCCAGTGCTATGTTGGCGCAGAACCCTGGAGGGGTTGTTTTAAGCACTGATGCTTACTTTACTCGAAATGGAGAGTACCATTTTGAGCCCCATTTACTAGGAGAGGCCCACGAGTGGAATCACCAGAGAGGTGAGTATTATAGGCCTGTTTAGCTCAAACCAAAGCAAAATGTCTGGTGTGTACAATTAATTGCAGTTATTGCCCTTTGTGTTAAATTAATAGACTGTATAAAAACATGGACGTAGTGTCCGTGACGTCACCCGTAGGTTTCTGAAGAGCGGTTTTGAAGCTCAAAGTGGGCGGAGCCAACTTGGCCGATTTTGGCAGCGCGTCACTCCCAGATAATCAAAAATGGACAAAGAGGCGGGAGCTGGTTGCTGAAACCACGCCCACCTAGCTCGACGCCGGTGACAGCAGCGGCAATCCACCTGTCACTCAAGTGGCCACGCCCTTAATTATGCAGAACTTTAAGGCATAATATAATTAAAACGGATGAGTTATAAAAAAATTCACCCCCCTCACAGTTGTCATGAAGGGCAAAATTAGCTATATAGACCAAAATATTTTTTTGTAACAGGCTGTAAACATTTTTTTCTGCTGTAAAGTTGCGCATTTTAACATGGGGAGTCTATGGGACTGACTCCCTTTTGGAGCCAGCCTCTAGTGGCCAGTCGATGAATTACAGTTTTAGTCACTTCCGTGTTGGCTTCACGAGAGAGTGCGGGAGGTTGCCGCTTGGTTAAATTATTAAAAAGTGCAGTAAGTGATTTCTAATAAACACTGTTGAAAGTGGATCGGACAGAGCACCAAAACACACGTGTAGCCAATCACCAGTAAGGGGCGTGTCCACTCGTAATGGGGGAGGTGCCTGTGCTGCATAGTATGTTTGTGAATTTGGAGGCGGAGCTATCAAGATAGGGTTGTGATTCTTTTGGGTAGTGGTTTGTTTTGATGAAATATAGTACTAATAAAATATAGTAAAATTGTTTGTTTTGGTCAAATATCAATCACTTACTGCACCTTTAACTACTCATTGACTACACAGTTAGATCTTTTTCAAAATTGACTACCTATACCAGCTTAATATGCTGAAACAACTGTAAGTCAGCCATTTGGATGATAATTTCCATGAAACTGTAAACTCTCCAATTTCATGTCGCTGTAAACACACACTTGATTGTTTGAGAGACATTGGCTCAACCAGTAGTGTGAGTTTGGTGAGGGACTACAAATTGGACGACAATTTCAACAGTGTTTTGAAAACAGACATTATTTATGCTATTCTGCTGATGGCACATACACGCTTCACCTTTAGTCTTTATATAATCTTTCTGCAATTTCTTTTTGATGATCAACATTTCAGCAAAAGAGTCTTTCGAAAAAGGCCAGTCACCCATCATAATAGACAACACCAATATGCAATGTTGGGAGATGAAACCATATGTTACTATGGTAAGCAAGTTATTTTGAAACAAGTTATTAATGTTTCATATCAAACAGTGACCATATTTTGTTTGTATTGTTAAAAATCAGTTGTGAATTTTATTGTAATACGTATATCATACTACACAATTATACATTGCTATAGATATTATTCATTGGTTTAACTTTAGAATATTCCATACATGACAGTGTGCACACAAACAGATTCACAAAAGTCCATTGTGCTGATTGTAGGCCTTCTTTTTCCTTCTCCTAGGCACAGAAACACAGATATAGGGTGCTGTTTCGTGAGCCAGATACCTGGTGGAAAACTAAACCCAGAGAGCTGGAGAAGTATGTTAAACATAACCTCAGACTAGAACTAACTATCTTTACTACACATTTCGAACATAATCCATAAACTCTTTCTGTTTTGCCCTCTTTATGAAGGCGCACAAGGCATCAAGTATCAAAAGAGAAGATCCGACACATATTAGAAAGGTATGACCGATTTGTCTCTGTCCAGAGCATCATGAATTCACAAAGACCGGAACCGGTGCCAAGTGTTTTGGATTTGACCCAAACAGAGACTGAGCAACCCCAGTGAGTATATGCATAATAAATACTTTACAGTATTTATGTTGTGTTTCAAAATTAAATAAAAAACATGAGCTATGTTCACACAGCAGCAGAATATGGTTGTTCAGGTCAATTTGAGTGTTAGTAACTATGAAAACACTGACTGGGTGAAGCCATACAATTTATGTATTTCTCTTATTCCCTTCAGGCAATCTTTACCCCCTGGCCTCAGCCATCCTGATCTTGTTGGTGACTCCGGGTTGAGCAAACTGAACACAAACCTTTCCTCATCTCTGCCCGATGTGTCCTCTGTTAGCCAGACTTACAGTACCATATCTGCAGGTGAGGAAGAAGGTGAAATAAGCTCCCACAGTTCCAAGGAATCCATGTTTTTCCGTGAGAACATTCTGGAAGGGTCTGGAACACCTCAGTCTGATCTGCTCGATGCCGAAGGGTTAGACTTAGAGCTTGATGCCTGCCTTGCGGACACGGAAAAAGAATTGGGAAATTTGAGTTGCTGGACAACTGAAGAATTTGTAGCTTCAGCGCATGAAACGTTTCCGGAGCTGCCTGTGGCGTTTTCAGAGTCCATTGCTCAGCGTGTGAGGAGGGACAGAGTAAAAGACAGAAATGTCCTAGGAACTAGTGCCGTGGATCAACCTGTGAACTTTGACCCCAGGATTGATTCCTCAGGGCAAGATAAGGAGGAGGGATGTGAAGTTGAGTCTGAAGACAAAGGTGTGAGGCCAGAGCTGTTGGATTTTGTGGGGGACTGGCCACTGGAGTCTCAAAGTCAACGTCAAGGAAGACGTCAGAATTCAAGAAATAACACACTTAAGAACACTGATTTGGAATCCAGTGTTGTTGAACACAAAGATAACACTTCTGCTGATGAAGACAAGCGTTCTGATACTGAGAAGCTGAATACAGTTGAATTTCAAAAACTTGTAGATCTACTGCAAGGTGGAATAAACTCTTCTCTCCAAGCTCCAAGTAAACGGGCTACTCTGCATTCCCCTTCCTTTGGTGGAAAAGAGAGTAACTTGAACCTGGAGACTATGGTTTGGACTGAACTCCCTGACTGTGTGCTGGAGAGAACGTTCTCAGAGTGCACTGACTCATGCAAGGATTATTCAAGTCCATCGAAACAGAGAGCAGACCCAGCTGAGCAGTCTACTCCAGTGTCTGCTTCGAAGAGCACACAGGATGAGGTTCAGCAGGAGGACAGTGTGTTGTCAGAAGAGAAATGCAGATTGAGCCCAAATGTCCAAGAAACTCTGTGTTCAAAGGTTGTCGTAGATTCAGAGAGCAGTCTGGAGAGACGGAGAGGGCTTAGCAGGAGAGTGGGGAAATCTTGTAAACTGGCACTTACCTTCACCAATCAAGGCCCTTTGTCGCCTTGCTCACAATCTCCAGCTATTTTGCATGAGCCCACTGATCTCGCACCTACAGGAGAACCACCTTCATTGCCCGTGGTGTTATGTTCCTGTGCCTCGACCCAAACACAACCTCAGGACTTTGCCTTGCTTTGGAGAATTGACCAGCAGAAATGTTCTGAGTTAGACTCTAACTTATCTAGTAGTGGTGTGTTTGTTTCGGAGGGAAACTCTTTGCGTTTCACCCCAAAAACAAATGAAGAGCAGTCTGCCTGCCAGCGGGGAGTGCCGTACCGTGTGGTCCATGAGAAGGGTTCTCAGGTGGAAGAGAACGACTTTAGAGAATCTCACTCTAAAAAGCAAAATCTCGAGATTCTGAGCCGCCATTTCAGACGTGTCTCCATGGATAATCTGGAGGACCTTTATGAGAAGTGCCATCAAGATATTGAGTGGACAACTAACTTGTTACTAGATTCTGGAGAAAGACTGTCTAAAGAAGATTATGAGGATGACGAGGTTGACATGGGGTCTTTGGTTCCTGGGGAAGAGTCATGTGTACTATCTATAAAACCATCAGAAACCTTGATGGGCTCAGAAAGTGACTCTAGTAACAGGTCAGCAAGTAGCATCAGTCCCAAGTTTCAGGAATCTAACTTTAGTGATGTTAGCCAAGCTGATGATGATTGGAGTCCAGGTCTAAGTTCACAAAGCGAAGCTGAAGGATCTGATGAGGCGTGCATGACAATGAAAAAATGTGAGCCCAAAACTTCCTTTGCGATAGAAGGCACTAAAGTACAACTGGAGGTTACAGCAGCTAATGAGGAACAGCCAGACAAAACCGGTCCAGGGCAGGAAGAGGCATTAGAGACACAAGGTGAGAACGTTGTTCAGTGCCTTGAGGGAGCATTGAAGGAAGGGAGCGAAGAGGAAGAAAAGGAGGATGAGGAGACAAGAACCGAGGTGAATGCCATAACTCAGTCACTGCTGTGTCAGGTTGACGAAATGGAGCGCAAAGAGGAGGAGGAGAGGAAGGAACGAGAAAGGGAGAGAAAGAGAGCCGGACAGGGGGGAAGAGAGCCAAATTCAATGGATATTCAAACCTTGGAGCTGAAACTTCCGACTGAACTTGCATTGCAGCTCTCTGAGCTTTTTGGACCTGTTGGGGTCAGTCCAGGTAATAAAACATCTAATCAATATGTCGTATAAATCATTCAGGGAATCTGTCAGTCATTCCAGTGACATGAAGTGTCGACCCAAAACAATACAAAACCCATAACATTGTTTTTAATGTAGTGTGGGTCTATATTTTTTCAAACCTTGGGGAGTTTCGTTCATGGTTTTTGCATGACCTACCCATAATGGAATTTCCCCAATTTCGCTTCCTTCTACCAAATGACAAATTAATTTGCTACAAAATACTGTAAAGTTTAATTGGACCCACAATCTTTAACAACAACAACAACGGATACTGGGAAGTGTTTTGTCTTCTTTTAAAAGTTGATACCGGTTTATTTTGCTGTCGTAACTATTTGATTATGTGGTTAGTTTAATTTTATAATTTTCCATTAAGCATTGTTGTTTCCTTGCTGTCCATTATCCTATTAGAACAGAACTGTCAACACGACCAATTGAGAACCACTGCACTAAACTATTGTGTTCCCATTAAAAGCATTCCAGCTTAAAGGGATAGTTCACCCAAAAATGAAAATTCTGTCATTAATTACTCACCCTCATGTCGTTTCAAACCCGTAAGACCTTCGTTCATCTTCGGAACACAAATTAAGTTATTTTTGATGGGATCTGAGAGCTGTCCGACTCTGCATAGACAGCAATACAACTGAAATGTTCCCAAGTCCAGAGACATAGCAAGGAGATCTGTAAAATAATCCATGTGACATCAGGGGTTCAACCGTAATTTTACGAAGTGTGCCACAGCTGACAACAGCATACGCGGTTTACGTCCAGCTGATATTCTCCAAAATGGCGCTACAGGATGACAAATTGTTGAATAAAGTCTTTATTTTGTTTTCTTTTGTGCACAAAAAATGTATTCTCGTAGCTTCGTAAAATTACGGTTGAACCCCTGATGTCACATGGATTATTTTACAGATCTCCTTGCTACGTCTCTGGATTGGGAACATTTCAGTTGTATTGCGGTCTGTGCAGAGTCGGACAGCTCTCAGATTCCATCAAAAATACCTTAATTTGTTTTCTGAAGATGAACGAAGGTCTTACGGGTTTGAAACGACATGAGGGCGAGTAATTAATGACAGAATTTTTTTGGATGAACTATCCCTTTAAAGGTAGTCTAACAGATTTATTTTTAATACAGTGATATGAAAAGCTCTTACTTTGAAATTAGTAACCACATCAATGCTCATTCACGCTCATGAAATCGTTGTAAAATCTCTTTGAAATCCATATGATTGCAGGTGCGTTTTCATCAGATGACTGTGCAGTGCAGATAGACCTGAACTTGGCCAAACTGCTGCACCAGAAATGGAAGGAAACTATTCAAGTGAGATATTTTGATATTATGTTTACAGTTTTTGGATATTAACTTGCAAAAAAAACAGCATTTTTTATTTATTTATTTTATTCTGAATTGATGTAAAACTTACCTGGTGTCTGTTGTCTTTGGCAGGAGAAGCACAGACAGGCAGCTCTGTCCTATCAACTAATGCAAGAGAGTGAGACCGCTTATTCTCTCAATACACACAAACACAGAGGGAATACTAATGTACAGTGGGTATAACATCCAACTGAAAGATATAACACCAAACAGTAGAAAAAAAAAAAAAAGGTTTAAAGTTGGACTATACTGAGTGGGAAAAAAAGGGCTAAAGCCCTTGTGTCAGTATTTTGTTGAAGCACCTTTTGCTTTAATTACAAACTTAAGTCTGTTGGGATTTGTCTCTACTAACTTTGCACATCTAGACAATATTTGCCCACTTTTCTTGGCAGAACTGCTCAAGTTCTGTTAAATCTGATGGTGACTGTTTGTGGACTGCAGTCTTCAAGTCATTCCACAGATTTTCAGTGGGGTTTAAGTCTGGGCTCTGACGAGGCCATGCAAGTACGTTGACCACTTCTTCCCATTGGCAACTTTCTGGCAGAGGGCAGCAGATTTTCCTCAAGAATTTGACGGTATTTTCCCCATCAATTTTTCCTTCTATCCTAACAAGAGCTCCAGTCCCTGCTGCAGAGAAACTCCCCATAACAGGACATCACCACCTCCATGCTTTACTGCAGGAATGCTGATGTTTGGATGCTGAGCTGTATTGGATTTCCACCAGACATACTGTTTCGTTTGGTGTTGAGGCCAAATAATAAAATTTTAATCTCTTTAAAATGCCTCAGAATCTTCAAGGTGTTTTGGCAAAGCTCAGTCGTGACTGCATGTGGCCTAGTAATACTAATATTTATTAAGTCTACAGTATATTTTATATCTACAGTTTTATTTTATTCTTATTTTTTTATTTTTTTCCATACCTATATTTATATATAATTTTCTTGTGTTTGTATTGTTTAATAATTGCACTGTCCATGGAGCGGATCTGACTTACATTTCACTGCTGGTCATGTATAACCATGTATGTGACAAATAAAAAAATCTTGAATCATTCCTTGAGGAGTGCCTTTTTCTGGCACCTCCCATACGAGCCACATGTGTGGAGAATCTGTGATATTGTTGTCTCATGCACACAATGACCACTTTTTGTCAAATGCTCCAGTAAAAGCTCTTTTCATGCTGAGCTAATCAAAATGAGCACAGCTGATCACAGTTGAAAGTCAAATGGCTTTGTGTGCGGTTGAGAAGGTGGATTAGCCTGCACGCAGATTGAATTTACAAGTCAGTCTTAGGGGGGTTATCCGTTTCCAACTCCGATTCTGATTTATTTTTTTCTGACATGTTGGTGTTATATCTTTCACTTGGATGTTATAAGTTGCACTGAGTAAATACAGCTGATAAAACAAAAACTGTGTCTTCATTTCAGGCTGCAAAGCAACAAAATTTGATGATTTTAAAGGTGGGTGGGTGGGGGGTCTTTTCTATACCCACTATACACCATGTAACCAGTAGTGAAACAATAAAGCATTAAGAGAGAAATCACATCTCTTCAGCACTGGGGAAATTTTAATGGTTCCAATGTTTTGCTCCTCAAACATCAGTATTTTACTTTCAGTGAGGTGCCTGGTCTGTCTCTCTCTCTCGCTCTCTCTCTCTTTGTATATACAGTACATATAGTATAGTACATATAGTGCACAAGACACACTATAGCAATGTAATGAGAAACCAAAGTGTACCCAATTTGTGAAAACCGCTCCATACTGGAAATAATTTTTCTCTGTGTCTTGTCTTTGCTGCTCTGTCTCTCTTTGTGTCTCCATTGTAATTAAGGTCCTGTCCACTGGGATGAATCGCAGGGAAGCAAAAGCAGGCTAAGGGACCAATTAGGTTTGCGTGAAGAAATTCCTTTTATGGATCACTGGAGTGCATCCCGTGCTCCTGTCTCACTGAGGGACATCATGATTGAAGAGCAGGTGATGCAAGACAGCATGGAGAAGGTAACGGTCACACGTGGGCACACACAACACATAATCACTGCCAAGAACTGCGAAAGCAAGTAGTGAGAATGAACTACGTTTGGGTTTTAGTCTAGGTCAAGTCTGAGGGACCTGGATAAGAAAGACGGTGCAGCCAAGTTGAAGGAGAACCAGCTGTTTTCCATGTTCCCCACCATAGACCGACATTTCCTCAGGGATATCTTCAGAGATCACAAGTGAGTATATTATACATAGTGATATTAGCAATAGTTTTATGTTTGTTCAGATCAAATTGGCTGTCTGGCCATTGAAAAGCCCAGTCGAAAGCAAAACCTGATTCTTAAAGGGACAGTTCACCCAAAATTCTGTCATCATTTATTCACTTTCAAGTTGTTCAAAACTTGTATGAGTTTCTTTCTTTTTCAATTTTTTTTTTGAATTTTAAGTTGGCAAACAGTTGACGGTAGCCATTGACTTCCATGGTATTTTTTTCCATACTATGGAAGTCAGTGGCTACCATCAACTGTTTGGTTACTTTCTTCAAAATATCTTCTTTTGTGCTCAACGGAAGAAAGAAACTCATACAGGTTTGGGAACAACATGAGGGTGAGCAAATGATGACAGAAATTTCATTTTTGGGTGAACTGTCCCTTTAACCCTGTGCCTGTAATAACTGTGCTGGAAGTCACTTTAGATTGACTACTTAATGATTGCAACATGCTTTCACAATGCATGTAATGATCATAATGTGAAACTGAATATTCAGTTGAAAATAATGCAAAATATTTATTTATTTTTGTCTACTGGATTGTAAAAGGTGGACATTCTAATACACTGTATGGGTCAAAATGATAAATTTTTCTTTTATGCCAAAAATTATTAGGATATTAAGTAAAGATCATGTTCCATGAAGATATTTTGTAAATTTCATACCATAAATATATCAAAAAGGATTTTGATTATTTTTTCCTCCCCTTCTTGTAATATGCATTGCTAAGAACTTCATTTCACTTTAAAGATGATTTTCTCAATATTTAGATTTTTTTGCCCCTTCAGATTCAAGATTTTCAAATAGTTGTATCTCAGCAAACCATAAATCAATGAAAAGCTTATTCGTTCAGCTTTCATGTGATGTATAAATCTCAATTTCGAAAAATTGACACTTAAGATTGGTTTTGTGGTCCAGGGTCACATATGGCTTTATCAGTACTAATAAACAGTCAGTATGCAAGTAATATGCATGCTAGCTAATAGTGAGAATTGGTCCCTAAAAAAAAACATTTGTTTGTTATCATTTGTTTTTAGAAAAAAATGTGCTGAGGAATTGTGCACAATAAGACGAGAAACAATAACTAAGAAAGCAGAAATAACCTGAAAGGAAATGTCTCCTGACCATCTGCTTGTTTGTGTAGTTACTCTCTGGAGCAGACCGAACAGTTTTTGCATGCTCTGTTGGATGACGGGCCAGTCAGAAACGTAGTGGCTCCTGAACCTGCTCCTCAGCGTAATGGCGCGCACAGAACTCCGAGCAAAGAGCGGGTGAGCTACGTGTGACCATACAGCATACTGAAATTAAACAGAATTTCTGTGTTGATTGTTGATGCGTTTTGACTCACTCACTCAGAGATGGAAGCCGAGAGATGGGGAGGCGGAAGCTGCTCAATTCCAGGATTCGGAGGATCCAGAATATAAGGACTTCCGCACAGAGGCAACACTGCAGAGACATCAGCAGATAGAGTGTTTTAACAAGGCAGCTGAAGCCCATCGGCAGGGACGCAAGGATGTGGCTAGTTTCTACGCACAACAGGTTAAAGAGATGAACATTATAATGTGTGCTGAAAAAACTGATCCAAAAACAAAAGAATAGTTTTGAGACAAACACAAAATTTAAAAGTGTTTTAATGTGCAAAGCGTCATTTCTGGTGACGAGCTATGTGTCTGTCCACATTGAACGATTGCTGCGCCACTTGACACACAGATAATAACATTTCTTATGTTTAATTTACAAGAAATAAGGATTTTCAGTACAAACTCACAAAAAGTGCAACAGTGCCGGCCACTTTTTCAGCAGCCTTGCTTCTGGAAGTATTTTTCACTTTCATTTTTCTTATAGGAATTAAAAAAAGATCTTATGAGTTATAAGCCATGAATCAAACCAGTCAACATATGAGGCTATATGTGTGTGTGTGTGTGTGTGTAAGTTTTACATACACTTTGCAGTATCTGCAAAAAAGTATCTGTTATTTTACCAAAATAAGAGGGATCATACAAAATGCATGTTATTTTTTATTTAGTGCTGACCTGAATAAGATAAGATGCTTGTTTTGTGATAGTTGTTCATGAGTCCCTTGTCCTGAACAGTACGAAATGAAAAAAATATGATATTTAGGCAAAATAAGAAAAATGTACACATCTTCATTCTTTAAAAAAAACAGCTGTAACAGTATTAAGAATCAGGCGCATGTAAACATTTGAACGGGGTCATTTTATAAATTCAACTATTATTTTCTCTTGTGGGCTATATGTAAACATCTTTTATGTGAAATATCTCATTCAGGTCAGTACTAAATAAAAAATAACATGTCAAATCAAAATCAAAATCATTTTTGCAATTTCACATCCCGGAATTGCTCATTCATAAACTGGAGAATAACTTGTTTCTCCAGATTCCTAGTTTCCTCTGCACCATTCTGGGGATTTTCAGACTTCTATTGAATGAACTACTCATTCCACGAAGCATGAATTCCATCTCTTTCAGGATCCCTACATGTCGAGCATTATTTCCTAGATCTATTAGCAGGTGCTTTTTAAAAATGCATGCCGAGTGCAGTGCTGTTCTTGGATCAGAGCTCTTACTTATAAAGTTTCTATGCACAATTTTGTGTATGCTTAGGGTCACACGCATGGGGAGAAGATGCGTGAAGCGAACCACCGAGCAGCCATGCAGATATTCCAGCAAGTGAATGCTTCACTCCTGCCTCAGAATATTCTAGATCTCCACGGACTGCATGTGGATGAGGCCCTTCATCATCTTAGTCAGGTTCTCACCGACAAAAATTTAGGTATGTGAACCACAAACATACAAAAGAACAGTTTTTCTAGTGTATGCAGCACAGTTGTGCAGGTGTGATGGATAATGTTTTGATTTCAGAGTCTGGCGTTGTCTTTAATGGCTGTGTCTTTTGTAGAATTGAGTCAGGGTTTGTGTCAGCCTCAGCTGTCAGTCATCACGGGAAGAGGCAATCGCAGCCAAGGAGGAGTGGCACGCATCAGGCCTGCTGTACTAGACTACCTCAAAAACCACCACTTCAGGTATACTGACTGCATCCAGCGCTCTTGCAATGTGTCTTTCTGAATGCTACATTGATTCACTACATGCTACTCTCATTCCATCGCTTGGAACGAAACATCTTTCAGTGTAGACACATTCTAGGTCCTGCCAATGAAGTATTAAGAATATTTGCACACACACTTCAGTCACACAGCTGGGTCTGGCTATATTTTAGTTTGGGACCAATTCTCACTATTATCTAACTACTAACTGCGACTCCGTAAACTCCTAATTAGATGCTTATTAATAATTAGTAAGGTAGTTGGTAAGTTTAGGTATGGGGTTTAGGATTAAGGGATCTAAAATATGCTCATGCAGAATAAGGCATTAATATGTGTTTTATTAATACTAATAAACAGCCAGTATGCTAATAATATGCATGCTAATAAGCAATGAGAATTGGTCCCCAAACTAACGTGTTACTTGGTCTTTTATTCAAAATATTGACAAAAATTCACAGTGGGTCTGTTTTTCTAAATTAGGTTATTTCATCAGCATGCATTGATCAACAATCCAAACTTGATGCACATAGTGTTCATTATTTGTAAGGTTCTTCGTCTTTTTAAATTGAAGTTAATTTTAAAAGCTATTTTTGAAATGAAATGGAAAAAAAAAATCATTAAAGTTAAAAGAATTAAAAATGTATAACAAATGTAATCTGAATGCTGAGAAGCATACTAGTGACTTAATTTGACATATTGTGATATTGTATTTTGCAGAACCAATTGTCATTAAATGTACATTTTGTGATTTATTCATTTCTTTCTGTCTTTCTCACAGTTACACCGAGCCTAAGACCGGATTGGTGCTGGTCACGCTTCACAAAGAGCTGCTATAATGAAGCTTTTACTTTTAGATTTCTCTCTTTCCACTGCCTTAATCCAGAGCGTCTTCTCTGAGGACTAATAGTGCCAGTATTTACACAGTTCTTTTGTCAGTTTACTACATGCATATTTTCACGTCTTTCAGTAATTGTGCATCGAAGTCATAAAAATCAAGGTACTACATATTTACAGTGTTTTATAATGTATTGAGCTGTATATACAGATTATACTATCTTGAATGTTGATGCTCCCTCCGCAAGGCCATTAGTCACAGGATGGTTTATTCTCTTCAGTGTTGTTGGTATATATAGAAATATATTTAATAGCGTTTCTGGAAATATAAATGCTGATGCTCAGTCAGCTTTGCATTTTAGTTGGTTTGTGAGCAGCTTGGACGGATCCTAGATCAGAATGATACATTTTATGTTGCTTTGACGTGCTAGTGCTCGAGTTTTAGCTCAGCTTTGGTTTTTATATTTCCAGTTTAAAATGTTGATGCCACGCATATTTTTATAGACATCTTAATGCTGCTATGCAAATCACAATTCTTATGTGTAAGAATTTATTCTGGAAAATGTTTTTGTGAAATTGTATATTTGGACAGATTTTATATGTATAATTTTGTTTTATTTCTGTTGGTGGGGGGAAAAAACTGAAGGGAAGAATAAAGTCTTAAAATGTACTAGCTTTGATTCTTTTGGTGAAATTAAAATGGAGTTTAATCAGCACAGCTCTTGGTGTAGCATGGGCTTGGAGCTCAAAATCACAGCTGAACATTTTCTACATCCTCATTTCTCTTTCTCTACATTTCCCCTTGAATCAGTAGAAACCGTTGGTGGGGGAAAATATTACTCAGCATGTTGAACGCTCAGTAGCTGACCTTTGTTTCAATTAGTAAAGGTCAGATTCCTCCATGATGAACGTGGCAGCTGTCGATGTGAATGCACTTCCTCTCCATCAGAGGGCGACGCACTGAATGACTTTTTCTGCCATTATTCATTAGAAATGTTTGATGCTATAGAACAGGGGTGTCCAAACTCGGTCCTGGAGGGCCGGTGTCTTGCAGAGTTTAGCTCTAACCCCAGTTAAACACACCTGAAGCAGCTAATCAAGCTCTTTCTAGGCATACTAGAAACTTAAAGGCAGGTGTGTTGAGGCAAGTTGGAGCTAAACTCTGCAGGACACCCAGTTTGGGCAGCCCTGCTATAGAACATGCACTAAAGTTTGGATGCTTTGAATTGCGTCCTTCAGCGGATCTAAACAGCAATGTGATTGCTGCAAAACAAAACTATCATGCTTTAATTCCATAATTATAACTTTCATAACTTATAACAAGTGCTCTGGTAATTATTCTATTTCACTTAAACTTCACCCCAAGGCTATTTTAATACTATACCAGCTAAGAGACCTTTCTAAAAAGGTGTCTAATTTGTGATCAAATCATTTAAACTGGAAATAAGGATTCCTTTCAAAATGACTGAAATGTCTCGGGGACCCCCACACAAAGAATCTTGTTCTAGTTTGTATCTTTGTTTCTTTTCCTTGCTGCATTTAGACCGTTTCATGCGTAATGAGTTCTTGACTGCAGAAGAAGCCAGACTCGACGCCGTAGATGTGCTGAGAACGTCACAGCGGAAGCTTAGAAGGGATTTGATGTACGATTTTACAGAGAAAAGAGCCCAGCCTCGCATTTCACTTCCCTCTGCTAGAGGATGCAGCATATGCTCTGTCTGTGAAGGCATATGTTATCTCTCTGTGCTCAAAGGTGCTTGAGTTTCCTGAGTTTAACAGTTTTAAGTTTTGAGAAAAATGCAGCATTGGACTGAGGTCTGATCTCTTTCTAATGCTTCATTAAATTAAAATAACAGATGCTAAACTGAGCTTTATCTACGCATGTGAGTCTCACGGTTGAAGGGTTCAAAGAGGTGAGTTGTTTTCTTCTTTGTAATGCATCTATTAATTATACCGTGCATTAGTTTAAATCTGTGGATCCTTTTTTTCTATAAATGTATTAAACTTATTTTGCCTGCATAAATTGATCACCAATCCGAATGTATAGTGTTCATTATTTGTAAGGTTCTTAACCAGTTTAAATCGAAATTAATTATTTAGTAAATTCAATATATTTTGTAAATATCAATTTTCAAATCTTTTTAAAAAAAATTAAAAGCATAATCTTGTTTCGGATTAATATAATGTGGTTAACAAGGACTTCAATAAATTGATACTTTTTGTTGACGTCAAATTTTTTAGTTACTAATTATTTTTCGATTAACAAAAATCTATATTTTTATTATACCTTGCAATGCTTCAGAGTCTGCGTGTGTGTGTGTGTGTGAAGGGAGTTTTCTCCATCACCGATTGTATTGTAGTCCTTTAAATTTAGATTATGGTTTCCAATATTCATAGTATTTCTTTAATGAAACACACAAGACTTTACAAATCCTGTCAATAAGGATATAATTGTTGGAGTCATTTTATAACACCACATTTTTTATACTAGCAAAGAAATACACCGTAGAGGCTATTAAATACTTGCCAGATTATAGGCCTGCTTCTCAAGAATATTCTGGCTGACAATGTTTCCAGTGTTTTTTCTTACCGAAAAGTGTTTTCTAACAGTATATCACAACCATTTGGCCTTTTGTGGTATTAAGTGGAGCAGCTGTTTGAATCATCAGTGTACTTTCCTCTCATGACAGCCATGTTGCCGTTTCGAGATTCATCTTTGAGGATGAGTTTTGCCGAAAACGCCCTTACCAGCATTGGCCCAAAGAGTTATTAAACAAACAAACAAATGAGCTGTCGCGTTTGTGTTAAACAGCATTTTTTTAGAATACTATAGCCAAAAATGTGTCAATTCGACTTTAGTTGATAACAGGGCCGTTGTCAACGGGAAGCGATGTCTGAGGCCTACAATGAGAGGAGTCTACTGTGCTCTGTGGTGTTAGCGGGATATTCTATTGATTTCTAAGATCTAAGAATGATGTTGTAGTGTGTCTTTGGTATTTTAAAGATATTAAAGAGATGATGAACACAAAAAAATGGCGGAATTCTCATGTCGTTCCAAACCTGTATGACTTGCTTTATTCTAATGAACACAAAGGAATGTATTTAGAAGAACGTTGGGGTCCAAACAACATCCGACTCCATAGTCATCGTATGGACCAAAAAAACAACAAAAACCCAAAATGACACACTTTTCAAAATCATTTTAGAAAGCGAAAGAGAGTCATACAGGTTTGGAACAACACGTGGGTGAGTAAATGATGACAATGTGTTTTAAATGAAACTGTTTCTTTAAATATAAGACCACACTCTAAAAAATGCTGGGTTATTTCAACCCAACTTTGGGTCAAATATGGACTAACCCAACCGTTGGGTTACATTTTTACATTACATTTTTAACCCAAAAGTTGGGTTAGTCCATGTTTGACTCAAAGTTGGGTTGAAATAACCCAGCATTTTTTAGAGTGCAATTAGATGACATATAAATACATTTTTTGTAGATTACATAAAAAAAAAACATTTCTTGGTGTTTTGCGATTGCATAATAGTAATTGTACTTCTTTGTTCTTTCAATTAGGCTGGAGTGAAACGGTCAAAGGAGAGATACAGCTGAGCCACTTCTGGATATCTCCGTCTTGAATATATCTCTAATGGACCATAATGAACTCAGTTCCTAAACCTTCACTGGATTACAGAGCCGAGGAGGGAAGACTTCAGAATGCTGTGTAACTAGCAGTGTTTTTATTCTTAGAGCTCACATTTCTGCAGACTTGCAATTAGAAAGATGACTTCATCATCTGTTGGACACCACTGATCTTTTTTTTAGACTCATTATTTACAATAACTAGAACACCAGATGGACAGAAGGATGAATGGGCTGGTAGAGGCCTCAGTGAAATGCGTCCTGGTCGGGGACTGTGCAGTGGGTAAAACGGCACTTCTTGTACGATTCACTTCTGAAACGTTCCCAGACAGCTACAGACCTACTGTCTATGAAAACACTGGCGTTGATGTATTCATGGATGGAGTCCAGATCAGCTTGGGACTGTGGGATACAGCAGGCCATGATACATTCCGCCAAATCCGGCCCATGTCCTATCAGCAGGCGGATGTGGTTTTGCTCTGCTATTCGGTGGCAAATCCGAATTCGTTAAATAATTTGCGGCACAAATGGATCACTGAAGTGAGGGAATATCTCCCGAAGGTTCCTGTGCTGGTTGTTGCCACACAGACGGACCATCGTGAGATGGGGCCGTATCGCACCAGCTGCACCGCGGCTTCGGAGGGCAAACAGGTGGCACAGGAGATCCGTGCCAAGGGATACCTGGAATGCTCGGCTCTCAGCAATCGTGGCGTGCAACAGGTTTTTGAGTGTGCTGTTCGGACGGCTGTTAATCGGGCACGAAGACGGACACGCTGGAGACTCATAGACATTAACCCCTGTAAAATGTCCTGATGCTTTTAAAAGAGGGATGTCGTTTGATTCTCATCACTAATTGTTTCTCACACACAATACCAACTATTTGAAGCCTCAACAAAGACTTCTTAACACTGATATCTTAATATTGTATACTTAAGATTTTGAGTCCTCTAGTTAGACACGTTACAGACATCGAACGGATATTTATTCATTAAAAAGCTGTGTCCTTGTTGTTAATTTCATGAGTATAAAATTATTGAACACCGGAACATATCTTTTAAAAGACAGGTGCGTCTTTCATTGCTACTTGTGTTGGAAAATGTGCATTTGTAGATTGGAGCTCTTCAAGTTCAGTTTTAAATTTCATTCTTGTGAATTGAAACGGACCCTTAAAACTCACTCTCAATCTGCTTGGTTTCTCTCCTAGACCTGCATGTGAAAATGCAAAATAAGGATTCACATTAGCTCATAATGTCAGATCACATTCTGCAATCTTCATTTTAAATGGCGATTAAATCACTTTGGTTATGAATTTCTGATTTGCTGACAACGCTTTTTTCTGTGTCCTGTTGTTTATGGAGCTTAAAGCTAAGATGAGGATTTCAGTCGTGAAGTTCTTTTTCTTAAAAGATTGATTTCATAATCTTTATGAGGTCACTTAAAAAAAGGAGTTGTTTTAATAAAAAAGAGTTTAGCTCTGTGTGGAACCATGGAAAATATGTTTACATACGTTCTGACTAAATAAACAAAGGCGTGTGTTATTAAAAATAAGAATGATTAAACTTATTAATGCTAAAACTATGACAATCCCCTTGAGAAGGGGGGATTAAATGTGATTTAATTGTGTTACTAGAGCCAAAATAAACATTATTATTCGAGATGTGCATTGATGACTTAAAGCTATTTGTATAGCATTTTTTACAATAAATTATGTTCCAAAACAAAATTTGTTTTCTTTCTTTCCTTGTTTTTTTTTTTTTACTGAAATTTCCTGCGGACAGTGTGGGCCCTTCTGGAGACCCCCTGGGGGTCCCCAGACCTCAATTCGAATACGCCTTTTGCTAAAAACAGTTTTACTAGAGGTTATACTGTTCATTATCTCTTCTGTCGATATACAATGAACTGCATCTGCTATCTGAGATAGTCAGCCACAGGTATACGAGCGGTTTCTCACACACACACAAAACACAAAAGTAGTTTTAGGAACGTATATAAATTATTAAATGACATACTACTTTGAAAATTCTATAAGCCTCAGATAATATGTAATACATGATACATAATGTCTTCATTATGACAGTACATACGTGCATGACATAAAGGGAGCATGTTATATACAGCCATTCTGAAACACTCTATTCTGAGGTTCCAGGTTTGGTTGTCAGTGTGAGTGTGAAGGTTAAGTGTGTGCTGGTGAGAACGATTATGAAGACAACAGAGATAGCGTTCACCTTGCTTGAGCTATTCTCTACTTCAGTGCTGTACGATAATGTACAGACCCTCTTGATATGATTATATATCATACATCAGATATGTTCTGATTTGCAGTGATTGTATCACATTGCACAGCAGCCTGACAATTTGCTTGTCCAGGAAAGTCATGAGGCTAAGGCTTGATGCATAGAAGACATCAGAGGAAAATGCACAGAATAGAGTTATTTATAATATAATTCACAACATGCAGCCTCTGAAATTTTGACCCTTCGTGCCATACGTAACTAGGCAGTGGAATGTTTTTATAAAATTTTAATCAAATGAACGCTCAGGCGAGATGTAAAAACAAAGGAGATGCGGAGAGGAGAAGAGGACGACAGAGCAACAGAAAGAGGGAGTATATGTTATGTAGTTTATGGAGATGGGGTGATGTAGGCCGTGCTTTTGGAGAACTAAAGAGTTCAGACCCCGAAACCACATCCCAACAGGAGAACGTCTCTCGCTGAATTCACTGAAACCACGTTGTGCTCCACAGAAAAATGCTATAACTGCATTGTGAAATACGGTGTAAATATTTTGCAAGTTAAGATATTCCTGCACTATCAGAAATATTTTGATTCTAGAATTCAACTTAACATGGGTGTGTGGTTTAATGAGAAGAATGAAAATGAACTACATTTATACACTGGGCTTATTCAAGCTTTTGGTATAGCTTATGAGTTATTTTTATTTTTAATCAAATAAAGGGTGGCATTAGGTAATAACAGGACTGTACTCAAACTGCAATATATATAAACCACAAAAGAGGAAGTGAAAAATTATTTTATTTAGTACTCTATTTGAATACACTGAATGTACAAATGAAGCAAATAGGACGTAAGCTTAATGGTGCATTTATGAATAATTTTTTTGAAAAAACAAACAAAAGCATTGTGTTTTTTGTCCATACAATAAAAGACAAAGGGGTCCAGTGTTATTCTGGACTTCAATAACTTAAACTGCACGGACAAAAACAGTTCATCAGTCCATTTTTGAAATGACATGGAGAAATTAGTAAATAATGACAGAATTGTCATTTTTGGGTGAACTCTCCCTTTAAAGAACTAGGCTTTAAACTGTAATGTGTGTACGAGAGACTGCTACTGTATTATAAATATGCCTCAGTCCAAATTTGGCCAATTTACAGAGTGCTGTGGTCTGCACAACACACAAAATCAATACACGCATGCATATACATTCGTTGTATGCGACCCTACCACACATTCTGTTCTCTTTTTTACAACAGGAAACACCTGCACTATTCTCTTACCACACGAGCGCTCTGATACACACACACACACACACACACACACACACAATCCACCCATAAAGCATCAAAGCCTTGCACAATCACCTATTTATGACAGTTAAGCCAAAACTTAAGAGATTGTGCATAATCAGATAAGCGACATATGCATTTAAGCACCTGAGGATGTTGAAATGAGCAAAACAACATAGGCAAAAATAAGCAGAGATATATAAAACAAAATCATCACTTGAACCTTTAGGATTTTCCACACTTTGTGTCATCTGGCCAACAGTGAGTCAGAGAGGAAGGATTGTGTAGGACAGGGAAGATACCTCTGAAAATGATACTGAAAGAATCACCTTAATTTCAGACAGTACAAAGAGAATACCCATCCTGAGTCATTTTGAGTCATTATGTCCTTTGATTGTGACATTTTATCTCTAAAGATACACTTACCTGCTCTGCCGCAGTGTAACATGAACAGGTAAGAGAGAAAAATGGAAGAAGAAATTACAATTATCGAAAACAGCTTTCTTTTTAAGCAACATATTGAGTCATCCCTGAGAATGATTGTCTATACTGGAGCATTCTGGGTGATGTAGTTCTGCAGCGTAATATGTCGAATTGTGCTACAGGATATGAAACTCTCCTACGCCTGAGAAAGAAACAGAAAGACAGAAAGACGCCTCGAGAAGCACCACTTCCTGTCTTATTCCTCTCATCTCTCGTCATTTCAGACCCTACAGTCCTTGTGTGTGTGTGTATGAGCTTGTATTCCTGCGTAGGCGCTGGGAAATATGAGGGGGCTGTCTGACACAATCTGAAGAAATTCGTTACAAACCTCCATAGGTGCATAGAAAACTGTAAGTTACTTGTAAAATGGGACTTTTACTGGGTTTAGCTGGGTCAAAACAACTCAACAGCTGGGTCAAAACAACTCAATAGCTGGGTCAAAATAACCAAACCCTTTGGGTCAAAACAACCCAACAGCTGGGTCAAAACAACTCAACAGCTGGGTCAAAACAACTCAACCGCTGGGCCAAAACAACCCAATAACTGGGTCAAAACAACCCAACCGCTGGATTCAAAACACTCAATAGCTGGGTCAAAACAAACCAACCGCTGGGTCAAAGCAACCCAATAGCTGGGTCAAAACAACTCAATAGCTGGGTCAAAACAACTCAACAGCTGGGTCAAAACAACCCAATAGCTGGGTCAAAACAACTCAACAGCTGGGTCAAAACAACCCAACATCTGGGTCAAAACAACCCAACAGCTGGATCAAAACAACCCAACAGCTGGATCAAAACAACCCAATAGCTGGGTCAAAACAACCCAACAGCTGGGTCAAAACAACCCAACAGCTGGGTCAAAACAACTCAACAGCTGGGTCAAAACAACTCAACAGCTGGGTCAAAACAACTCAATAGCTGGGTCAAAACAACCCAACAGCTGGGTCAAAACAACCCAACAGCTGGGTCAAAACTACCCAACAGCTGGGTCAAAACAACCCCACAGCTGGGTCAAAACAACTCAACAGCTGGGTCAAAACAACTCAACAGCTGGGTCAAAACAACCCAACAGCTGGGTCAAAACAACTCAACAGCTGGGTCAAAACAACTCAATAGCTGGGTCAAAAAAAACAACTCAACAGCTGGGCAAAACAACTCAACAGCTGGGGTCACAAACTCACAGCTGGTTCAAACCGCGGAACCCACCAGCTGGGTCCAAACAATCAATAAGCTGGTTCAAAACACCCCAACAGCTGGGTCAAAACAACCCAACCGCTGGGTCGAAGCAACCCAACCGCTGGGTCGAAACAACTCAATAGCTGGGTTTGTCCCTTATAACCCAGCGCTGGGTTATATTTAACACAGCATTTTTTAGAGTGAATGCAAAGAATTATCTGTGATTTTTAATAAGTAAAATTGGTATCTTCCAACACCATGACTGCTTTAAAGATAGCAAAATATGATTTTTCAGCACAATTTGAATGCGAGTTGTGTCAATATTTTACAATATGTTGACATGCATATTATGGCACATTATTTTTGTTGTCTTGTATTATTTTGTCTTGCCTTTGTATTTTGTCTTGTTTTTCAGTAAAATAACTAAACATCCTTTAAAACAAGATTAATTTGTTTGATAAGCAAAATTGTGCCAGACAAGAGATTTTCAGAGAATATATTTTGAACTAATTTTCTTGAACTAACTATATACATACATGACATACATACATACAGTATATATTTATTTATTTATTTGTTTGTTTGACAAAGTGGATTTGTTTAACTGATTTAACTAATATAATTCCTTGGTACACAAACTTTCATTGTTTCATAGCCTGCTCTATCTCATGTAAAATATAAAAAATTAGTGCATTATCACAAATGTAGTCTGAATAAATGTGGCACAATTGTATTCGTTTATATAATTTTAATTCCTGTGCCTTAGCCACTGAAAAAAGCTCACTAGTAAATGAATACAGGAACAATATTACTTGTTCTCACTTTTTAATGAGACAGAAAAGGTGGTTAAAAACATTGGATTGGATTTTATACCTCATAACACATTACCTGTTAATCTCTGCTGTCTTGAAATTCAGTGCGTGCATGTGTCAGAGACAGACCTCTCTTCCTTTCAAATTCATTGTGTGTAACATTCAAACCACAACATGACCTGTCTGCATGAAACCCTTGTCAGATCGGCTCTCACTGTGACGGACAAACACATTCAATCACACACAATCACAACAGACCATCCATAACAAGCATGCAGAAGATAACACAACACGTTTCTGCTTTTGAAAGAACAGAAGATCCCCAATATTAAAAAATACACTTTCTTCTTGCATATAGATGAATATTTCCACAGTGACAATGTGTGGTTGTGTTGTGTGTGTGTGTGTGTGTGTGTGTGTGTGTGTGTGTGTGTGTAATTGTGTTCGTGTGCATGCTATGTTTACCTCGCTCTTGTTCCAGAGAAACAGTAAGATACATTCAGGCCTTCAGTGTTGTACCTGACACACCACTGCTCTCAACGTTCACCTCGCTATGGGACTTCTCGCAATTTCTCTTTCCTCCTCTGCAGCAAATTTCATATGACTACGGACAGCAAATGAGGAGCAACAGCAAATAATAACTGGCAGATTTAATTTTATTTTTTGCCATTCTTCTGAAAAATGAAGATCATATTTCTTGTGATTCACATTAGCATGTTGCTACATGGTAAGTTCATGCTCCTTTTAATGCTGATGCTAAAATTATTTACTTGATAGGTATTTTGCCTTGTTTTTCAGTAAAATAACTAAACATCCTTTAAAATAAGATAAATTAGATTGATAAGCAAAATTGTGTCAGATAAGAGATTTTCAGAGAATATATCTTGAACAGTTCCTTGAACTAACTACACACACACAACACACAACACACCACACACCACCACATACCACACACATACATTATAATATATATTATATATATATATATATATTCCGGAAAAACTCTAGTAAAACGCAAATGAAATACTGATTAAGAAATACTTTTATAATTACTCCGATGTGAATGTATTTTGTTTTTTTATACCCAAACACACACACACACACACACACACACACACACACACACACACACACACACACATATACAGTATATACATAGATTCATACATGTATAAATAGTAATTTTATATATACTACATAATGATTATTGTTTGTATTTCAGCATATGCATTGTTTTTAAGCTGTATGTCTAAACGTTATTTTATAAAAACAACAAAATATGTATATTGCAACAAAACAACAAAATATAACTATATTGTCCTCTGTAGTTGTTTTCTCTGCTCAGGGTCGTTTTGCTCAAAAACTGCTGAACGACCTGATGGAGAACTATTCTAACGCTTTACGGCCTGTGGAGGACACAGACAAAGCCCTTAACGTCACTCTACAGATCACACTCTCACAGATCAAAGATATGGTGAGCACTAAACACACACGACTACGGAATATTGCACCTATTTTACCTCATGCTTTTACTGAATGATAGAACAGAATGAGGTTACAGCTACATGCATCAGAGCTGCTGCAGAAACAGTGGGTTTGAAATCACGAGATCAAGGCATACAGTATATCTCACCAGCAAAACACCCACACACTGTCCGACTGGCCTTGATGTGGCATGGCACATGTGTGTTCTGATCATACTTTGGCGACTTAATGCTAAAACCACAAAGATTGCACAATTGCCCCAAACTTTTAACCTTTGAAAATACATGCCTAGCTCAAATTCACACTCATTCAGGCCTAGTGCTTAAATAACAACAGTGAACTACTAATGAATGTATTGGAAGCATTTGCTAATGGTGCCTAGCCATTAAAAAAGCATGTTCTCACTGGTGAAGCTTACATCACATGTTTGATTAGCACAAGAAGCTTTTGCTTTAGCACAGATTTTACACTGGACATTTTATGTTGTTTACAAAAACAATTCATTAATCCAAATGAATACACAGCCACATTTGAATGACCATCAGTGGAGAAAAATTATTTTTGTCCAAATAATAATTGGACAAACTTGCCCTCCACTACAGTTGCAGTTATAATGGATACCTCTAGGTGTCAGTACTTCTCAAATGTTTATTGTGTGGATCCTCTTCTCATTAACTCTCTGTATCCTGTGACACTGTAAACATTATATGCGTGTATGTATAGTGTGAGCTGCGTGACTAATGTATAGCACTATCTACCAAGTGTGCCACTGCGGATCATGTTTATTCTCCCTTCAAAATGTTTATTCAATGCATCAGTATGTGTGATGAAGTAACCTACAAATGTGTTGGATAATAAGATTTGTGTTACTCTATTAGTTTATATATATTTTCTACTTATTTACACAAAAGTAATGTCCGCTTTAAAATAAGGAGAATATGGAATGTGTGTGTGTGTGTATAGTGTTGCAATTTGAGTAAAACACTGAATTAGCAAATTATAACTTTTGCTTTAATTGCCACAGCTGAAATGAGCACAAGTTTCTACAAAATTGTTATCCAGCATGATTTAAGAATCAATCTTGTTCTTCAGTGGAAGCAATAACATCTGACTTTATGCACAATGTCACAAGTATGTTTCTTTGATTAGTTGACTAAAATTAATGCAGCATCTCACATTTTTCTTATTCATTTTACGCCATACCATTTATTTGTTTTACATTTTCAAAATCTTAAAATATTTGTTTATTTCCATGTTCAAATTTAATTTGGAATCTAAGATTTTCAGTGTGGTCTCAGACTTTTGGAACCCACACATTTACTGTAGAAGACATTCTTTGCAGGTGATGTTATGCTAATACTTAAAGGCACAATATGTAATTTTCGCAGCTAGAGGGCACGTATTCAAAATAAACAAAGAGACAAAAGCGTAGGTGACTGAGTGTGGAATCATGGGAGTTGTGGTCTTCATCCCCATAGCCGACGCAATCCGACGGGACTCAGGCAGAAATCATGTTCATGGATGAGCTAATGATTTATTAACGTAGTAGAATGAAGCAGGGTGAGGTTGAAAGCGTCGAAGCGAAACGAGGCGCTGAACGAGCGCGACACACAGCTCGAAAGCAGCGGAACTTTTATTATGCCACAGTCGAGCGCTTCCGCTGCTTCCAGTCGTGCGTATGTGGCGTAAAGCAGCGGAGCTTTTATTATGCCACAGTCGAGCGCTTCCGCTGCTTCCGGTCGTGCGTATGTTGGGTAAAGCAGTGGAGCTTTTATTATGCCACACTTTAGTGCTTCCGCTGCTTCCGGTCGTGCGTATGTGGGGTAAAGCAGCGGAGCTTTTATTATGCCACAGTCGAGCGCTTCCGCTGCTTCCGGTCGTGCGTATGTGGGGTAAAGCAGCGGAGCTTTTATTATGCCACAGTCGAGCGCTTCCGCTGCTTCCGGTCGTGCGTATGTGGGGTAAAGCAGCGGAGCTTTTATTATGCCACACAGTCAACCGCTTCCGCTCCTTCCGGTCGTGCGTATTTGGGGTAAAGCAGCGGAGCTTTTATTATGCCACAGTCTACCGCTTCCGCTGCTTCCGGTCGTGCGTATTTGGGGTAAAGCAGCGGAGCTTTTATTATGCTACAGTCGAGCGCTTCCGCTGCTTCCGTTCGTGCGTGTGTGGGGTAAAGCAGCGTAGCTTTTATTATGCCACACTTTAGCGTTTCCGCTGCTTCCGTTCGTGCGTATGTGGGGTAAAGCAGCGAGCTTTTATTATGCCACAGTCGACCACTTCAGCTCCTTCTGGTCGTGCGTATGTGGAGTAAAGCAGCGGAGCTTTTATTATGCCACAGTCTAGCGCTTCCGCTGCTTCGTGGGGGGTGCTCATCGTGCGTGTGTGGGGTAAAGTAGCGGGGCTTTTATTATGCCACAGTCTCGCGCTTCCGCTGCTTCCGGTCGTGCGTATGTGGGGTAAAGCAGCGTAGCTTTTATTATGCCACACTTTAGCGTTTCCGCTGCTTCCGTTCGTGCGTATGTGGGGTAAAGCAGCGGAGCTTTTATTATGCCACAGTCGAGCGCTTCCGCTGCTTCCGGTCGTGCGTATGTGGGGTAAAGCAGCGGAGCTTTTATTATGCCACAGTCGAGCGCTTCCGCTGCTTCCGGTCGTGCGTATGTGGAGTAAAGCAGCGCTGTTTTATCATACTAGATACATTTAGTTATGTTATAATGCTACTCTGTGTGGTCGTCACCGGTCTAATAAAACGCACAACATATTAAAGCGTCTTTGATGTTTCCATGTTTTCTACAAAACAAAACCGGAAATCGAGGGGTTATTACGTCATTAGCAGGCGACACAATGACACTAAGCAATAAAATTGCTTATTTCTCTCGATTTAAACATTCTTCGAAACATTTGGGATAGTACACAAGTCAGCAAAATATATACCACTGTTCTAGTAGTTTTTGGATATTTTAATAAAAAAATCTTACATATTGTGCCTTTAAGAAAATAACAGACTAGATCAAATCTATCATCAAACTACAACTAATTGTAGTGTCTTGTTGGTCCGTAAATGTTTATCCAAAACTGAAAATGCTGTTAGATTTCTTTCTTCTTTGGAAGTTATTTATTTATTTAGAAATATTGGACCACGCTGATCTTTAGATTTCTTTGTTCCACAGAAGAAAGAAAGAAAGTTTTGCAGTGACGATGATGACAGGAATAACTGCTGTAATTGTAATTGTGTGGTTTTGTGCGTTCCAGAAAGAGACAATGAATTTCTCATTCAAGAGGCACTGAATTTCCGCCCTGATCAAACCCAATCAAATATTAATTTACTGAACCCGAGGAGTATTTTTAACCAATGAGATGTGATATGTAGAAGGCATTAAGTGCAACCTAAGGGTTCAGACTTTCTTCGCTTTCATTCTTCATTGTTGTGAGAAAGTGTTCCATGTACAACAACAGGGTTTTATCTTGCAGAGCAAGACCCTGTGCGACTGAATACTTGGTCTTAACATACCATACTGTTACCTCAAAGAAAAATAGATATTTGAACATGCAAGCACATGAGGTTTCAAGCTCCAAAAAGGACATAAAGGCGCGAAAGTATTCCTCAGTGCATAAGTCTTGATAATGATAAATAGACCCAGATTTGGGTGGTTATTCACTCACAAATCAAATAACTGATGTATACAGAGCTCAAATCCAAAATGGTGAGACATCAATAACATAAATTCTTAGATTCGGCTGTTTCGTATGATTTGGCTAGTGCAGGTCTGTAAATGACAGCTGCTTTTGCTTTGTGCTGGACTCTTTGTGCTAGGATGAAAGGAACCAGGTGCTGACCACATACCTGTGGGTGCGTCAGATCTGGCATGATGCTTATCTGTGCTGGGATAAAGATGAGTATGATGGACTTGAGGTCATTCGAATACCCGGCAACCTTGTTTGGAGACCAGACATCGTTCTGTATAACAAGTAAATACATATACACACAACATCTTGCATAAAACAGGAAAAAATACAAATCTGCTCATGTAAACAGTACATAATGTGAGACTTTAAACATTCAGACTTAACTAATATGAAGACAGCAGGCTCAGATTTGATTAATGGACACATAGAAGACTGAATTATTAATCTCTATATTACTTTTTCGCTCAGTGCGGATGAGGAGGACTCCTCGGGACCCCCAGACACGAATGTGGTGTTGCGGTATAATGGTGAGATCACTTGGGACTCCCCTGCCATCACTAAGAGTTCCTGTAGGGTGGACGTCTCTTATTTCCCCTTTGATAGTCAGGAGTGCAACCTTACCTTTGGCTCCTGGACCTACAATGGCAACCAGGTATATGCACTGGACAGCTGTATAGCAAGTACAATAGTATATGCATACTTGTGTTGAATAATTCCAATAAGTTATACTTGGATAAAAACTTTTTGTGTCTGAATACATGTAAAATGTACACATACTGTTATGTAACAATCTATCTATGTAAAAGGTATGAGCAGGGGCATTTCAACACATTTTGATTTGCTCATTTAAAAAGTTTAGTTTTAAGTACACACAAGTCAACTATTGTATTCGAAATATCCATAGTGATAGTTCACCCAAAAATGAAAATTCTGTCATCATTTATTTACCCTCCACAAACCTGGATGAATTTCTTTCAGCTGTTGAACACTATCTTTGTTTTTGTTTTTAAGAATGTTGGTAAAAATAAAAAAAATAGCTGGTGGTAGCCACAGTATGGAAAAAATACAATGGCTACCGTCAACTGTTTGGTTACCAACATTCTTCAAAATATCTTTATTTCTGTTCAGCAGAAGAAAGAAACTCATACAGGTTTGGAACAAGTGGAGGGTGTATGGAATTCTGTTTCTGCCACTGAATGAAAAATTTAAAAGGTAATTGTGACTTTTTGCCTCACAATTCTGACTTTTTTTCTCACATTTGTGAGATATAAACTCACATATAAACACATGTAAACTATTTTTTTCCCCTCAGAATTGGATTTTATAAATTGCGAGTTTATATCTCACAATTCTGAGAAAAGAAGTAAAACAAATGCGAGAAAAATGTCAGAAATGTGAGAAAATGCAATAAGTTTATATTTAAACTTTTTCTCACAATTGTGTTTATATCATGCAATTCTGAGAAATAAAAGTCTGAATTGTGAGACGTAAACTCTAAATTGTGAGAAAAAAGTCAGAATTTTGAGATAAAAAGTCACAATTACCTTTTGTTTATTATATATATATTCAGTGGTGGAAACGGGCTTCCATAAGAGTGAGTAAATGATGGCAGAAATGTCATTTTTGGGCGAACTACAAAAACTCAACATCCACAGATTATGACGTGAAATCAGAATATATACAAACACATAGCAAGGAAGAATATTAACAATTGTATAAAATGTATAGTGGCTTGACCTCTGCGTTGTCTTCATGCACGGTAACCTCATTTCTACTGCTCATAAAAAACATATGAACCTTTAAAGAAGAAAAAATGATTTGCATATATAAGAAAGAATCGGTAGTAAGAATTGTGAATTGTCCCCTACTAAAAGTCCTATCATATCCACTGTAACCCCAGGTGGACATCACCATGGGCATGGAGGGTGGGGACCTTTCAGACTTTGTGGAAAATGTGGAATGGGAGTGTCATGGCATGCCGGCCGTTAAAAGCGTCATAATGTACGGCTGCTGCTCGGACCCATACCCTGACATTACATACACAGTCCTGCTCAAGCGGCGTTCTTCCTTCTACATCTTCAACCTTCTTCTGCCGTGTTTCCTCATCTCTTTCCTGGCTCCACTGGGCTTCTACCTGCCAGCTGATTCTGGGGAGAAGGTCTCACTGGGGGTGACGGTGCTGCTGGCTCTGACTGTATTTCAGCTGATGGTGGCTGAGAGTATGCCACCTTCAGAAAGCGTTCCACTAATTGGTGAGTTTACAGTAGAGCAGAATAGTTCTGTCATCATTTACTCACCCTCATTTTAATTTCTCTCTGGCTACAGAATACTGTTGTTGCTCCTGTAAATGTGGTTTGCACAGTTTGGCTATAAACAAAAGTGATAACCATATGTCACTATGATTATAGTGGCTCATGGCTCAATTTTCCCCTAGTGGAAGTTGCAATCAATTCAGTTCATCAGTTCAGAGTACACTTTAAAAAATGCTGGGTTAAATATAACCGCTGGGTCAAAACAACCCAATAGCTGGGTTTGTCCCTGTTTAACCCAGCGCTGGGTTATATTTAACGCAGCATTTTTTTAGAGTGTACATAGTCAGTGCTAGGTAGCAATTAATAACATGTAATCTGATACATAATCAGATTCCAAAAATAAAGTACTTGTAATTAGATTATATTACATTTTAAAATACTGGTAATTCACCCACGGTTACTTTGTTCTTGATTACATGATGACTATTACAATTGCATTACATTACAAACACATTAAAATGCAAAAATTCACATTATTTCTAAATGTTGTTTTAATGTCCATGTGACACTCCGTGACACTAAAATATGAATATTTTTTTAGTGATTAAAGTGTTTATTTTAACGATAGAATTATTTACTTTTAATTTTAAATTTTTATGATTTCAGTTTATAAGCATTACTTAAAAAAAAAAAAAAAATAAGAAAAAAAAGAAAACCCCCTGGCAAGTTTACTTCCCCCCCCCTGAAGATTATTCTCTTTTAAAACAATGTTATAAACAAGTTAGGTCAAAAGTAATCTAAAAGTAATCTGATTATATTACCTAAAATGTGTAAGGTGGATGATTCCGTAGTAATCACTCCAATTTGTAGCAGTAATGGGCTACAATTTGTAAGTAATCTACCCAGCACTGTACATAGTACTCTCAATTATGAAGTGGTGGACTTAATATGACTTTCCCCAATTGAATTGATGATTCCCTAGTTATAGCTGGCCGATATAGTCAATAGAAAAAAAAATTGAGATGTACAAATATAATCATGCAAAGAAAAACAAGCTTTATTGTCTTTTGTCATAAGCATTGACAAGTGGACATACAGACATACAATAAACTGTTGAACAATTCGAGTGCATATGGTTGTCAATCCCGAACACTGATTGTGTGATTGTATAGCCTCTTTCTTATTTATCCCTTCTTTGTGTCTTTCCTATAGGAAAATACTACATTGCAACTATGACCATGATAACAGCCTCTACATCTTTGACTATCTTTATCATGAATATACACTTCTGTGGAGCGGAAGCCAAACCTGTGCCCCACTGGGCCAAAGTCCTGATAATCGACTACATGTCAAAGATCTTCTTTGTGTATGAGGTAGGAGAGAACTGCACCACAGCTGAAAGCGACCGAGGCCCGTTGTTCTCTGAGGACCCACTGGCTAGCTTGGAGAGAGATGGGTATTTTGACAAAGGATTTTATGGAGACTGTCACCATGATGAGAGAAACCACAGTCAGTTTAACGGCTACAGCCACAGAGACCACCGGCATGGGAATGGGTACCGTCGCAACAACAGTGCCTATCGGCATCATAGGCATGACCAGCAAAGGAGGACCCGCTCATCTTCAAATTCCCCTATCCGACATCCGAAATACACACACTACATTGGTCGAGATGGAAGTGAAAAGCTCCCACTAACAAGCCAGGAGAAACTCAAAGATAGCGAACTCTCCATTCCAGAAAAACTTAATGGATACACCTACGATCACGGCAATGGCTATCTCAATGGAGTCGCCTATCACCACGATAACAGCTACAGCAAAACCTTTGGAGCAGATAGTTGCAATAAGACCACCAGTGGCACAGGATCTGTATGCGCCTGTGGCCAACATCAGAAAGTGGTGCGAAACATTGAGTACATAGCTAACTGTTTCAGAGAGCAGAGGGCACACCAGGCCAAAGGGGCCGAGTGGAAGAAGGTTGCCAAGGTGATGGACAGATTCTTCATGTGGGTGTTTTTCATCATGGTCTTCCTCATGAGCATCCTTGTCATGGCCAAGGCAACCTAGAGCCGTTTACACCTTAACTCTTTCCCCACCAGCGTTTAAAAAAAAAAAGTTGCCAGCCACCGCCATCATTTTTGATCATTTTTACAAAAATCTCATGGCCCCCAGAATATTTTGTTGTATGAATATCTGAACATGCAAAATGTCAAAAGAAAGAACAGAGCCTCTGCTTTGAACAAGCAAACAAAAAGTTTAATTCTAGCTTCATGCATTCTTTTTTCTTAAGTAAGTTTCATAAAAAATCAACATTTTTAACAAAAAGCTGAGAAAATTGTGTTTTTTGTCACGACACGTCTTATGAATCAGAATAGCCTGATTAAAAACATAGGAGTAAATTGCTTCCATCGACACACCCAAAGCTTCACAGACACTTCCTAGATCAGCATTTCATTCGGTAACTTTACACTCTAAAAAAATGTTAAAACGGTACAAACCCAGCGGTTGGGTTGGGTTGTTTTGAGTCAAAACAACCCAATAGCTGGGTTTGTCCCTTTTTAACCCAGCGCTGGGTTATATTTAACCCAGCATTTTTTAGCGTGTAGGCAGTTTTGATTTAAATGCTATTTAATGATTGATGATGATGTTTTTTGCATGTGCGATCGCTTGTTGCTGCTTCTTCTTCACCATGTTTTGATCCATGGATTCAATACTCTTTCAGAAGATGTGTAATAGCGCCTCCTTCTGTCTAACAGTGGAAACATGGCAAGCCAGAAAATTCCATCAATGGCGGGGAAAGAGTTAAAGATGCAATCAATTGATTATATATTTGGTAACACTATGTGTCAAAAGAACAGTTAGTTACTGATTATTCCATTTTATCAAACAATAATTCCTTTAATCCTGTATTTGGCTCATTGGCAACTTAATATGTGGTTTACAGTTACTGCACAACTGTTAGTTGTTTGAATGTCTCACTTTCTTCATTGTTTACTTTGTTCCTTCCACTGAAGAAAATTCTCTGGTTGTAACAGTTAAATAAAAGGCATTAATATTTCAGGTGTAGACGTGTTCCCACATGTGTATGTGTAGAGTAACACAATCTTTGTCTGGCACGGACACACATTAATAATGCACAATTAATCCTGCACATGCACATGGACAGACATCCACACTAATGCACATTAAAAATGCATAAGTAGACCAGTCTTGAATGTTGACCACACATAAATACAGTGCAAACCTTGCATCCTTGACCAGTGCTAACATATTATGTCATCAGAGAAATATATTTTCTTGTGTTAACTTTTTATATTTCTTCTTTTAGAAATGGTGCTTCCTTTCTTCTTTTACAAATGGTGCTACACAAATAAAAAAACTTGATCAATTACAGAATCTTAGAACAACTGATCATGAAAGGAGAATGGAACGAGAATGAAAAGAGAGTAAGTAAAAATGAACACTGTCACCTCAGACTGCCTACTAAAACCTGATTATATGGCGACATACTGTATAAATTAATTAACCTTAGTAAGTATTAAACCAAGCCTTGCATGAAAATGAGCTGCTAAAATGTAGATTGATGAAAAGACTTTAATAGGTGCTGGACTAAACCTCTGTCTTCTTGTTAAGCCAAAAACTCAACTCGTTTCAACTGAGAATATCTCAACAGCCATTTATGAGCACTATTTATTCTAATCACACATTTAAGCTAAGCTTCGGAAAATCACAGTGTACACTGTAGTCTCCAGGCTAACAGCATCCCGGACACCAGTATTTTAACAAATCCTAAAGTCTGAGATTTCAGTGTGGAGATAAATGTTAGGATCATGAATGTTCTGTAGTATTACAGCACACCTTGAGCGTATATTAGCACCGTTAGTTGTTTGCCTGACTCAAACATTTTAAAAACTTTATATATTGATCTAAAGATTATTTATATATTATCTATATTTATATGTGCATTTTTCATGTATATGGCATTGATTTGAATGAATCACCCTGGACTTTCTTGCACAGTCAAATTAAATGCAGCCTATCAAAACAAACCATTTACCATTTTGGCAAGTTGTGATGTTAGTTTTATATAGTTTTTTTTGCCAATATACTCTGAGCATGGTAGTAGTCAGCTATCCATACAAAAGCAGAAAAGTTGGTGTGGTGTAGATAGGATTGGAATAAACGTATGTGCAGGTAAGCTCTTGATAATTTCAACTGGTGCTCCCAGAAAACCTGCAATAAAAATAGAAAAGTTCAAAAACAGGCATACCCATTACAAAGTATGTCATCTGGTATCAGGTATTGCAACGTGTCAGTCCAGGTTCAATTTAAGTTGACTCAGTCAACACCATTTGTGGCATATTATTGCACCCCCCCAAAAAAATTTTTTTCCAATTGTTCCTATGAATATATTTTTAACATGGCTTTTTATGAGAAATCCAGTGACCTTGTCATGTTTTCATTTCATTGTGATTTTATTGGAAGATAAATTATGTAAAATATTAAATACCAGTGCATTTCAATAACAGTTTGTGCTTTGTATATTCTCAGCATGAGATGGTACGTGCACAGTCAGGACAGATGTGTTTACTGACAGTCTAACACACACAAAACTGTCAGAGCTATGCAAACTCCAATTTCCACTTGCCATGGCTGTGGTGCTGCTTTGAAAGAGCATTCTGGAATGTCTTGCACAGCCAACTTAAAGGTAGCCTGCTGCAGATGTCCCAGATGGGACTTGAACCCACAATCCCCAGCTCCAGAGGTTGATCCCTTATCCAGGCCACTGGGCATCTTACTTGTTGTGTTTTCTCAGCCTGAGAGGGCAAATGCATGGTCAGGACAGAGGTGTTCTCTGACAGTCTGATGCACACAAAACTGCCAGAGCTACACAAATTCCAGTTACCATGGATATTCTGCATTGATAGAAGCATCCTGGAATTTCTTGCAGAGCCAACTTAAAGGTAAATCACCAAAGTTTACCCAGGTGGGACTTGAACCCACAATCCCCAGCTCTGGAGGCTGATGCCTTATCCATTAGGCCACTGGACCACTTCAAAAGTGTGCTTTGTTTTGTCTTAACCTGAGAGAGCACATGCACCATCAGTCCAGCAGGATTTTTCATAGCTATGCGGCATTAATAGAATCATCCTGGAATTTATTGCAAAGCCAACTTAAAGGTAACTTACCAAAGAAGACCCAGGTGGGACTTGAACGCACAATCCCCAGCTCCGGAGGCTGATGCCTTATCCATTAGGCCACTGGGGCACATGTTAAGAGAGCTTTGTGTTATCTTAGCCTGAGAGGGCACAGCTCCGGCGGCTTGATTCCTTAGCCAAAAAAATCACCGCCCCTGGTCCCCTGTATATGAGAGCTTTGTGTTATCTTAGCCTGAGAGAGCACATGCGCCATCAGGACAGAAGGATTCATCATGGCTATGCTGCATTGATGGAAGCATCTTGGAACTTCTTTCACAGCCAACTTAAAGGTAACCCGCTAAAGATGACCCAGGTGGTACTTGAACCCACAGTAGCTAACTGCAAAGGCTGAAGCCTTGTCCATTAGCCCACTGGGCCTTTTGCTCTTTGCGCATCATCCTGCATGCACGGTCAGGCCCCAGAGGAGACCTGGACAGTCTGATTCACGAATAGCTACCAAATTCCCCATTGCCATGGCTAATGCTGCATTGATAAAGCAGCTGGAATTATTCCTAAGCCAACTTAAGGTAACTTACGAAATGAACCAGGTGAGACTTGATCCCAGCTCCGGAGGCTGATGCCTTATCCAGTAGGCCACTGGGACACATGAAAAGAGTGCTTTGTGTTATCTTAGCCTGAGAGAGCACATGCACCATCAGGACAGAAGGATTCATCAGGGCTATGCTGCATTGATAACACATTGAAAACACATTATTTGATGCACACAAAACTGCCAGAGCTACACAAATTCCAATTGCCATGGCTATGCTGCATTGATAGAAGCATACCAGAATTTCTTGCAAAGCCAACTTACAAAAGATGACCCAGGTGGGACTTGAACCCACAATCCATAGCTCCGGAGGCTGATGCCTTATCCATTAGGCCACTGGACCACTTCAAAAGTGTGCTTTGTTTTGTCTTAACCTGAGAGAGCACATGCGCAATCAGTCAAGTAGGATTCACAATAACTATACTGCATTGATAGAATCATCCTGGAATTTCTTTCACGGCCAGTTTAAAGGTAGCCTGCTGAAAATGACCCAGGTGGGACTTGAACCCACAGTAGCCAGCTCCAGCGGCTGAGGCCATGTCCATTAAGCCTTTTGCTCTTTGTGTATCCTCTGCCTGCATGCGCAGCCAGGCCAAAGGTGTACCTGACAGTCTGATGCACTAAGAGCTACACAAATTCCAGTTACCATGGATATTCTGCATTGATAGAAGCATCCTGGAATTTCTTGCAGAGCCAACTTAAAGGTAAATCACCAAAGTTTACCCAGGTGGGACTTGAACCCACAATCCATAGCTCCGGAGGCTGATGCCTTATCCAGTAGGCCACTGGGACACATGAAAAGAGTGCTTTGTGTTATCTTAGCCTGAGAGAGCACATGCACCATCAGGACAGAAGGATTCATCAGGGCTATGCTGCATTGATAACACATTGAAAACACATTATTTGAAAAATTTGCATTGTGTTTTTTAATGCGCTTTTACATTTTTTAACTCATGAGCACATGTACTCTTTGGGGAAAACGTAAGCGTCAAGCCCTGCTGTTGGTTTCCCCCAGTTTTTGTATGAATCTCTACAGTAATTTATTGAAGGGGTGTGGTTAGGGTTAGGTTACGTAGTTATAATTACCATACAATAGGTCTGTATTTGATGTTTAATTTATTTATTGTATGTTTCATTAATAGCTGATATTTCATGCTTCATAAGATTTTAAAACATTATGGTTTTTCCTCAAAAAATGCAGGCCTACTTGAAAAGATTGTGTCATGACATCCACAACTTTTTTCGTGTTACTTGCAGGGGCATGTTTGCTGTACTGTTACTGCAGTGCATGCATTATTCTTTAAATATGTTGAAACAACGGGCAAAGTGGATGGTTTGATTGTTTTGAAGGAATAACAGTTCCTACAGTTATACACTACATAAATAAAAAGAGAGGATGTCACGCTTACGAACCGATCTGACCCAACAGTGGAGAAGTTGCTCATGTACAGTAGGTGGCGGTAATGATCCAAAGGCGAGAGCGGCCGTTAAACACGAAGAAGAAGAAAAGCCAATCAGGCAGCGGCTCTCCTCAGTTTGAACGCGAAGCGGTTTGCGATAATACGATCAGTTCTGATCATATTTGACTTTTTTTTTAATTTTACGGTTATTACGTAATCTCGAGAAGGGATCTGCATGTCGATAACACGTTGTAGAGGTACATTCAGTTGACATTTTAATTTTAAATCATCCGCATCGTAGTGCAGTTGTTTCCTGTATAACGCTATGAGTTAGCGTTAGCGCTTTTCTATTAGCTTTAGTGTTTTCTGTCGAGAATGAAGTAATAATTCCGACTCATTTTTTAAAATTTAATTTACATTGCAGGCTTTAGTAACCGGGGTTGTTCTTAAAATGTGTATATTTGAAAACAGCCACTGTTTTCTCTAGTGTTTAGTTTGCTTGTTTGTGTTGGTTTTTAGCGCCTTGTTTGTTTTGGTAAGTTATTAGCATACACACTTTTTTTCAGGGGGTCATGAATTATTGATCAGTTTCAAATGCGCTTATCTAGAAGATTTTTTAAAATTACAAATAAGCCTAAAACATCTCGGGTAGACAGTTAACATGAAGAGATTTTTTAGATGATCTCCTCTTTTAAAGATTATTACAAGAATACAGTGAAATACACAATTCTGCAGGAACGTTTATAAACATTATTATATAGTACTGCACAATAAGGTCTCATTTGTTAACATTACACATTTTACAGCCTTTGTTAATAAAAAATGTTCATGTCTATATTAGTTCACAGTGCATTGATTAATGTGAACTGATCTTTATGTATTAGTAAATGTTGAAATTAAATGTAGCTAAAGTATTTATTAGTACGTGCTACCTGTTTAAAAACGAAGCCTTATTGTAAAGTGTAAGTAACTAACATTAGTAACACTTCCTCCCAAATTGCATTGTGAACCCATGATCTTGCCTTTGCTATTATTACATGCTCTAATCATTTATTGTATATGTTGTTTCTACATTTATTTAGTAATTGTTTAATTCTACTCCGTAGAAAAGATCCAAGATGAATGCAAGAGGAAGAAATGGGCCAGTGTTTATCAAGACGTACAGTAAAAGAATGCGAAAGGTGGAGCCTTGGTTCTCCTGACCTGAAGAAAGCAGCTTTCTCTTTCTCAAGCACTCTTTCATCAGATCAGTCCATAACGGAGACCACACAACCCAAGAAACGGTAAGACACGCCTGCATCCATTTATTCATTAACAAAGCCATTTTATATTGCAAAATGTTGTCTAACTTTTCTATAGGGAAGCTGATATTATCCATGACAGTTTCTTTGTCTGAATAGGAGACTAAGAGAAAGAGCCTCCCGTCCTGCTAAAAGCAAAGCCATGACTGCCATAAAGGAGAACGGGAGTGATGAGGAAAACTATGCACCGTCCTCATTGTTCAGGTCTGGACTGTGGCAAAACAACACACTAGAACACGTAGTTTACTAACATTGTGCAGAACAGATGAAATGTCCACACAGAGAATTTAGCACCGATTCTCACTCTTAACTTGCTTATTTGCATTGCATATTACTAGCTATTGCCGGTTTATTAATGCTTTATTGTGCATGACCATTTTAGATCCCTTAATCCACCAAATACCTAAACTTAACAACTACCTTACTAATTATTAATAAGCAGTCATTTGGAGTTTATTTAGGCAAAGTCATAGTTAACAGTGAGAATTGGTTCCAAAACTAAAGTGTGACCGAGAATATTATTTCACTACAAATTGTTCTGTTACCTTCCAGTGACATGTACCCTAGATCTTATTTTACTCATAATGCCTGTCGCAATAATCAATATATCGACTTATCGCGCAATATATGTACATGATTTCAATCATTTTTGGTGATGTAATATATCGCACTTTATATTTACTTAAAAATTAATGTCACTGTGTTTTGTACATTCCACTTGCGCCTGGGTCTTTTGCAGCTTCTCGTACATAACACGGTGTAGTCATGAGGTGCTAGTTCAAAATTTAAAAACGCTTCTACAAAAACAAAAAATTTTTTTTTTAACTGCAGATATGGCCGTGTTTAGGGATCTGTGCCTTTGTGCAAAAGGACATCTGACTGCTGAGTAGTGATTGTGTTTTTCAGCAATAGTGTGCAGCCTTAATTTACAGAGAAAAGAAGGTCCGGGAAAAATCTGTAGATGGTAAAATCTCCATACAAGTTATTTGTGCATTTTTCTTTTATTGTACTTTGCACGTTTTGTTAGAAAATGTTTATTTACTATTTATTCAGTTTTTTTTTAAGGTATCTAATATTTTGATACTTAATTCCCATGGTTTAAATATTCTTAAAAATTAAAAGTTTGGTGTCATTTGGAAGTGTGTAGCCTTCTTGCATTATTATGCTGTTACACTATGATTATATATTCAGTGGCATAAAAAGGTCTTTAAAATGACAATAATATCGCTTATCGCAATTATTTCTGGGGCAATATATCGCACAACAAAAAGTTGTTATCATGACAGGCCTAGTGGTCTTTACCAGATGGTCACAATACTCAACTGACCCAACTCTATGCATATTCAGCAAGACCCCCTTTCTATTAAACACATTCTTTTGGACTGTCTCGGTTTTAATGCAAGTAGAAAGCTCTTTTATGAAGATAGTTCACTTAAGGACGTATTTAGTAAGATTTTGCCTGAATTTTTATCATATGCTAATTAAAAAAAATCTTGTATAATGTTATACTTATATTTTTTTAATAGTTTTTGCCATGAAAATAGCTTTAGATGCTGACATGGCATTAAATAAAATTATACTACTACTATTTACTCATAATTTGAAGATTCTAAAAACCCATTAGAAATTCTCAATTCTCATTCTTCACTGTTCCGTATGGCTCTGTTTTTGCAGAAAGAAGAAGAATGCAAAACCGTCGGTAAGGACTACAGCTGTGAGGAAGACTCGAACGACAAAGAAGGCAAAAATAAATGAACTGATAATTCTCAGCAGCAGTGAAAATGAGGAGACTCCTGTATGTGAACATAAGTCCATCCAAAAAAAAAAAAAAAAAAAAACAAAACAAAACGTCTGCGATGAATGTGCTGGGTAAGTCTTCTATACATTTTGTAAGTAATATATAATAAATGATTACGATCAGTGTTGGGGGTAAAGCATTACAAGTAACGCGAGTTACGTAATCGGATTACTTTTTTCAAGTAACTAGTAAAGTAACACATTACTTTTTAATTTACCAGAAAATATCTGAGTTACTTTTTCAAATAAGTAACACAAGTTACTTTTTCCCCATTTATTGATTGAAAGCTCTCCTGTCCTCTTGTTGAGAGAAATCGGGAGTAAAATGTTACTTAGTTCTAGCATAAAAAAAATTTATAAAATAAAAAAAATCCGAGTGAGTTTCCTAAAAATTAATAAACAACCTGTTTAAACGCAACTCAGAATATGACTCAAAGCTGCAATAATTAAATGTTAAATAATACAAATATCCTTTATGTATTTTAATCCTTTTATAACAAATGTGCTGTGACCTTTTTCCGTGATCCAATTCAACCCTACTAATAAGAAAATTACACGATAAACAATCTTTCTGCTTCTTTTTTTTTATTGCTAAAGCGTGTTGAACTTTTTTCTGGGTTATACTGTACCAGACGTAATTTACATTCTTCAGCCGAGGCTTTGGTGTGAAAGGCCTTTTACATTTGCCAAAAATAGAACTTTTTATATTAAAAGCAAACAAGCAAGCCCAGCCCAGATTTAAAAAGTAACGTGTAACATTACTTTCAATAAAAAGTAACTAAGTACCGTAATTAGTTACTTTTTTAGGAAGTAAGGCAATATGCAATGCATTACTTTAAAAGTAACTTTCCCCAACACTACGTATACTTGACGTGTTGTTTTGTATACGTAGTGCTGCGAAAGGTTTGCGCGCCCCTGTTGGAGCAGGTTTGTCACACATCGCAGAAGACCACCGGCACACATCCAAACTAAGCCGATCGTAAGTAACAGTCTGCTGAGGGTTTGTTGTTTGTTAGAAGGATTGTCATTAAAACAGTTTTTTTTTTTTCTTCCCCCCCTAGTCTGTTGCTCTTCTCCACACGCTAAATTCCTCAGATGATTTCCTTCCTCCCTTCTCCCAACACAAGCGTGTTGCGAGCAGGAAGCCGTTCTACATGGACTCAAATAATCACGCTGCTCACAAGAACCGCAAACGCTCACAGAACCGCGTAGCTCTGGCTGAGGTCTCTTTCAATGATAGCGATGACCAGCAGCTCCCAAGTAAACGTCCCCTGCTCTCGAGCACCCCTTCCCTGATCTGCAGACAGCTCCAAAACCTACCAGAGCCCTCCATCAGTGAGATCTCCTCCCTCAGCTTTGATGAACTTCACCAACTTACAGAAAAATACTACAGCCTTCACAGTTTAAAGGATTTCAAAGCGTGCGACCACTCTGCACAGGAGAAGACAAGCCACCAGCTCCCAAACCCAGGCATCTCCTCTGGAGAGAGAGTGATGGAGCAGAGGGAGGGAGAGCAGGATGCAGTTGTGGAAGAGAGAGCTGGGGATGGAGAGAGGGATCAGAGAAAAAAAGGATGTGCAGAGGCCACGTCTGCGCAGGCAAGCACAGGTTTTGGATGTGCGTCACCACAGTCACGCCTAGAATCTTTAGCAGATGAGCTAAAAGAGAGGTGAGTAATGGCTCTTTATTTACAAAGAGAAAAAAACTTACATTTGTGATTTATGAATGTTTTTTTTTATTTTTTTTATTAGAGAGATTTTTTGGCAGCAAACGTTTACATGGCCAGTCAAAAGTTTGGAAACAATTTGAGTTTTCCTCAGCAATTTATCACCTAGCAGTTACATAAAGTTGTCGATATGTCTTGAGTAGATCTTTAGAGAGGAGCATATAGCAAAAATTGTAAATATGTGCACTACATATGCTTTGTTTTTTTTTGTTACTCTGTCATTTAATCACCGTGCCAGAACTCAGCTTTGTGTCGTGGAAACCCAAAACAAAAGAAGATATGATTTTAATAAGTTTGTTGTTTTGTCTGATATATAGGTGTCGCACAGTGGATGTAGCCGTAATGCTCGAGAAGATAGACGTCTCAGACTATCTGTTGGTGCAAAACTGTGGCAGCGAACGGGAAGAGAAAATTGCCTCCGATTGTTTGGTGTCCTCCATGGCAGCAGCTAACAGCCAAACCTATATAACTTTATCATCCAGCTGCTCTTCACTATCCAAACCATCACTCTATCTCTCCTCCTCGAAGTCTCTTTCCACTTCTCCTCTTGCTGGAGCAGTTTGCTCAAAGCAGTCCCTTATTGGGCGTCTTAAGGCTGAATGTCTGTTATCTTCCCTTGCTGTCAGCCTTCCACGTCTAGACTTGGATGCGTATCCTTCTGTCCACCAGGGGGCAACAAAAGCACCCTGCCCCGGCTCCCCATACACCTGCCACAGGGACAGTGCCACCTGTCCACCTTTTAAAGAGACGGGGGATGCTATCCCAACCAGCTCAATAAATCCTAAGACTCCCAGTAATGCTGAAGCAGTTGTTCAACACTTGTCTGCATCATTCCAACCACCTCCGGTCTCTCCGCCTGCAGCTCATAGCAAAACACGACCACCTGCTGTGCCTAAAGAACGCACAGGTGCTGGTACTGGCACCGGTCGTAAAGTTTGTGTGAGTGGACTTAATGTCAGCCGCTGGTCAAAGAGGGGTGCTGGAGAATTCAATGAAAGGCAGAGGAAAAAGGAAGGACGGACAAAGGCTGTGTCAGCAGACTACAGTTCCTGGGGCAGCATGTCGTCTGCTGGAGCAGACACCTATGCAGGGGTCAGTTGTCATTGTCAAGCATATATTCATGTGCTTATTTGTGACCCTGGACCCAAAACCAGTCATAAGGGTAAATTTTTCGATATTGAGATTTATACATCTTCTGAAAGATGAATAAATAAGCTTTCATTGATGTATGGTTTGTTAGGATAGGACAATATTTGGCTGAGATACAACTATTTGAAAATCTGGAATCTGAGGGTGCAAAGAAATCTAAATATTGAGAAAATCGCTTTTAAAGTTGTCCAAATGAAGTTTTTAGTAATGCATATTACTAATCAAAAATGAATTTTTGATATATTTACTGTAGGAAATTTGCAAAGTATCTTCATGGAACATGATCTTAATACTTATCTAATGCTTTTTGGCATAAAGAAAACCAATCAATACTTTTTGACCAACAATGAGTTTTGGCGATTGAGAATTAAGGTTTGTGCTCCAGGGTCAATTATTATCATACAACCAGAGACTACAGAACAGCTGTAATCATCTCAGCCCAACACCCAGAACTATGCTGCACTTCTTTGAGATTCATTGTTTTTATTAGTACAGGCGTGTAGAATGTGAAGTCATTAATGAAGATGGGCTGTGTGCTTACAGCCCCCTTTGGACATTTTTAGCCTGTTTAGTAAATTAAATCTAAAAGTGGGTCTTTTTTTTACTTTAGGCAATTTTGACTTCAAATTCTGAAGAATTTATTTTTAGAGAAAAGAAAAATGCCACATTTGTTAAAAAAAGGATTGTAACTGATTGAATTTGAATTAAATTACAGGACTGAATGTTTAATCCTCTTGCTTTTTTCTGTGCGTTCATGCAGGAATCAACATGTGGCTGGCTGCAGGGCACCAGTGGGATCGGTCTGGCTGTAACGCCTCTTAGAATGGAGCAAATTAATCTGTCTTCCATCCTCACCAACTTTACTCCCGACACACTCACAACACACTCCTGGGGCCGACTAAAGGCAGCGCTGTCCCTGCATAAGAAGAAGACTGGTATGTGTTTGCAGCAGGCCAGATAAAGCCAGTAGTCTTCGATTCATACACCAAACTACTCATAGTTTGCATATCTAAGAGCTTAAGGGGCATTTGACATGTTACATGACAGGTGGCAAGCTTTCAGTGCCACCTTTGTTTTGATACCTCTCGCCTTCTGAAAACTTAAAAGTGTGTAAAATGGCCTTAAGTGCTTGTCACTTTTCCTAAAAGCACTCGTTATGTATAAATAGCTGTGTGTGTGTGTGTGTACCACAGCATTTGCCACTCCTCGCCGCTTGGTTCAGTCTCATCTGAAGTCCCCAGGTTCTGTATTTCCAACTGACAACAGTCCAGACCTGTTTGCTTCCCCTTTCTGCACACCGTCCAGATTCACACCTTCACGCTTGCTCCGGTCCACCATGAACACCCCCCTGGTAAGGACACAGAGACGATTTATGGTTCACCTCAAATCCACCTGCACAAGTTTTGTAAAGGTCTGTTTAGGCTAAGAAACTGTATTCCCAAGACACACATACCGTTCAAAAGTTTGGGATCAGTAAGATTTTTTATGTTTTTTTTTTCAATATTACAGAAAAAACTGTAATATTGTGAATATTATTACATTTAAAATAAGGTGAAGATTTTTACACTTTTAAAAAATAATTAACTTGTCCAAGCTTGTCTTTTCAGGCAACATGAGTACAGTCTCAAGTGTTCCCCACATGATCTTCGAAATCACTAATATGCTGATTAGCATCAACTTGGTGGAGGAAACAGTGTGCTGTTATATAGTATTTGGAAACCGTGATACTTTTCAGGATCTTTGATAAGTAAACAGTAAAGACGGCTTTTATTCAAAGTAGAATACTTCTGTAACAAATACGTCTGTACAATATTTTTTTTAATCAATTTAATACTCCTTGCGAATAAAAATATTTTAGACAAAAAAAACAGTACTGACCCAAAACTTTATTGAAAAATATCTATTTTGAATAAACGCTGTTCTTTTTAAATTAATGTAATGTCTACAGTAAAATGTTATTGTAATATGGTAATACATATAATAGAACTTTGTTTTTCAACTTTTTTCCAGAGTTAGTACTCGCTAAGATAATTCCTGTCTTTTTGTTGTAGATATCATTACAGATCATCTCTATGATTTCTCTTTGTCTCTGTTCTCCTGTTTTTGATTGTCCTCTTTTGTCTGTGGTGTAGGCTTCATATGATGAAGATATCAGTGATGCAGAAAAAGTGTACCAGGAATGCCAGCAAAGCGGCCCACTTTCCTTCAGTGACTGTATCCCTCCAGCTCGCATGAAGCACTGCAGCAAGATCGGTGAAGGGACGTTTGGAGAGGTCTTCTCAACCATAAACGATTCCAACGAGACCGTTGCTCTCAAAGTATGTGCACATTTTAATCACATGTGATTTTATTGTAGAAGCATACCAACACATCACAGGGCGACTTAATGCAAACACATGTAGTATTTCAAATTGCATGCATTTACATGTATATCTATATATGCAAGTAGAAGTCACTGAGCAGAATTATTTCTTAAAATTACAAAAATGTCTAAATGTGATTTTCTATAGATCATCCCAGTAGAAGGCAGTCAGCAGGTCAATGGTGAACAACAGAAAACCTTTGGCGAAATCCTCCATGAAATCATCATTTCCAAGTAGGATGTCTGGCATAGCTCAGAAAATCTGTTGTACATTTAAATGCAATGGTGTGTAAATATTCATACACATCTTCAATGTTCCTACAGAGAGCTGAGCTGCCTTAACATGAAGGAGATCAACAAGACAGACGGTTTCATTGGGCTCAACAAGTATGCTGCTTTTATTTCTTTGCTAACTTGAGTGTAAAATGAGGTGATTTGTGTGTTCGAGTTATAAGAATGCACACACAAAGAAAGTAGCTTTCAATCATTTTCCTTTGTGAGTGAACTATTCCTTTACCTTCTAGTCTACATTGTGTTCGTGGACGTTATCCGGAAGCTCTGCTCAAAGCCTGGGACAAGTTTGACCGTCAGAAGGGATCTGAGAATGACAGACCTGGTGAGCTAAACGAATAACAATTTATATGCCTTTTAATTGTATTAGGATGTTTAATGTCTATTAATGAACTCATTCTATTGGCACAGACTTCTTTGATGACGAGCAGCTGTTTTTAATCCTGGAGTTTGAGTTTGGAGGGAGTGATCTAGAGAACATTAACGGAAAGGTACCTTGAACACACAAGAGTTTCCCTTTGTAGACAGGTTGGGCTATTCTAGTCATTTCTGTGAAGACTGAACTCTATTGAACACCTCTGAGGTGAATTCAGGAACAACGGCCTACATCGGTGCCTGACCTCACTGATGCTTTTGTCATTGTATGGTTTAAAATCAATCTAATTTACGTTTCAGAACCATAAGAATTCGTCATCCTTTGAAAACACAAATGCAAACTATTTGAATGAAAAACTGAGAGATGTAGTCCCACTTGACAAGTCTGTTCCACCAAAAACTGGTGAACAGTTTTAAGAGATTGGTAAGATGTCCCAGATGGGATCCGCAGCACAACCGCGTTAAGTCGTGGGGTCTATTTGTGCAACAGCCCTACTTTCAATACATGTAATGGTTTGTCAGCATTATTATACATCTCTTAGATGCCAAACAACATAGGATAATAAGTAGAAGAACCAGGTTCCATGAAGATATTTTGTAAATTTTTGTAAATATATCAAAACTTAATTTTTTTTAGTAATATGCATTGCTAAGAACTTTACAACTTTAAAGATGATTTTCTCAATTTAGATTTTTTTTAGCACCCTCAGATTCCAGATATTCAATAGTTGTATCTCAGCCAAATATAGTGTTACCTATCCATCATAATATACTCTCATCAATGGAAACTTATTTAGTAGCTTCAGTGGTGTAATAAATCTCAATTTCCGACAAAAAAATGCCCTATGAAGGGTTTGGCTCCGGGTCAATATTGATGTGCGCTGTATATGTGCATTGAGCTGCTGGGTTTATGTGGAAATAACTGCCTTGATTAAATCATAAGTCATCGGCTCAATCAGAGATTCTAAATTTTCATTGGAATGTCTTTCAATGTCTTATGAACTTGTGGAATGGGCTTTTCGCATGGATAAAAACGGTTTAATAAATTTAAGTTCTTCATCGAAACACAGACATGATTAATGATGACAGAAAATGTCATGTTTTTTTAGGTGAGCATTCCTTATAAACGTCACTGTACCAGCAAAATGTTAATAGAGTGGGGGATGCCCATTAACCTTGCGAGCTATATGTGTATATTACTCCAAAAACTACAGAGTTGTGTATCGTTGCCATGGTCCTCTTCCATGGTCCAGGCCAAGAGTGTTCTACATCAAGTCACTGCAGCTTTGGCTGTAGCTGAGCAAGCACTGTGCTTCGAACACAGGTAACATGTTGTAAATGTACCACGTGCGTAAAAACTCTTCTGTACTGTACATGCTGTCAGTGTAAGCTGATGTTAGTGTTGTGTGCTGTTGTTTCAGAGATCTTCATTGGGGAAACATCCTGGTGAAGAACATCAAGCACAAGCACAATGAGTTCATTCTGAATGGAACAGTTCATTCCATCGAGACACGAGGGGTTCACGTCAACATTATCGACTACTCACTCTCACGCCTGGAGATCGGTCAGTCTGAGAACAAACTCTTAAGGTCCAATTTCGTTCGACCTCACATTGTCAATCACGTTTACACACTGCCTCAACATTTCATTCGTCAAAAAAACACACGGAGCGGGTCGAATTTTTTTTCTTCCGTTTGCATCCGTTGTGCAAGCAGTTGCGTACGAGCCGTTTTGGGACAGTTCGAGGCCCACCGTACCAAGCTGATGCTAAAATCAGAATGGCGATGGCAAGTTCATCCACTTTGCTCGCAGCACAAAGAGCACCATAATAGATCCGGTGCACACGAGTTCTCAGAAATGGGGTCTTTTTAATGTGGGCTCTGTACGCTAGCAAGCATCACAATCTGAGCCACTGACATCTTGAAGAACTTTGAACGCGACGGATACTCCGCTGCTCCGAGGGTCTCGCTTTTTTTGACTCTCGTCTATATCCAGGATTGGTGAGGAACCATATTTTTTAAGAAGAGAGAGGACAACAAAATCATTCTCACTGCTTGAAGACTCCATTTAGTGTTGTTTTGCTCTTTTTGGTGCAAATAGTTTGTTGTCCCATGACTGCTGTTATGCAAATCCCATGTTTAATAACTATTAGAGATGTTGTTATCCCATTTAAAATATATTTTGCATGCCTCACTCTTAAAATGGTGATTTTTTTGGGGGGGCCTGACTTCAGAGTCCTTCCTTGACCTTCTTAGCTACATCTAACAATTCAAATCATACAACATCATAATATTGACAGTCTGTAGAATTTATTATAGCAAACTTAAATTTTCTTGAATTTTCTTATGAAAGCTGTTGATTTGCATTTGTGAAGCTCGACTATTCCAAGAAAAAAATAAACTGAAATTTCCCATAAATTAACTACTAATCAATATTTGGTCCCAAACTAGCCAAGTTCACTGATTTTCAACCAGCTTTTCTGTGAAATGTGAACTTTGTTACGTTCACATATGCTATCCACCGTAACCAATACAAAGCTGGTTAAAAATGGACAGTTGTCCTTTTAAGAGTTTCATTTAGGTTAAATGTGCAACCCTGTTACCATGTTTTGTTAAAATTAATATGACTTTTATTTAATATGGATGTCTATAAACAATCACATGTTTGTTTTAAACTATATTGAGATGTTTTGTTAATAATAGTCAAAAGAGTTGAACAAATTGTTAACCTGATACAAATGAATAGGAAAATATTCTGTTTGAAACCACTTTTTTTGTCTCTCTCTCTGTCTCTCTCTCTCGTCTGCTTCGCTCCTCTCGCCTGGGTCTCTCTCTCTCTGTCTATATCTAGCAGATGGGACTACGTGTCTGTTGATCTCTCAATAGATGAGGAGTTGTATTAGGGTTCAGGGAGATTATCAGTTGAATCTACGTCTAACGGAAGAAGAAAACAAGTATTGACCGTCAGCCTTAGACTAAAAGTTATTTAAAACTTTAATGATTCTCATTGGTCTTTCTCTCTCAGTAAACTGCTCGGATTTTAATCTAACATCATGTCCAAGTGTGTGGCGCATATCTAGCTGAGAAACTTTGAGCTGAAATAAACGAAGCAAACGCCCAGTACCAACCAGCAGAGGACGATGAAGCGCGCCTCAAATATCTTTCCAGGCGGAGATCATCGTTATCCGGCAGCTACAGATGCTCTAGGAACTGCAGATTCTCTCCAGTGAAAGGACTTTTATTACGCTCCTTGTATACTGTTAGGAACTTACCGGTCAGGCGCCATTTGTAACGATATTTTCTAGAAGTTCATGTAAAAAAAACAAATAAAGAAAAGTGCAATCCTGCATTAAAAAAACAAAAATATGAATTAAGTGATAAATTAATTAATTGAGATAGTACAGCCTTTGGCAAATAGTCTCCATGGACAAAACCAGTTCTGCTATTGATTATTTTTTTTAAGAAGACCAGTTACGCATTTTCACACCATATTTAAACGTCACCACTCGTCCCAACCCACTCGATAACCATTAGTGAAGAACGTGTCTTTAATCGTCTCTAGAGTCTCATTGACTTTAATTGCCATAATCATTTCATTTTTGTGAATTTAAGACCTGGTGCTGCGTCGTTTCAAAGGATAAATAGACGCATGCATCCTGGGAGCAAAGTCCTTTGGTGTTGCTTGCAGTGAGTGGATATATGCAGAAAAAGGGACTTTGGTGAGCTGTTCGCAAACGGTGGGACAGATATGGGTCCCCGAAGGTTTATGGGCCTCAGAAGGAAGTATTTGGTGACCCACTCCTGTTTTGGGTGCTTGTCCATCAGACCGCTTTTCAATCAACCCTCTGCTCATTTCGAAGGGTCCTGGACATAAAGCATAAGATAACTGCAGTAAGAGAAGGAAAGTATGATACCTGACATTTTGGGAGAAATTCGTTAGGGAACAGATATTTCTTTTTAACACGAATAAGGAAACATGGGGTGGTATTGTTCGGAAAACATCTTGAATAGGTCGTGCAAAACATGTTGGACTTTTTTTAATACAAGGTTAGATGTATGACCTAATATGTAATTCAGCTTGAATGATGAAGGCTTCAGGGTCGCTGCTTCATATGTATTAGTAGTGTGCGGTATTGCATATTTTGGCCAAAAACAATTAGTTGTCATTGACTTGAATGAAATTGTTTTTTTTATCGTCTCTTTCCTCCCCCCCCTCCCCCCTGCGCTCCTGCGTTTATAACGAGAAAGTGTTTGTACAAATTAAATAAAATAATATATGGACTCTAAAGAGATTTGAAAGAGTGTTATTTAGATGTAATACTCTAGTAGAGGACATTTGCCTGCTGTAGCGAATAATTGTAAAATAATTATGGTCTTCCGTTTATTGAAGTAAAATGTGATTGTTTTCCAGTATATTTCAGGGTAAAGAACAAATTTTCATTTTCCATTTAAAATTTTTAATAACTACCTAGGGTTTTAAAGAGTATTGGGATGTCATTTGTATAAGGAACCTACGAAAACGCTGACGCTATTTAAAAATTCCTTTTGCAGTAGCCATCCTCCGTTGTTTTAAATACGTCGAGAGTTTCTCAGACCATCGAAACTGGCACACATGCAGGAGAATCTTTAAAAGGTGTGGGAAAAGACATCTGTTAATTAATATGCCTTAAGGATGTATCATTTATTAATCCAAGATGAACACAGTCATATGTGAAGATTGTATTTTTTAATTCATTTTGGCGACCCAGGAGACATCAAACACACCAGTCCCTAGTTATAGTGTAAATCTTTAAAATATTTTTATTGAGACTTTTATACATCTATGAATAGCCCCGAATTAAATATCGCGCTGACATTGATGTATGGTTTGTTTAGGATAGGACAATATTTGGCCGAGACAAGACTATTTGAAAATATGAGTGTGGAATCTGGGGGTGCAAAAAAATTAAAATATTGAGAAAATCATCTTTA